>JARHVA010004366.1:1070000-1207500 GCA_037957365.1 Torreya grandis | reverse complement strand
TCCTTAACTTGCTCATATATTTTGTGGACTACTACTCTATAGTGTACCAGTGTAGACACCTAAATTTTATACAAGTCATGTAGTTACAGTGCATTTGTCATGTTTTCATATATTTGGATCATTAGGTTACATTAGGATCTTATTGATGCATTTTCCCTCACATTGGACACTTCATAGTTTTTCACTGTCATCATTTGGTCATGAACATGTTTAGATTAAATCAAAATATTTTTGGAGATTACTATGTTTCTATTTTTTAGAGTTCAAAAAATGAAAACATAGTAATCCCCAAAAATATTTTGATTAATTCTATGGACTGTGGAAGCAATAAATACCTTTAGATATGTTATTTATCTACCTAATCCACACGTACCCTGCAACTAATTTAGGTTTCTATTTGTTAATTTTTCTATCTTGATCATTTTTAGAACAATTTGAAAGTACTCTTGACCTTTGTTATATGATACAAAATGGTCGAGCTGGTTTTAGGTCCTATGCACCATCTTTACATATTTTTGTGTGCCTTGATCATCAACTTTCATGTTTTTTCATGGTTGGATTATGTATGAATGCATCTCATATTTTTTCATGGTTTAATTACATGTGAATGCATCTCAATTTGAATTCTCACATACACACACACATAAATACATGCACATGTGTGTGTGCGCGCACACACACACACACACACACATATATATTATACGTATACATATATATGTATTATATGTATTTTATATTTATATATTCTATGTATACATATATATGTATTGTATGTATTATATATATATATATATATATATATATATATATATATATATATATATATATATATATATATATATATATATATATATATATATATATATATATATACATATATAATACATATATACATATATAATACATATATACATATACACATATATGTATATATAATACGTATACGTATAATATATATGTATGTATGTATATGTATATGTATACATATATATGTGTATATGTATATATGTGTGTGTGTGTGTGTGTGTGTGTGTGTGTGTGTGTGTGTGTGTGTGTGTGTGTGTGTGTGTGTGTGTGTGTGTGTGTGTGTGTGTGTGTGTGTGTGTGTGTGTATGTATGTATGTATATATGTGTGTGTGTGTGTGTATGTATGTATATGTGTGTGTATACATACATACATACATATACATATATATATATATATGTATGTATGTATGTATATGTATATGTATATGTGTATATATATATATACATATATATATATATATATACACATATATATACATACATACATATATACATACACACACACACAAACACACACACACACACACACACACACACACACACACACACACACACACACACACACACACACACATATATATATACATACATACATATACATATACATATATACATACATACATACATATATATATATATGTATGTATGTATGTATACATACATACATACATACATACACACACACACACACACACACACACACACACACACACACACACACACACACACACACACACACACACACACACACACACACACACACACACACACACATACTACACTATTTTTTAAGCATAATATAGATACCCAAATTTAGTATGAGCATTTTTTGTACAACATGTTTTGCATATATGGATTTTTAATTACAAATGAAGCACTTATTAGCACATTCATCTTGATCTTACACCTTCTTTTCTACTTTTTTTAACTATGTAATCTTATGTTTTAGTTCTATTGATATTTTTTGAGTCTGTCATAGGGATCCCCAATCTTGATCTTTTGATTCTAACTTATTTGTTGGTTTTGGAAAATTATGGTAATCTTGAAAAAATTTAGTTACCACCAATGTCCATCATCACTAAAAACATATTGGCGTATCTTTCCGGTCTATTTTGAAACATGCCACACTTTAGGGAAATTTATTTTATCTTTTGGGTCTTATTGGGCTAGTTTGTGTGTGACAAGAGTTCTATAATTCAAATTTGAGAACCTTGTATATACAAATCTCTTATGAGAATTTAAGAAATAATCATTCATTGATTAACAAAGGAATACACAAAGAAAAGATGCCTAACTTATTATTATTTATAGATTTAAGTTTTCTAAAGGGATAAATCTATGCTTGTACCAAATGAGGGTCTAGGCAAAATTGCATTTGGACTTGAATTCACACGATTTTGTGTGCACACACATTAGTGGGAGAACTACATGCAATTTGAGCCCTCTTCGAATTACTAGAAACATATATAATCCTCAAATATTCAATGAGGAGTGATTGAGGTTAGTCCAACCCAACCCTTCTAACCCCTTTTTCAGGCCATCTGGGTGTTAAAGTGCAAACTCATGGTTTGGAAGTAAAGATAAGGAAAAAAAAAATTATATGCATAGGGCCAAAGGTGAAATAATGCATAAGAATAATTTTCAAACACTAGCACATCAATCTAAATAGTTACATTATAACACAATCATTTTGAAAGGTACAACATATTAGACAATTTTGATCACCACAAGTGTTTAAGCCTTATCAAAAAAAATTGAGAGGATTTTAACATTATTCTTCCTAATTTGAGAGACCACTAGCTAATACAAAACATATCATATGAATGGGACACAAGCATTGGGCAAGCCTAACACATAAATCATCTAAATAGCTCTCTCCCTTATGTTCTTATTCATGTATATATTTGGTAAGTGCAATAAATCATCTATTAACATTAATATTTATATGGTGAATGATATATCTTATTGTAGATGATGTTTTTTGATTATGTAGCACCTCAGTCTTGTACACTTGGAAAACTCATATCATGACTATTCTTCTTAGTCCTACACATGCCTTGCTTCTGTAAGCCTCACATCTGCTCTATCTTGTGCCCCTTGGCCTATCTATTAGTTTGATCGGTGTTATATTGATGAGATAGACAGTCCATCTTGACCAAAATGCTTAAAATGTACTTATCTTACACCTCTACAAGTTATAAGCCTATGCCTGCTCTCTTGCTTCCTGGACACTAACGTTTAGGATAGACAATAGCATCGATATTACTATCCAACACTAGCACAAGTGTCAAGTTCCCTAAATCCATCCAATTTATAAATAAAACATATTACAATGGTCGACCTACATGATTTAATGTGACTTATCTCATGATAGGACTTGTATAGATATAATATCAACCTGTGTTCATTCATCACCTAGCAATCAGACTAAAAGAATACTCAAGAAGCACTCAAGTTACCCAAAGCTTTCCTATTCTACCTTATTCTAATATCAATCATAATAAAAACCCAACTATAAGTTTGAATTACTAAAGGAGAAGTCATAAGGTCATATTTTCCAAGTTACAAGCTATGTCACTATTTTACTTACTCTACACACATTGTGTGATTCACACACAAACCAGCATGTAGAGTAGAACTACATAAGTCTAAGGATCTTTTCTAGAGTATTGGATATGTAGGCAATACCCTTTTAAAGTGGGGTCATTGTGGGTTAGCTTGACACCGTGTGCCCACTAACCCATTTTTTCCCAAGATCACATTGAATATAGAAAGCGAGGGTTTTACCATTTCACCAGGAGTGACAATCTATGACCCAAATCTAAATGTGCTAGAGTGGAGGCAAAACCAAACCTAGAAGCATCTAGATGATCACATCTTATTTGAGCATATATTTTGTGCATAGAACTAGTGTTAAACTTAGACACTAGCATTGACACAATTGTCCTAGGCTAATATAACTATCCAAAGAGCTAGAGGCATAGATCCAAAATCTGATGATTGATCTAAAATTATCTTCCTACCTACTTTTTGCCTATACTAGATCCAAATCCGCATTAGCATCAAGACCAAGTAATTACTCTCTTTTATGTCATTTTTATATCTAGCATAGTTTTACTTTCTATTAATAACTTATATCATTTTAATACATTTAGCATATGGTACATCTGAGTTTAGCACATTAATTAACCTATTTTAGATCTGATATTCACCCTTGTGCCCTATCATTTCTATATCCTTAACCCTATCTACCCAAGTAGGATTCCTAATCCAAATTAGAGTTAAACACTTATGCAATCTGAATTTCAATAGTTTCATACTCATTTAGGTCACTATATCCAAAGTAAATTAAAACATCTCATTGAACCTGATTATTGTGTTGAGCACTAAAAACCCTAGGTTTGCTCCTTATGGTTTTGACTTCCTTCTTAGTGTTTTATATTTATGCATTAGGGCCTAATTTTTAGATTTGATTTTGGATTTCCCCTTCATTGGTACCTTTTTCTCATAGTGTTTTAATTTTTAATTATTAATCCTTAAAACCCTATGTTTGCTCTTATCTTAGGATTAGGCCTTATGCTTTTCTTCCTTGTCATCTTAGGTTTTGGAAATTTTCCTTGCATTTACATCCCTTAAACCCCAATTTGTCTCATCTTATGGATTCCTTCTTATCTACCCATGATGTACAATATAGTTATTCCACTGAGTAGACAAATGTGGATGAATATGATCATGATTGTGTTCCTAATTATAATGCTTATGTAGATGAGGAATATGTTTATGTGATTGAAGGAAATGACTATGTTGATTATGATTATGATGATGTGTAAAATTTGTATGCTATTCATATATCTTTGTATAATACTAGTGAAGAATACATAGATCAAATTGATGTTGTAATTCAAAAGATTACTTCTCCTCCCCTTCTTTAGAGCCTTCCACTAATCATGAAGTAGAATAAAAAAAAGTAAATATGAATTAGGTAGCACACTTTTTGATGTTATTAGGCTTCTAACTAACAAATATGCTACAATAAATAAATGGATAGATGATATACATGTTTATTTTCTTGATGTTATACTTTTTAATGATGTTTCTACATGCACTGATGTTTATAGTGAAATGACATGTGATGCTAATCCTTCTCTAGAATTATAATGTAATGATAAACCCTATTTTAAAATTAAATGCGATGTTAATCCTTCTATTAATATGCAATGTTATGCTCTAATTTATATTCATATTAAGTGTGATAATATTTCTAAACCACTCAATGACTCTTATATGAAATGTGATGATTCTTCTAAGCCATGCAATGATGTCTCTATTGATATAGAATGTGATAAAATTTATGATCAATACAATGATAGGATTTTTTGTGATGAGTCTAATATACCTATGTGTTAGAGGTACAATCACTGAGAGGGGGGGTGAATTAGTGATGCAAGATATTTTAACTTCAATTCCAATCCTTTCAAACCCTTATTCAATTACCAAAAGTATTCATATAATATACAAGTCATTCATAAAAATGAACAATAGATAATGAAAGATCATACACACAACACAAGATCTATGTGGGAAACCTTCTTGGGGAATAAAACCCACTCTCAAGCCTGAAAACACATGGACTACTTTTCCTATAAGGTATTACAAATATGAGACTTTAATGGAACACCCATTCCACAAGGAACACCTACCCCTATGATGGTCAAGTCCTTCTAACCAAAATTTAGTGAAACACATGTTCCACAAGGAGCACCTTCCCATAGGATGGTCAAGTCCTTCCAACTAGGAATTTAGTGAAACACCTGTTCCACAAGGAGCACCTACTCCTAGGATGGTCAAGTCCTTCTGACCTAGATGTTGAGCACCATCCTAACACCTATGATATGAACATCTCCACCTTTGAATTGATGTCTTTAACACCTGATGATGGACCTCTAAATTTATAACCTCTACAATATACCCTCTCTATCTCATATAATCCTTTCACATAGGCATGCCATAATCTCTCTTCCTCTTCACTCAAACTTCCCTCATATATACACTTAGACTTACAAATCCTTATTCTATTCACTTCTCTCCCAATATTCAAACCTGTAAGATCACTATCTATTACATCAAAAATATAACCTAAAGGTCATACACACAGTCATCAACCTATTCTACTTTACAACCCATCCACTGGGCACACACCTTTTCTTCTTTCCTTGGCTTCACAACACTCACACATGCCTCTCTTTCATAAGTTTTCAAACTTGTAAGAGAATTTTTAACATCAAAAATATGATCTATAGGTCATACACATAGTCATCAACCTTATCTATTGTTCAATCCATCTACTAGGCACCCTTACTCTCCTTTGCCTCTCAACTCTATACTCTTCCTCCACTTAGATCCCCTTCTCCCAAGTTTAGAAATCATCACCTTTGATTTCACCTTTTATAGAGCCTTCATGATTATTATATTCTAGGTCAGCCATAATACTTGCCTTAACCATTAATACATCTAACATATCTCAATACCATCCACATAGGTCGGCCATAGCAACTATGGGTCACACTTAAGGAGCTATGCCTTTCAATTAGGCCTATTCACCCATTTAGCACTTCATCGAGAAATTTAGAAAAATAAGACCACTTACAAATGTATACGTCTACTCCACATGACCTTTTAGACATCCTAAAATGATTACAATCATCATTACACACATCTACATATGCCCAATCTACTCAAACATTAGCTTTGTACATAATTACACCATGAACGAATAAATAGTCAACTTCTAAGCATTTGTTCATACTGAATATGGATTGGTCAAACCTCAAAAATTCATATAGATGATCCTCATGGAGTTTAAAACCCTCTCCAATATCTCAATCCCCTTGAAACATCTAAATACCATCATAATAGCTCAAATATCCTTCTCAGGTCACTTATAGAACATGGTTAAACATGCAATCAAATTTAAAGATTAATAACTTTGACTATACAAACATTCAAACCTTCTAACTAGACTCACTAGATGCATATTGAAGTCCTCTACAACTTTTATTTTTACTACATCAATAATTTCATCTTGGATCAAAAGTTAGAGCTTAAAAACTAAGCACTAGTTTTCCTTCATTAATTTGAATATTAAAATTCTAACGGTCACTATTAAACATCAAACATTTTTTCAACATCTCATGCCCTCTCTTAGCTTGAATGAATATGCATCATCAATCTCCCTCATCTTTAACTATGCTAAACATCTATCATTTTAACCTCATTTCATGCTCCTTGGCAATTTTGACCAAATACGCACCATCAATCTCCTTGAAAGTAGCTCAGTCTTTACCTTTACTTATTATTAAACATCAAACACTTGTCATCATCTCTTTTCTTCTTAACAATTTGGAAGAAATATACTCCATTGATCTCCTTGGATCATCTAGGTCTTTATCTTGTAATGTTCACCTTTAGATCTTTATCAGAACTCCTATAATTACCACACTTGGCACCCTCACATGCCTTCTGAAAAATTTGCCATCAGTCTATGCGCTTGTGCCATTTGGTAGTCCCACATGATTTTTTAAATATTTGACTTGTCCCACACCATTGATATTCATAAGTATGAACTATTTCTCACCATTGATCTTATGTCCGATTAGCAAACTTATGACACTTATCACCAACGTGTACAACCTTTGACATGTTGAATTCATAAGCACCATTGATATTAATATGTACAATTTAGCACTCACCATTGGATCTTATAGACCAATGACCTCAAACTTCAATGTGATTAAACTTGATGGTCTATGGCCCATCATAGTCTGCTAGAGCAACTATGAAGCTTTATAACTTGACCTAGAAATCACTTCAAGGTTCCAAATTTTTAAGGTAGCTTCTTGGCACTATAGACAACATCTCCATGTAAACCTTTGACCATTATTGAATTTATTCATACCAAAAATAAATACACAAACTTACTAGTAGATACATATCTACATGATGTGTAGTGATGGTCTAGGTTCTCTTAAGCTAGAATATTCATTTTGCTCTTTCCAAATGCTCACAAAACATACCATAGCTTTGTCAAAACATCTATGGATGCCTCACAACCTCTTTTTTGTCCTTATAGACCTACACAAGTGTCATATCTCTCCAAGCTATTAAATAGATCATTTTGTCATTAATGCATTAGTACCACATGCTCTCTTTGACATCAATGATAACCTAAGACATCAATGACCATGCTCAACAATCTCTCCCTTTGTCATTGATTGCAAAATACCCTCATAATGTCTTCTTAATATTTGAACATCCTCATCAAACTTCATTCTGATCTTTCTCCCCCTTTAAAATTAATGATAAAGGGATTATCTTATGATTATGAGGACCTGAAAAGGATTTAAATATTAACAATAGGAAAGGACCACCTCTAAGAGATGATACAAACTCCCCCTAACATTGTGCATACCACTTCTTACCTTGAACTTCTCAAACATGCTCCATGACTACACTCTTATTTGATCAACTATGCTCTTATGAAGACAAAACATAGTAGAACATCAAAAAATGCTTAAACTCACCTTGAGAACACTGAGAGGGATGCCCCCTAAAATCTCTAAGCCATTGCACCTCTTGAGCATCTTCAGATGTCCACACACCATGAAGAACCACCATATAGGCTTACTAGTCTTCTCTCTCAAGCCACCTCAAGGAACACCAATAGAACTTCATGCCATTGAGTCTTAAAAAAACACCTCTACTCTAAGCCTTCTTGATCCTTGTACTTGAAAAACTAAACAATCTAGCTCCCCCTTTGATCATGCAAACTTTTCAAGCCATCTGAGTTAGCTCCCCCTAACTCCATGCTCCTCCTTATGCCAACCTAAAAGACTCCCCCTTGATCTTAATAACCAAATATCACCTATATAAATTTTTAGAACACCTTCATGGCCTCAACGACATGAAAATATCAAACTCATAACACTATACTGCTTTGGGTCTTCACACAACACCACTCTGCTTTCATACTTTCACTTGCAAACCACCTCCAAGAGTACCAATAGATCTTCAAGCCACACACTAAAAAAGAAAGATGTTCTAAATCAACCATATAAATTTCATTAAAATACTCATATCATACTCTTTTGGAGAAATTGATCCAAAAACACTTTTCTTCATATTAGGCCTGTCTAGACTCCTTATATCCCTACTTGGAACTTGCAAAGCCCACAACTTTCATTAGACACACCTTCAATTCATAAAACTTCATATCTAGAGCACTCTCATCTTCCCTCTCAAGCACAAAAAATTTCATCACCTAGCTCATCCTATGCAACATACTTCCTTCACAAACCTTCTAGCCAATTAGGCCTCCATATTGACAAAAACATGAATAATTTGAAAACCACAAACCTTCAAATCTCTTTGAAGCTTGATTTAACAACTAATTTGTCCCATTCAACCTATTAAGAATCCTCAAAACTCAACCATAAGGCAAACCACTTTTCTTAGCATAGCCTAAAACTCTAGAATCTCAATATAAATAGGGTCAACAAACCTTCTTTTGGTCAATGTCCACCTCTAAAAATTCTTGCACTCTTGGAGACAACCATCACACACTTATGGATCAATATTCAAGCCTCCATGCTTTTGGTAACCCATACATCCTATAACCCATTTTAGGCATGCTTGCCCTTAAGCCAAAAATTGAGAGAACTGAGTGCTCTAAAAAATCTCTAATTTGACTTCAACATACTGTTAGACCATAAAACCACATGGAACATACTATAATAAGGTCAACAAACCTTTCTATCCAAAAATATCATCTTGACAACTCACAAATCCTCCTTTTCCACCTGGAAACCTTCAATCTGACCCTCCAGACTGAAAACACCCTTGCAAGACCACATGCTTCTTTAAAATGATAAATGTCTTCATGAAGCACAAAAAATATAGCTCTACTTCACAAGGACCTATAATATAGGAACATACTAGTCCTCATCATAGGACTAAATAACCTTATTATTATTCTTCTTTTTCTTGATTAAAATAACTTGCTTAACATCCATTGCTTCTTTGGCTTCATTGACAATGCATGATGAAAACACAGGTTCTTGGCATATCTCTTCAAATAATACCTTATCCTCTTTGAAAGAAGACAACAATAACTCTTGGCAATCATGAAACTCCTTCTTACCTAAAAATTCTTTAACTTCAACAAATAAACCATCAGATTGAGTTCCTTCTTTTAGATTCTCCTTGGCCTTGAATGGTATAACTGAATTGATTCTAAGATCATCCACATTCTCTATTTGGACTAATATCAAGCTTCCTTGGCACTCTTGAGACACCTAAAAAACTGATTCCTTTTCTACAGTATCAAAAGTTTGATCCTTGAACTCAACAAGACTAGCCTTCACTACCTTAGGTCTCCACATCATGTTTTGACTTTTGATATGCTTTTTAGGAGTCTCTCCCTTCTTCATATAATTTGAGGGATTATAAAATTTACTAAGACAAAGCCTATCAATATGGCCTTTCTTATCACAAATTAAACAAATAACAGCATTCCTACCTTTTGACAGATTTGAACTGTGATCGATATTTGGCCCAAAAATCCTTCTATCATATCTCCATGAATATCCATACTTGACTAACTTCCTTCTATAATCCTTAGCTTTATGACCATAATTATTACATGTATAAAAATGACCATGGAATAAACTAGCATACCTTGAATCATTTGATTATCTAATAAACCTTCTTGCATTACTTTCAAAGCTTCTCTGACTTTACATGTTCCTTTTCCAGCTTGTCCAACTTGTCTATGAGTTGTTCATTCTCTACTCTCAAATAATCAAGATTAGTCTTCAGCTCATCATGCTCACCTTGCTTTGAACTCACCTTGGTATTGGCTTCTTCTAATTGAGTCTTGAGATATATGCACTCTTCTTCTCTTGATTTTAGGCTACCATTTGAAACCTCTAATTGACTTCTGAGATCTTTGATGACCACCTTATCCTCCTTAGTTTCTTTAGCCATGTCATCCTTCAATCTACATGTTTTCTCTTCAAGAGACTTGATCAGCTCTTGATACTTCTTCTCATCTCTCTTAGTTTTGCCTAACAAACTTCCTTCAAGAGAACTGACTTGTGCTTCAAGACCTTTGATCACATACCTCATCTTATGATTCTTATTTATAAGCTCAACTTATAGATCCACTTCTTATTCATCACTATCATATAACACTTCTTATTCTCCACTGTCATGGAAAACTTCTTCATCATAAATGATGTCATTTTCTTTTTAACAACTTTCTTATTTTAAACTCAAACTTGCCTTAGCATCTTCTAGCTGAACCTTGAGATCATTGATAACTTTCTCATCTTTTTTGGCATCTTTCTTCAAAGTACATATTTACTCTTCATGTGCCTTGATCACAACCTTCCATTGTTGATTCTCTTTCTTGAACTATGTATCCATCTTTTGCTATGTAGGATCTCCTTCAAGCTATTAAGCTTCCTCTAAAGGACCTATTTTGATACCAATTGTTAGAGGTACAATCAGTGAGAGAGGGGGGGGGCTGAATCAGTGATGCAAGATATTTCAACTTCAATTCCAATCCTTTCAAACCCTTATTCAATTACCACAAGCATTCACAAAATATACAAGTCATTCATAACAATGAACAATAGATAATACAAGATCATACACACAACACAAGATCTATGTGGGAAATCCTCTTGGGGAATAAAACCCACTTTTAAACTGACAAACACATAGACTACTTATCCTATAAGGTATTACAAACATGAGACTTTAGTGAAACACCCATTCCACAAGGAACACCTACCCCTAGGATGGTCAAGTCCTTTTGACTAGAATTTAGTGAAACACCTATTCCATAAGGAGAACCTACCCCTAGGATGGTCAAGTCCTTCTAACCAGGAATTTAGTGAAACACCTATTCCACAAGGAGCGCCTGCCCTTAGGATGGTCAAGTCCTTCTAACCTGGATGTTGATTACCCTCCCAACACCAATGATATAAACATTTCCACCTTTGAACTGATCTCTTCAACACCTGATGATGGACCTCTAATTTTATAACCTCTGCAAAACACCCTCTATATTACATACAAGCCTCTCACATAGGTATGCCACAATCTCTCTTCCTCTTCACTCAAATTGCCCTCACATACAAACTCAGACTTGCAAATCCTTCTTATTTGATTATCTACCAATATTTAAACCTATAAGAGCACTATCTTTTACATCAAAAATATAACCTACAGGGCATACAAATAGTCATCAACCTGCTCTACTCTACAACCCATCCACTAGGCACACACCCTTTCTTCTTTCCTTAGCTCCACAACACTCACACATGCCTCTCTTTCACAAATATTCAAACCTAAAAGAGCACTATTTGTGACATCATAAATATGACTTATAGGTCATACACATAGTCATCAACCTAATCTATTATTCAATCCATCCATTAGGTACCCTTACTTTCCTTTTTGTCTCAACTCTATAATCTTCCTCCACTTAGAACCCCTTCTCCCAAGTCTATAAATCATCACCTTTTATTTCACCTTTTATAGAGCCTTCATGATTATTATCTTCTAGGTTAGCCATAATACTTCCCTTAACCCTTAAGAAATCTAACATAGCTCAATACCAACCACATAGGTCAGCCATAGTAACTATGGGTCACACTTAAGCAACTACACCTTTCAATTAGGCTTTAGTAGCCCTTATAGGTCTCATGGAGACCTATTCACCCATTTAACACTTCATCGATCAATTTATAAGCACAAAACCACTTCAAAATGCATAGGTTCACTTCAAATGATCTCTTAGACATCCTCAAATGATTACAGTCGTCATTACACACCTTTGTGTATGCTCAATCTACTCAAACATTAGCCTTGTACACAAGAACACCATGAATGAACAAACAATCAACTTATAATCATTTGTTTATACTGAATATGGATTGGTCAAACCTCCAAAATCCATAGATATGATCCTCATGGAGTCTAAAACACTATCCAATAGATCAATCCCCTTGACACATCTAAATACCATCAAAATAGCTTAAATATCCTTTGCAAGTCACTTACAGAACATGGTAAAACATGTAGTCAACTTTGGATCTTAATAACTTTAATTGTACAAACATTCAGACCTTCTTACTACATTCAATAGATGCACCTTGAAGTCCTCTATAACTTTTTTTTACGACATCAATAAATTCATCTTGAATCAAAATTTATAACTCAAAAACTAAGCATTGGCTTTCCTTCATTAATTTTAATATTCAAATTCCAATGGTCACTGTTAAACATTGAACACTTTGTCAACATCTCGTGCCCTCTCATAGAATGAATGAATATGCATTGTCGATCTCCCTTAAAATTATCCTAATATTCAACTATGCTAAACATCTATCATTTTGACCTCATCTCGTGTTCCTTGACAATTTTGACCAAATATGTACCATCGATTTCTTTAGATCAACCAAGTATTTATCTTGTAATGTTCAATGTTAGATCTTGATCAAAACTCTTATAATTATGACACTTGGCACCCTCATATGACTTTTGAACACTTTGTTGTTAGTCTATGCACTTATGCCACTTGGTAGTCCCACATGCTTTGTTAACTCTTTGACTTATCCTACATCGTTGATCTTCATAAGTACATATCGTTGCTCATCATTGATCTTCTATCAAATTATTGAGCTTGTGACACTTGTCACCAGTGTGTGTAGCCTTTGACATGTTGACTTCATACACACCATTTATCTCAATATGTACTATTACGTGCTCACTATTGGATCTTTAAGACCAATGACCTCAAACTTAAATGTGATTTAAACTTGATGGTTTCTAGCCCATCACAGTCTACTAGAGCAAATTTGAAGCTTTATAACTTGACTTAGAAATCACTTGAAGACTCTAAATTTTTAGGGTAGCTTCTTGGCACTATAGAAAACATCTCCATGTAACCCTTTGACCATTAGTAACTTTCTACATACCTAAAATAAATGCACAAACTTACTAGTTCATACATATTTGCATGATGTGCAGTAATGGTCTGGCTTCTCTGAAGTTAGAATATTCGTTTTGCTCTTTCCAAATACTCAAAAAACATATCATATCTTTGTCAAGACATCTATGGATGCCTCACAACCTCTTCTTTGTCCTTACAGACTTGCACAAGTGCCATAGCTCTCCAAGCTATAAAATAGATCACTTTATCATTAATGCATTAGTACCACATGCTCTCTTTGACATCAATGACAACCTAAGACATCAATGACCATGCTCAACACTATGTTTAAGATAGATGGTGAAATGAAACCAATTTATGAATCTTTCCAAACCACTACCATTCCTACTAGCCATATAGTCTATATGATTCATGTCATAATTGAGCTCCAATAATAAGCTGTTTCTTTAACTTTATGATATAAGTCATATCTTGATCACATGGATGATAATTTCATACCAAGACAACTTGTAATGCAAAGGTTATTTGACCAACCCTACCATAAATGATTTTTTATGACCAAGTTTAGACTGTTTGATGGACATGGAGATCCCCATGACCACTTGGCTCAATATGTAGGTTATTTTAGAAAATATTTAAATGATGGAAGAATACTACTAAAAGCTTTTTACTGAAGTCTAATAGGATAAGCCTTGGATTGGTTCTATAATATACCTATTGGATCTCTAATTTTATTTATAAAGCTATAAGAAGCTTTCTTATTTCACTTAAATAAGACTAAGGTTCCTATATTAACATGGGAGCATATTTAAAGTGTACAATATGGTCATGATGAGTTTATATAGGATTACATTTTAAGGGTCAAAAATACATTACATTTTTTTAATGTATCAACCTTATGATTTGGAAAATCAATTCATATTTAGTAAGGGTTTTACATCTCCACTTAAGGAAATAACACTTTATAATTATTATCCTTATTTTTAGTGACTCTACGTGGATATATTTACTTATGAGACTAATCACACACACACACACACACACACACACACACACACACACACACACACACACACACACACACACACACACACACACACACACACACACACACACACACACACACACACACACACACACACACACACACATGTTTTCACTTATAATTCAATTGGTTCTCAAAACTCAACAACTTCAATTATTAAAAATATATCTTCAACTAAGAAAGAAGCTCCAAGTACAATAACTAATAAAAAAATAATTTCTATTTAAGATAATTGATAATACATAAGCTCCAAAGAAGATGGTTCATGAGACAACAACTCGCATGAGTCATACTCCTAAAAATACGAATCAACCTATTTTATTTGATTGAAAGGATAAACCAATTATTAGTTTACAAATACTACTTGATAAGAAGATGATCATATTACCTTATAATCACCATCACCCCACACATCGTCTTAAACAAATGGGGAAATATAATTTTATAAATATAAACCACATGATTATGAGGGGGTTAGTGATGTTAGTATGTAATCAAAACTATACACACAACCTAAATCTTAAGTGTGACTCCCCATATTGGTCAAGGTCAATAAATGATCTAAGCAACATTTTAGGTGATAATTCAGGTGATGGTTCTACCCCAATTGGTGGCCGAACTTCTGGGAGCCATAACTTTTGCACCATAGCTCTGTTTAACTCCTCATTTGAACCATTAGAAAGATAAGAATGAGGGGAACATTTTGAGATGGCACAGAGCTCTAATCAGTGGGTTTTGACCCCTAAAAAAAAATGTAAGTGCCCTAAATTTCAATTTTAGTAGTGTAGTCTAAAAATAGTAAGTTTCTAAAAATAGTAATTCCTCAAATTTTGCATTGTTGTAAATCATAGAAGTCGAACCACTTGATATCCCTCGATATTGGTGACCTTACACATCCTCCTCCTACCTTCAAAATGTTTATAAATTAAGATGTAACCTAAAATAGAAATCAGAGATCTCTTCTTAGAGATAAGCATATGTTTGGATCTGCAAATTTGATGAATAAAACATCTCTTCTCAAAGATAGAATTATTGTTATTGTGTTGTTCTTGTTTCTTGAATTATATTTCAACCAAAGCTTCTGAGTTTTAGATTAATAAAGAGCATAAACAATCTAAATTAAACACAAATAACATAATAATACCTTCCCTCTTTCGATGTATCTCTCTTGTCAAAACTCAAGTTTGGACAAGCCTGAATATAATGCTTGAGGGTATTTTGAAATGTCATGAATTCACTTGGATGACATCTCCCCTTGTGATAAGCATGATTGGATGAGTAATGTGAATAAATGGTTAAAGATATATTGAGGATTTAATAGCATAATTTTAGCATAAAAAATCTTATCTACAATGGAGAATGGATCCTCCATTTATAGACTTGGTGAGTGAATATGGACCGTCCATCTCAATTTGAGATTGAGAATGGAGAATGAGTCCTCACCTTCATAAATGAGAGAGGTTGAGATTGCAAGAGGTCAAAATTATGAAGGTTTTGAGTGTGGAAGAATTTGGATTGAGTGTGTAAGAGGGATGTAAGATATGTCACAAAACATGATTATACACCATCCATATCTCATTTAATTGCCTTGGAAAGTGGGAGATTTAGAGAATATTTAATTGGAAACTTGATATGTTATGAGGACATTAGGAAATATTTGATTTTACAATATTTATGACATGTGCATTCCATGTTAACTCACCTTTAGAGGAAGTTTAATTAGCCAAATCAATAAATTAGCTAATTAAGTTGATTTTGTCCTTTTTTAGTTTCACTTTCAAGGTTTGATTTACTTAGTTTAATATGCTTGGTGAGACATTTGTAATAAAGGAACCAATTTAAGGATGTTGATTATGGATTATATGATTCAATGTGGTGTATTACCCCAATCATGGATGCACCAATGTGTAATAAAATCTGCACGTTAACCTATGTAGATGATTTAGAATGTTTTAATGGTTTCTAGCCTGATTTATGCATTATTGTGGTAAATTGTTTTGATTTGAAATTTCAACATAGAAGTGATAAAAGTGGATCATCTACCTTTTGCCTATGTTTGAAAGGGTGTTATGAGACACATATGAAGTAATAATTTTGTAAATAATGTGATTTGATAATGATTAAATAATTATGTGTTCACATTTTGTTGCTTATGGTTTAATTTACTGAAAATGAGTTCACAATGATGCCCCAAATGATGTTTGGGATGCCCAAGATACCCCCATGAGGGAGTGGAAAAAGACTAATTTTGATGTATAGGCCCTTGAAATGAATAAAATAACACATTCTATGATAGAAGAGGCTGGAAAATGGAGAAAATAGGTGAAAACATGACTAAAAATGGACAAAGAAACCATAAACAGGCCTCCTGAGAAGAATAATGATGCAATGAGAAGAGGTACAATAGTAAAAATTCAAATTTGGGATATAAATTAACCCATGGGGGGTAAAATAGAGGAAAATTGGAATTATTTGTGGATTAAAAATCTTATCCCCAAGATCAATGTTTTCTTTTGGCTAGCAGCTCAAAACAAAATCCTTACAGTGGATAATCTGAAGAGGAGGGGAATCCCAATTCTTAACAAGTGCACTCTTTGAAAACAAGATGCTAAATCTATAAAACATATTTTCCTCTCATGTTCTTTTGCTTCTTCCATTTTTCAATCTTTATTTAATTTGTCCAACTATTCTTGAGTCCCACTTGGGCCCTTAAAGGATCTAATCTACCAATGGGAGGCACCTTGGGATTATCTACCTCTAAAATTTTGGTGAAATCTTGCTCTCCCCCACATTTTCTGGAAAATCTAGATTTTGAGGAATTTGATCATTTTAGATAATATGAATCCTAGTCATTCGTCTACTTTCAAGAAAATTATGGCTTTTGTTAAAGATAATTGGTTAACCTTTGCCTCCTCCTATGATGATCCTCCTTCCCCCTAATTTTCTTAAATTCTCTGCTTGTTGAACCTTGAATTCCCTGCATATTCTCATAAGCAGTGTGTAGATAGATCAAAGATCAAGTGAACTCACCCTCCACCTCAATGGTATAAACTAAATTTTAATGGTGTGGCTAAAGGGAACCTGGGACTTGTATGTGGGACCCCTGGGGATCCAAACCAATCATTTGGTGGAAGCCAAGGTTGCTTGTTGGGACATAGAACTTGTAGTTAAGTTGGGTTTGGAGAATTTTTAGGTGAATGGAGATTATATGAATATCATCAATGGTCTAAAAGGTTCCTCCCAATATTCATGGAATATAACTGGCATAATAAAATATGCTAAAATTTTTCTTACTTTCTTCAATGGGGTGTCCATTAATCATGTTTATAAAGAAGGTAAGCACATATAAAATGGCAAATTTAGGGGTCTCTAGTAGATCCATCACCCATTGGCAAGGTGATGTTGCGTATCCTATTGATGTCATCCCCTTTATTGATCTTAATAAAGGAAAATCTAACATGTGATATTATGGGTTTCTTTACTATTAAATACAATCAACAAAGATGTCAAAGATCTCACACATGTAAGGCTATCACGTCTTGCCCATGCCTTAAGACATTGCATGTATGGATTTATCTTAACTTAAGCTCTAATAATTTAAAAGGTAATAATTTTAACATCACTCTATTTTTTATGGTAAGGAGTCCCATCTATGAAAAGTGCAATAGAAGCAAACAACCAAGGATGAGAGGTGACCACGATCGAGTAGAGCCAATATCCTAAGTAGAAGTGAAGGAAGATGCCTACATTTAGAAAAAGATGGTTCAGGGCAAGGTCATTGGCTATATGGAGAGACTGGTTGGTCATGATGTGGTGATATCTAGAGATTTTACTCATGTCTAGAATGAGAGGGAGGTTTGAATACATGGTTTGAAGCTCATGGTCATCAAAGAATTAATAGGCAACATCACATGTATGGATTGTTCAGGCATGAAGGCATTCAAAGATAAAAAGAGAAAAGATGAATTGTTTAACATTTTCTTTAGTAATGAGAAAAAGAAGCCTAAATCATTGAACCAAAAAGGGTTTTTAAGGGTGGACCTTCCTAGGAAGTGGTTGGATGTGTGCCTCCAAATAATGACGCACATAACCCTTGAGGGGAAGCACACGGTGATCTTCTCTCACCATTTCCTACTCCTTAACCACTTCAGGGGCCACCCAATTAGTATACCCTTCTTTCTTCTCAAATCATTGGAAGTGTTTGTTAATAATTTTAAATGTAACCCCTCAGCTGATATAATCCACTAGGAGCTTATCTTGCTCTTCGTCAAAAGGGGGGAACCCCTTTGGACCAAGACTATAATGGAGGTCATTCACATTATAAGTGAGCAGGAAGAATCTGATAGGGAGGATAACTTTTTCTCAAAACTTGAAGCTAAACATATAGGGGGACATAATTAATTTTTTGGAGCAAAGAATATTTAGGGAGACTTCCATCCTAGTGGTAGCCAAAAGGGGGCCCCAAAATTTGTAATACCCATTGTTAGTAGGGGCCATGCCTCCTTCAATTTTAGATTGAAAGAGGAGATTGAATAGTATATTGAGAAACTACAAACTAAGGTGGAAATCTAGAAAATCCTTAGCATGGAAATCTCTAATGAGTTCGAGAAGCTAAAAAGTCTATTGGTCCCTGGCAATTTCTCCTCAGGTAAGGGTGATAATTAGTAGGATAAGGAAGAAGAAGCTATTGCTGAGCAAACCCCCCAAGGAGTAAGAACTAGATACATCAATGGAGGAGATGCAACTAAGATGGATACTAAATAGGTGAGGGAGGAATTTCAATCTGTAGGGATGAAGAGGAAAAGGCCCATCATGGAATCTACACAGGGGATATGCAACTGTACTAGAGGTAGGGAAAAGAAAATAGAGAACATGGGGGTCGATAAACTAGTCCTCTACTCTGAATCCAAGGATCTTGACTAGATTTTATCTAGTGTTTAGGTTTTTTCTCATCTTTTTGTTGGTGTTTTGGCATCTTTTAGGTTGAAGTCAGTAGTTCTGGTTGGTTTTTAGGTTTTGTCTCTTTTTCTCTTGTTGTTTCTTGTATATCTTTCAAAATATTTTTGTAAGGGTACAAAACCCTAGTCCCATTTTTTAATCTATCTAATAAATAATATTAATTTGATATATATTAGTTTATTGGAGTAAAAAGTTTGTTTCAGATGTTTACATAAATTAAAAGTTTAAAAAATAATGAAGTCTTCCTGTAAAAGGCTTTTATACACGTCCCCTAAACATTCAAAGTCTTGATAAAGGTAGCTATTTTGATTCAAAGGTCTCTAGTTTTGGTAGTTGTTCACTGCAAGAAGATATTATAAATTCAATGTGGAGGCTCTAAAGAGAATTTTAGTGGGTTTAGGGAGTAGAGTAACCAAAATTATGTATGTTTGGGGTGTTTTAATGACTCATGCTTTTATTTGTATTTATTAATGTATTCAATTTTATAATATCTATTTATTCAAATTGATCAATAAAAAATTATATATATATATATATATATAAACATAAACATAAAGATTGTAGGAGGGCAACTGCTCTATTTCATATATTGTATTTTTTTGCAATATAATATGAAAACATATATTATATAATATGGTTTTTGTATATATATTATATTAAAAAATACATAATTTTTTTTGATAATTAAATATTATATAATATAGTATTTTTATATATTATACTACAATATCCTAAATAGAAGTATGTGATATAAATAACAAAGTTATATATGAAACATAAAAAAGATGTATAAGTCAATGCAAAATGAAATATATAATTAAATGATCCAATATGCCTTCTAAACTAACATGATCCATTTTGGATTACAAAATCCATTGTGAATTTAGCTAGAAATGACCCAAAAAAATCTTTGAAGGTCTTGCAATTTTGAAATACAGAAAATATAGCAAATTTAGAAAATTTTAAGGTTTTGAAATTTGGTTTGCATTATTTTTATTCATGCATTTGGTTGCAATAATTTTATTGCTAAATACATGGTGGGCATGCTCTGTATGTAAAAGTACAAAGGTTTAGAGTTTGACCCATGGTTGTTGTAAGAACACTCTCAAAATTTTTAGAGTAATAAAGCAAACAAAAAATACTTTACAGTTATGTATTATAATTTTATTTTGTCTTATCCTCTATAGTAGGTAATTCTCCCATATCTTGTTATTTAAATATCTATAGGATGATCCTTGCCTGGTCCACCTGAATCCTTGTTACAAGTGCTCCACATCAATCTTTCCCACATCCACTGCCAATTCCACACAAATAATATTACACAAGCAAATAAATGAAAGAATATATGAATTAGGTAGATATTCATACTCTGTATAAGAATATATTTATAATTCTAGAAGATACTTGCTCCCATACCCACCTCGCTCACTACTCAAGCTTGTCAACCTCAGTCTTTCTTGCCTCAACTTGAGAAGTTAATAATTCATAATACAAATATGTTCGTAACACCTATAAATAATACTATCAAAAATAAAATAGCAGTGTCCATATTGAATGCTAGAGCGATCGCCACTTAGAGGCATCCTATCTACTTTACCTGTTGCCCTTACTCCTTCAATGCACCCTCAAAATGCCCTATTTATCATTAAGAACAACCCAACACTAGTAGACACATATCTACCAACAATGGATGATATAGATATAAATAATAAGTTGTTATATATTCCTGATGAACCACTCTCCATATCAATGCTCTTCTCTCTCTCTCTCTCTCTCTATATATATATATATATATATATATATATATATATATATATATATATATATATACTAACATACATATCTTAATAAATTTATGTAAAATTAATTGATATATATCATTCTCAAGGTACCTAGCATACATTTTGACTGACCTCGAGAATGATATATATCAATGTATGCTAGTTTATGATTATCTATATATTATCTATTTCTTTATATGATATGGTAATATTTTTTATGATTATCATTGTTAAGATATGATTATTTATAAATATGATGTGGTAAATACACACACACACATATATAACCTATAAATTAATTATAATTATCTACTTATTTATAATTATAATGTAATAAAATTTATATATTACTCATATGTTAATTATGATTATTTGTATATCATTTATTTTAAGTAGAAATCAATTTTACATTAAAAGTAATGAGGGAAGTTGTATAGTAAAAATAATGAGAGAATAAGTAAATTTTAAAACATTAAATGTAAAAAATATGTATTTTATCCACAATGAAAGGTCAATTTACCCTATTTTTTTACTAATATTTAATTTTTATTTTCTTCACTTTATTTTACATTTTTGTTTATTTTTTTGGTTTGAATTTGTTTGTATTTATATGTGTCTTATTTTTTTATTTAATCATGTGAACTTTGAAATAATTAAATTATTTTATTTTAATTTTATGATGTTGACTTTTAAATAATTAAATGTTAACATTCTTATGCCATTACAAAATAGATTATATATTGTATTATATACTTTAATATAAATATTATGTATTTATTGTATTGTAGTTATATGTTATATAGTGTAATATATTCTAGTCACCTTATATTATAATATATTAAAAAATATCATATTAATATTTATTTTATATTGTGTTATATTTTGATATTATGTTATATTATATAACATATATTATATTATATTAGATCTATTATATTATATAAAATATGTTGTGTATTATCTTGTATTTTGAGTTTTTTCATATTTTATATGTTTTAATAGTATAATTTAATATATTATATATATTTTAATTAAATATATATACTTAATTTTATGTATATATAATATATATTAATAATATTAATCTATTTAACATTTTATATATTTGAATGATATAGTTTATTATATATTATATAATGCAATATAGAAAATATAGATATGTATATATCTTTCAGGGGTTCACCTTAATAAAAATATAATATTATAATTATATAATATTATAATATATTAAATATTTATAAAGTATATTTTTATATCACTAGCATACATATCTTAGATAAATCTATGTAAAAGACACCAATAGATATTATTCTCAAGGCATCTATATCATATTGAATTGTGAGTACCTCGAGAATGATATCTATCGGTGTATTTTATATAGATTTATCTAAGATATGTATGCTAGTATCACTCATCACCATGTAAAATTAAATATTTTTTTTTAATAAAAATACATTTAACATAAATATTTAATAAATTATTAACATTAAAAATAGAGAGAAACATAAATTTTGATATATAAATATATATAGAGAGGGAGAACAAAATTGTAGATATATGACATATATGCAATATAACTATAATGTAGAGAACATGGGAAGTAGAGAAAAACACCGATATGACATATATGAAATATAACAATAATTTTATAAAATTTAAATCGTATACAATTGACATTAAAATAAGAGATAAACATCAACACATATATGATATATATAAACAGTATAATATTAATAAGTTTAATAAATTTCATCTGTGTACATGAGATCTTCTAACAATTAAAGTCTTTCTTCTTCCTCTTTTATTTATGTACCCCTTTTTCATTCTTTAATTTATCAAACCTGTCATATGTGAAAGGTGGTGCGATCTTTAATCCATTTAATGACCTTACACGTGATATTACCACACATATCAAACCCTATCTTTCTGTAAGTCATATATCAATTGTGGCTTTGTCAAGTGTTAAGCCCTGTGATTTATGGATTGTCAATCCCCAAGCCAATTTTAAAGGTAGTTGACTCACATGACCCCTTTTTATTAGATTGATTGGAATTGTAGTTGGAGATTCATCAACAAAAAGAATATATGTGTAGTTATCAAATTGACCCATAACATATGTAGGTGGTTCAGGAGGTGTTAGCCCTAGTTTGTATACAGTAATTCGAATATATCTAAGTGCACCATTGACAAGACATGATTTTTTCCATATAATTGTGGTGAGCATCACCCTTGCACCAACAAAAATCAACAATTCAACTTCCAGCTGTTCATTATCCAATCCTACAATATTATTACTTTGTCCTCTAGTTGCAATGCTTTGAGCAATAGGTTGATTCAATGCATACAATTTTCTCTTATTATGTTGACACACATTCTCATTTGTTGTAAATAAATGCATGTGCTGATTAAAATATTCTTTTTCAGCGATTTCAAGTGAAGCATCTATTCTAGTCATCAATAACTGCTAGTCATTAATGGTTGGATTGGCATCTCTTAGATTTTTTAGAAGTTCTAGAAACCATTGTTGTTCTTTAGTTTGACCCTGTTGTCTATAAAAAATTTTGAGTGTAAAAATAATTACAAATTTTTCCCATAATAATTTTGCTTGTCTTGTACTTGCATATTTAGGTCTATCCATTACTGGAGGCAACTATCCCAAATTCCCAACAAAAATCATTGACCTTCTACCAAAGCACATATCAACATTTTCTAGAAATGCTTGGTGGAGTTGAGAATCTATATTTTCAAGCATATTTTGACTTATAAAGCTCATCTCATCAATCAAAATATATCTAACATGTTTAATTTCTTCTTGAAAGGTTGTTAACCTTATTCCTTCTAGTTTTTCAAATTCTAAAATAGGAATTTGCAAGGTTATATGTATTGTTGATGCACCAATGTTAAATATGGTAACTCCTGTTGGAACAAGTAGTAGAATGGGGTAACGTTGTGGTTGTGATAACTCTATAAGTTTCAATTTAATCCATCTAATAAGATAATATTTCCCTATTCCTGCCATTCCTTGGATTATCAGATGTAATGGAGATGTATTTTATCCTTGATTATAATGTCTTATAATTATATCAAATGTTAATTTATGTTTCTCACTTAGGCTTTCATAACAAAAATTAGACTTTGTTTTGTCCATAACAAGTAAGCTATTTTCTTTTGCCATGCTTAAAATTTAAGAGATATGTTCATTTGTTCTTCACCCAGGTAATTTGAATCCCAAATTATCTATCTATCTATCAATATCTCTTCAACCCAACATATCAATCTCAGAAACATGTAGATATTGTTTTCGGTGTAGGCCTGTTATGATCTCCCACTCATGTTCAATTGTATTTTGTTGGATAATGCCATCATCTTCATCTTCTATTTCTTATTGAATGCCATTATTTATTTAAATCCTTCACTCTATATGAAAAGGATTATATTGAAATTCACCCCAATTATATTATATTGTCTCCTCATCTTGGCCAATGTCTATCTCAATATCACAAAATGATTTGTACAATAGTAACTCTAACCAAAAGAAATCTACAAATTTTTGACTGTCTTGTTCTAGGATGTTGTAAAGCTTGGGCCATACCCTTACAATAGAACATGTTTTTCTTGGTTTCCACTTTTCTCCTTTTCTAATTCTGGGATTATATATAAAAGATCTTGTAACCTCAATGACTGGTAAATACTCCATTGAGCAAGGTCTATCAATATATCCATCGGTTATTAACTTTCCATTTTTTTCAGTTTCTTCATCCTTTTTTAATATTGGTTTTAATATCAGTTTAAAAAATTTTATGCCCAACATTCAATGATACAAATACCCTACTACACTCCATCAAAGGAAGTTATAGCAATATATGACATGTTTCCATTGCACCTATATCTCTTTCAACAATTATTTCAGTTAGAAAATGTCTATACACTCATGCAACATGATCTTCTAGGTTTTCAATATTTACAAGTCACATCAACATTTGTTGATATGTTTTTGAACTTTTCTCTGCTTTTGCAACATACTTTACAATGTAGTTCAGAACGACATGTTTTGATAGTATCGGTTGCTAATCTACATTTGCATGCCACAATTGCAACACATGATGATTATGAGTATTCACATGATCATCATTTATTTTTGTCTCATATTTTTTATCTCCTTTTTCTTGATCTACACATAGTTTTGATCCATTGAGATGCAAAGGCCAAGGTGCATTGTACCTACATCAAATAAAATTTCATGTTATTATTCATATAAAAAATAATTAATACATATTTTTACATTAATGCTTATTATTTTTAAGATAATGATTTTTACCTGCAAACCTTTCTTCCTCTTTTTTTTCATAGACAAGCTCCATTTTTACACATGATATGATGCTCCACACAATTAATCAGTTCTTCATAGTCCTATTCTAGATCTATTTGATTAATTTTTATTATGTTCTTCAAACATGGATGCGAGATCAAATTGTGTCCTCCTTGTATCACACATGAAATTATATTCATTTGTAGTTTTATAATAGTTACTTTTTTATATAAGATAAGTAAATTGTTAATCAATTCATACCATTATGTTTCTTTGATGTGCATATCCTCAAGGATTTCATACACGTATATTTCCATCAAAATATGTTTAGCAAAGTCAACTTGATCTTTATTTTCCCAATCTAAAGTTTTCATTTTTTGTGATCCATCCAACCATAAAAAACCATGCACATGTGGAGACTCACTGTGTTGCCATTCATATCTACACTAAAAATCTTTAACCTTCATAAAATTTTGTAGTATCTCTTTTTCGAACACTATATTTATAATATGAATATAATAAGCAACTATATGTAGGTGGTTAATTATGTTTTTTCACTACCATTTTTATGTTTCACATGGATCAGTAGGTGGAGTTCATGTCATCAGTTCATGGAAATCTGGCCAATATATGTCTACTACACTTAAAGTAAAGAAGATAGTTGGCATTCAAATTTGATGCAATAGGTCAATTAACTCTACATGACACTTTATCTAATAAGAACATGTGCCTCGTAATGTAGTTTCATAATGCATCAACTGATCTACAAGGTGAGATTATGGTATATTAGCCATGGGTTCATGTAATTCATCAATTATAATAGGTAGTTATTGAAGGTCTTTCTTTACAAATACTACTGACAAATTTTGTGCTCAATTTCACATTATCCTATTCATGGTAAGATACCTAAATTGAGGGTGAGTTCCAAAATGATTATCTTGATATTGAATAAGATGTTTCATATATTCATGCAGATTTACACATTTTAGTCATGGTTCTAACTAATCATACCTTCCATCAGGGAATAGAGTTGGGAAAGCCATGTCTAATAAACCTTTTGTCACATACTCATTCAATGGAGATGTACCAATTTGTGGCCAAGCTATAAGTTTACCTGGATCAACATGTGGATTATTTACCCAAGCTCGAATCACTTCGATCTCTCTCAGGGTATTGGGTGGTTTGGTTGTCATTGATGACATGTGATCTACAATATTACCTTCATCTGTCTCAAGTATAGGACCGGGAAAAACATATTCATTGAAATTTATATTAAATTCCATGTTAATTGAGTTCAATTTTTTGAACGCATTTGTAGACTTATTGGTTGGGAGATCCTTTAGTGTTGTTTAATCAATCTTGACATCTTTATAAAACTTATCATGTTTAATCTTCTATTAAAGTGTATTATATACATAATCTTTATTCATAGTAAAGTTGTATGTAGTTCCACATTGTTACTTTCTTTGTACTATGATAATTAGAAGATCTGAAATATGATGTGGTAATTTTTTGCCAATTTCCTTAACTTCCTGTGGAAAACAAAGACTATGCCCTTTGTATTTGTATTTCCCTCCTATTACATGGGTCACCTAAAGAATTGGATTCACATGGGTGATCAACATATCTTACACTTGGGTCAGGTTTGCCAATTTAGGTGGTTGCGGCCTAGGATCCATGTTATTTGCTTCAAAAAATTGGCACATACCTTTCTCTTGATGACATATGCTACAAATAGGCCCTTCAAGAGCTCAATGAATAATTATACCAGGGTAACTCTCTTGACAAATATAACACATATGTGGTGAATCAAGTTTATCTAACTCATGTCGAAACAACAATTGTATAATCTTGAAATCTATACCAACATTTTTAGTTATATTAATATTTGTTTGGTCTTAATTTCTCTGAGATCCTTGCATTTCACTTAGTCATGTCTGTTCATTAATTTTAAAAATATTTTTCTTATTTCTTCTTTCGACATTGGTTGCTTCTATTTGATTCTTCATAGGCCCTTGTATATCATCATCAATATTAGCAAAATTGAATTCCAATGGCTCTATCAATCTTTCTTGTACACACTCTATTCCTTTTTCACTTTCATGAATAGGGATTTCAACAAATTCCATCATATGTTCTACTTCTCTCTCCATTAAAACTTCATCATTAACATCCACATCGACATTATTATTTACAAGATGATGTCTTTGTACTCTATCTCGATTTCATTGTTGTAGTAGTTCTCTATCTGCATTAGTCATTTTATCTGCATGCATTAATCTTTATAATATTCTTCATAATATAGCTTGGTCTCGTTGATAAGTTTGTGCACAATGTGCTATCATATATTTTGCGTGTTCTCTTATTTGTCCTTCCAACTCTTCGATTGACAATTTAACTTTACATTTTGTGTATTATTGTCTTTCATATTCATTTTTATTTATTCTATCCTCATATGTCATTGATAATTATCATTTTTGTCTTTAGTATTCTCGAGAGTATTCTTTTCGACATTGTCGCTTTTGTTCTTCATATTCTTTTTTCTGTTCATTTTCAAACTGCATTTTTTTTTTAACCATACTACCTACATATTTATTAAATAATTTTTTTATTAGTCATGTAAAACTCATAAAATGATATAAAAATCATAACTCTCATATACAATTAATTAAATATTTAAATATCATATTTTAAAAAAATTAAATTAAAATTAACAATCATACATAAAATTATATCAATGTAAACAAAACTTTTTATTTTTAATTATAATTTATGTGGAAAAATACATTATAAAATGATATAAAACTCATAATCTTAATATAAAATTAATTAAATATTTAAATATTATATTTTAAAAAATAAAACTAATATTAACAACTAAAATAAATATCTTAAAATCTTACAATGGCATCCTATAAATCTAAGATATGGAATTCCATTTTTTAACAATTTTACAAACAAAAATAAAAAATGATAATTTATAGATAAGATATAATTTTTTTGAAGAGAATTTTAATCTATATATCTATTTTTTCATTTTTCATTTTAATTTTTAAATTTTCTAAAAATTAGCTAAAATTTTACAGATTTATTTTGTAGATAAGATATGTAGCATAAATATTTAGGTAATTTTAAGCATACATATCTATGGAGGTAAGATTTATCTAGGTCAGATATTCTTACAGATGGCAGTAAAATTCTACAGATTTTTCTAAAGAGGATTATAATTTTTCTTAAGAGGATATAATTTTTTTTGGAGGTAACATATGTGTAATTTTTTGAGTAGGTATTTAAGAAATAGTTTTTTTAAAAGAAGATTTTAATTAATAATTTTTCTATGATAAATGTTATGACATTTTAAATTTTAATTATATATATTTATATATATATATATATATATATGATAAAATTATTTACCAATTTAAACAAGAAAAACATCGAAGTATAAGGTAGAGCAAAGTATAATAGAGAAGAATCAAAAATTTATTTTTTAAATGGTACATCAGTTCATATTCCTTAAAAAGTCGGCTTCTAATTAATTATTAATTACACTTTTCCACACCTCTTCATGTAAAATTATTATTTTTATTAAGTCGGCCTCCAATTAATTAATTGCCAACCCACTCACGTCATTACACCTTTTCACCCCCCTAAATGCCACTATAGAGAACACCTATTAGTATAATAACAGATTTATTATATATAGATATTATATAATGAATTTTATTTTTATTATAATAATTAATTATGAATATTAAGATTTTGATATATATCTATACTTATATTAAATAATATGTTTTATAATATTAATAATTTATGATTATTGTTTATTTAATATTTATAAAATATCATTAATAATAAAATATATTATTTATGAAGTTGGGGCATGTATTTGATATTGTATTATACTAAATATATTAATAAAAAAAATTATTATATTATAATTTTTTACAATATATATAGTAATATATATTCTATTAAATTTCAAATATTTAATTTCATCTTTGTTTTTATATTGTATTATAGTATATTTTATATGTCATACTTCATTAATAGAAAAGAAAATATAAAATATAATACGTAATAAAATATTAGTAATATATATATATATATATATATATATATATATATATTTCAATATTATATTTTTGATAGATATTAGGATTGGTGGGATTTGAACCCTACATAAAAGAGAATATCATAAAACAAAGAACATAAACTATCAACCATAGGATTAAATACCCAGGATAAGCATGGTTGTGGTACCATATAAGATGCAATAAAACAAACTTACTACCAAATAGAACAAAAAAAAAATACAATCTAGATACAATGATATCTCTCCCTTATTCACTTTATTATGAGAGTTAAGTATCCAAGAAGGAGAATTAGGAGTGAGATGCCCTTTTTTCTTACTTCTTACTATAGTTCAATCTTCTTGATTACACATATTACCTGAATCAACACTAGAATAAATACACATATTCAATGATGTGCCTCTAGGAACCTTTCTCCTACTATCTAAATATGCATTACTAATCTCAGCTGACCCAACAACCTCAGGATACAAAGGTATAGGCACAACTTAAGGCAAACATGTTTTTTGATCCTCCTCAAGAACAACTTCATAGACTACACTTGAAGGTAAATCATGATTGATGTCTGAAAAAACCGTAAGAAGATCATTGCATGCATCCTTACACCATGAGGAATCCACTTTGCACTTGGAGTTCTGACAAGAAGCAGATAAATGACCAATTTTGAAGCAATTTTGACATCTGAAGGGAAGCTCCTCATAATCAAGGGTTTGAGACCAACACCAGCCATTGACTTTCAACTCAATCATTGCTGGAAGATCTTGAAAGGTATCCAAACAAACAAGAATACTTACAAAGGTAGTGCAGGATAAATTTGAGGTAGAAGCATTAATATCCAACATAAAACCCAAGGTTCCACCAATAGTTGACATACAAGGATTCATCCAAATTTGGAGAGAAAGATACGATAACTAAACCCAAATGTGTCTAAGGGAGAGGTTTTCAACTAGAGGATTAAAATCTAGAAGCCAAGGCTTTAGTAGAAGGAGGTGTTGATCCCAACTCCAAGATTTAACCTAAATGATCTTATCACAATTAAAACTACAATGAAGAATCCTCTGGCACAAGGGTAAAGTTCCATGCTGTCCTCGAAAATAGGTCATCATGAATCAGAGATTGATTGATAAAGAGCTAGGAGAGAAGGCCAAAGCCTATCAAATTTTCACACTAAACTCCTAGCCATAAACCATTCCTCATTATGAAGTACTTCCTCAAATGCCTCTTTCTCAAAAGTTAAAACTAATGTAGCCTTGGCAATGCCTATTTTTTTCTAGCCTTCACCACCTATGGATTTGATTCAATAGAGGAAGGACCCATCGCATGAGATACTTCCCTAGAAGGGTTGAATAGAAAAGACATTTCCACACTCCCTCAAGCAACCCCCACGATCTCCTTCCTTAGTGATAGTCTTGAAGCTACAAATAGATGAATTTACTTATCCTTATTTTTTGTTTCCCTTGGCATGCCAGTGGATCAAGGGGAGCCCTAAAGGTAGAAAAAGGGGAGTCTTGTTGTATGTTTTACTCTCTAATTTACCTTTGAAAGATATTTACCTTATTTAATATATATATATATATATATATATTTGATAGATGATTTGAGGGTTGGGGGTCCCTCACCCTTTTGTTATCGAAACAAAATAAGGTTATGAAAAAGATGGGGAAAACTCACTTGTCAAACTACCACCAAAGATAGAAACATTACTGAATAAAAAGAGCCATGTAAGGTAACTAAATAGTCGAAAACAAAACACCTTGAAGGGTAACGTCAAGAAACATCTAACCAAAAAAACAAACATGGGAGCTAAAATCCTAATAAAGCACCAACCGCAACCTTCGATATGTTTCCACCCCTAAAAGAGGTGGAGCCTCCAACAATTGTTTGGGTAGACCATGCCTCCTCCTTGCCAGGTCCTCCCTTGCTCAGCTCCATCCCAACCACGTCATCATATTATGCATTCCTGGCACCCTTCACCTATGAATGGGTTGTCTTCCATCGGTGGAGCCTTGGTCTACCAACTTTTTAATTTAAAATACTCCCCAAGCTTGACAATGTTTTCATTCCATCTAGGTGAGCCTTCATATGCACTATAACTACCCAATAGGGTACTTGATGACCCACATCCACACTTGGAGAAGGAATCTACTGTAATGGGCCCCCAAAAAGCCTCATAAGGGATTTTACTATAGGTGTGACCCTGGTAGAATTTCTCTATTTGAGTGCCACTACCATTAAGGCCATAAGAACATGAAGTTTGTCCAGATCCAATTTTGGGATAATTGACCCCTTCAGGTCAGGATGTTTCAGACAGGTTTGCATGTGCTCTAAATGCTCAACCAACCCAAAGTTTTTCACCTCCAACTCATGAAATGTCTGTAGGGGTATCAACCCTAGCTCATTTTAAGTTGAGAAGGGGGGTGGGTGTTGGTCACCACTATCGAAACCCTTTAGAGCCTCCTTCAAACCAACTCTAAACCTAGGGCACACAATTTTGCTAACAACCTCCATAGTTTGATGTTTATCATTCGAAAAAAAGAGGAAATTTCCAATAAAAATTGATGCCACTAGTGAATTCACCTTTACCTTGCAATCGATATCAAGTACCACTTGACTAATTATCTATATAATAGCCTACAAAACACTACTAGACTAAATGGCAAAAATTTGCTTGAGTTGTGAGTCCCTAACTTGCCCACTAAAAGCCATTTCCTTCTTAGCAGCCTCAACATGCAAAAGGGGTTTGTTGAGCATTACTTGGAGCATAAAATCCATAGAAACAAAGATACAAATACAGGTCTAGCTTAACAGGATAGAAAAGCTGACATAAAGAAATGAAACGTGTTGTGAATGCACCATTCAATAATGTCCTATCAAAATAAGAAGATGGTGTAAGGATGTCATGCATGTGATTCGAGGCATCCAAGGCCAATCCGTAGCTAATGGTGGGTGGCAAGCTCATCATGAAGGAGGGTGCCTTCTAAATACCTCCCATTAATGCACCATTCATTCAAAAAACTCAACTTCTCTAGTCTTTATCCACTATTAAGTCCTCATGTTGGTCCACTCATTTGTTAGCTCTAATTTGTCTGCCATGGAGTTTGCTTCACAAAAGCAATGGGATACTTCCCTGAGATTGAAATTACCCAACAAACTCCAACCACGGTTTAGGATGTTGTTAATGTTCCACGGACTAGCCTTCTGATTCATTAATGCTTGGATGATCACCTTATAGTCACCTTCAATAATGACTTGCTCGATCTTGTAATGAATCAATAAGTCCAAACCCAAAATAAGGGCTTGTGCCTCTACCTCATTGTTGGTGCCATCCCCTAGCTTCTTCAAGGCAACTCAGATGAGCGACCATGTACATTAAATTTTTGGGTACAGACACTTTTATAACTGAAATACCCAAACCAGTGGTGAATTGTGTCCCTAGCCATGGGTTGTGGACTTGTCTCATCGTATTGAGCACAAGTTTCAAGCCACATACCGAGCCCCATCACATTAAACACCAGAGCAATAGTCCATTCCATTGGATACTTTTCATGAATAACCCGACGTAGCTTAGTGTGGAAATGATTCTAGAGAGTGGTCATCCCAGGAAATGGACCCTGAGTCCTCTCACTTCTAGCACTCAAAGCACTCACTGCTAGGCTATCATCGTCGGGTTCTATTTTAATAAAATATATTATTATTAATATTTTATATATAATTAATTATATATATTGAGTTTATATATATATATATATATATATATATATATGCCATTTTTTATAAATTATAATATATGATACATTAAAAAATAATATATAATAATATTATATATAAATAATTAATGAAATTTACCAAATTTCATGGCATGCAGTTAGGATTTGCATTGTTTTTGTTTGCTAATTATGACAATTTGGGTTTGATTTATATAGTTTTTTTAATTTATAGTGTTTCTTCGGTGTATTTGATGGTCATGGTGGCCATAATGTTGTAGATTTTGCTGCGAAGTCACTCGATAAAAACATTGTGGATACATTCACCCAATTAGGAGATGGTGATGGTGATGGTCACATGGAACATGCTGTCCAAATCGGCTACAAGCTTGCCATTCTTATCACACACCTCCAAGATCAGGGGATAAATTCAATTCATTACATTCAATTTTGAAGGGTCAAACAAATAACTATCTTCTCATGTTGTTGGTCCCCCAAAATTCTCCTAAATCAATGTGCATGGATTATCTGATTAATACATATTTGATCGCTACACAATTTATATAAATCAAATGTCAACCTACATTTTTTTAGCTCTCTCGTATCACGTTATACTTGTTTACTCAGATTTTATAAAGAATAAAGATCTTGTCTCCATACAAAATGTAGAGGTATCAAAGCAAGCAAAGTGAATTTAAGTTTATCTAGTAGTCTCAAAGATTTGATGCTATCTTAAAAAAATAATTAATATTCCTTAATACAATAATGACTCTCTTCTTTCACCTTTTCTTACCTTTGAAGGGTTCCTCATGTTGAACCATCTCACCCATTTTTACTTCCGACTATCCACTCTTCTAAAAATTTAGACAACTACTAGTTTGTATTTATTGCCCTTGTGTGTGCCGACAGTTCAACATTAATGGGCTTCTCAAACACATCCTACTGATTATGATAGTAAGTGACTTTCAAAATTGACATGATAAATTAAGATTTTTATCTTATATAAAATAGATGTTTAAAATTGACTATTCAATAAAAACATAATAATTACTATTAAACATTAATAAAAATACTCTACTCTATTACTAAGAAATCTTGACTCCATATAAGAACTTATCCTTAGAAAACGTAGGCTAAAAGATGTAGTTGACTTTGTTTTTTAGTTGTAAAATGATGATGACACTTATCTTTCCGCGTGGTTCGTTTGTCATATCCAAAAAACACACACACACTATGATCGTACCGCGTTTAGTTGTAAGAGACGTATTATCATGTGGGGTAGGTTGGTTGTATGTACTGCTGCAATAATAATAATAATAATGATGATGATGAGAATGGACCTTCCCTGACGACGACGACGACGACAACGACAAATGACGGAGATTTAAATCATTGTTTTTTTGGTTTCTTAAGAAGAATTGATATCATAGTTTATTTGTAACTAGCGATTGCTTTTAGGTGTAAATTACGTTGTTGAATAAGAGTTTGTTTTTAACAATAATAAAAAAAATTTAGATAGGATAACATAATATTCTTAATATTTATTGAGGGAAGGTCAAAATTGGTTAAGTTAATTGAACTAAAAAATATAATTCAAGATTGAGGAGCGTAAAAGCAATTCTAATAAATTTTAAAATTAAAAAAAAAAAATCTAACCAATTTTTTTTGTGAAAATAAAGTGTGTTTTATGTTTTATTGATTTTATCATATTTACAACCTTTTTACGTGGATTATGATGATTTTGTTTGGGTCGGTCAGGGGCATGGTAATGGTTTCTATTAGATTGTTTGGAGTTGCATTTACACAGTGGTTTCGGTAGAGGGAACTCAACCTGATAGTGCTGAAAAAGCTTTTTATGCTTCCAAGTCAACCATACTAGCTTATATAAGCTATTAAAATAGTTAAAATAACAAGGACCACATGTTATGACGAGTTATTTTTACATTGAGGATATTCCTCTTGGATATATCATCCATGTGGTAGGTGATATATTGACATACATTTTGCATTTACAAAAACAAATAACATTCCTCCCGATGTAACTTTCTCAAGAGTGGCAAGATTGCAAGAGAAAAAATAGTTGATTCATAAAAACCTATTAAACTAAGTAACCAATTACAGATTGTGATTACAACATCACATATGAATAAGGGAATATGATCAATCAATGCATATTTGGTGTCAAATGGATATACAATATATCTAAATAATGAGAATCAAAGGATTTTTCAAGACCTCATAACATTCAAACTCTACCTTATCTTCAAGTAAGAACACATCCATCTAAATTCCTAATAGTTCATATGTTATTCCCCTTCAGTATGTAGCACCTCAATTACTCCATAGTTGAGCATGATTATTCCTATTAGTTTCCTTCTAATGCCACCAAGGTGGAAAACATTGACATGGTAGTCAAATATAGTTTTATAAGAACATGTAAATCAAACATGGACAAGAAAACAAAATTCAATATATACAGTGTAAGAAAAATTGAAGAATATGGTAGTGGAGGGAACTTAGATCCAATTTTTAGAGTTGGGGGAATACAATATTAGTTTAACATTTTTGGCAAATTATAGTGTGCATTAAAGTCAACAAGAGAAATTTAAAATTATGTTTTTTGGTATTTTGATACATAGATAATAACATATATATGTATTTATACTTGCTAATCGTATTTGTTGAAAAAGATTCAAGGCATATTCAAAAAAATATTTTACACAAATCTCATAATCATAGCATTCCACATAACAAGGATTCACTATGGTATTTGGTTTAAAAGGTTGAAAGCCTCATTAAAAACTCCATTATATGAATACCTTGCAATCATTGTAGTTCAAAAGATGACTTCTCGATGATCCATTTTTTCAAACAATTTGGAGGCAATCCATATGGTTCCACATTTTGCATACATAGTGTTGAAGGAATTTATAGCTACAATATTAGAGGAAAGCCCATTTATAGGTATTTCATAAATGTCCACAGCATGTTTGGAGGAACCCAAGGTTGCACATGTTGGAATGACATTGGAAAAAGTGAAGTGAATGGGTTTGACATGTGCTCCTTACATTCTCTCAAATAATATAAATGTTGACTATGGTACTTTGTGTCTTGCATAAGATGAAACCAACACAATCCATGAATACACATTCTAATTAACTATGTGCTCAAAAACTTTGTTATAAATGTAGGACAAGGATGAGTATACTATTTGTCAAGGCTTTATTATGAATGTAACTCTCTATTCCTCGTATCCTTCATGTTATGGTGTTGTATAATTATTCAAAACTAACATATTTTAATAAGTGTGAAGTGTGTGTTATGTTTATGTGAATTTGTTTGGATTCTTAATGGGCATGGATAAAAGTAAAAGTATGGTAGGTTCCTCCACCCCTTCCTAAAGTTGTGAGTAGTCCTAACAAGATGCCATTTTATATGATTGAAGAAATTAGAGGGGATCATAAGACCAAGGGTTATCCAATTGGATTGAATGCAAATAACATAATGAATGAATTTGGTGCTACCTTATATTGTCTTATTCGTTATGATGTGGTAAGACGCTGGTTGATGGATTGTGTGAAAATTGGGCATGAAATGAATGAGGGATACATTTCCATTGCTCATGTATTGGTGTAGAAGATGTTGAAGGACACATATATCAATTATGGGAGGTGGTATGTTTTTGATATGGTACATGGAATCACCTCAACCACTATGGTATTGTTGGGATATCTTCTCAAATATAACAATTTCATTATTTATTGATTATATTGTGCTTAGCAGAAAACATTTTAAGGTGAAATATAAATAACTACAAAAGTAATAATGTGACAAAATCCTATCAAAATTAATTTCTTTGAGACATTTTATCATATGTTTCATGAACCTTCTTCCCATTTTAAAAAATATTAACTAAAACATTATTAGGTAAATTAAAAATATAGTTAACATTTATTAGCAGTTGCCCCAAAGGTGTAACTCATGTCAGAATGGATGGCGTAATTTTTGATTTTGGTAAAGTGGGGATTTATAAAAGGAAAGAGTGTAAATTAGTAATTGTACATCACTTAAAACCTAAGACCATTGAACTCATCTCACCTTTTATAAACAATGTGGTATGGAATAATAATCTAATATTTATGGTAGATGTGACAATGAAAAATCAGGTTGTGTGTTCCTTCATACGACATGGCAATGCACTATGTAGGGAGGAGACATTTTATTTTATAGTGAGCTTGAGAAATGGTGAAATGGTGGAGAAGAACAAGGCCATATAGAACATGCAAGTGGTGAAATATTTAAAGATAAACCAGATAGTGATAGTGAGGGGAAATGATAGGGTATTTTAAGTGACGAACTTGATGAACCCTGGGAAGATACACGTTCAAATCTGAATGACATACATATTTTAATGCAATCTATAGCATGGACAAACAAAAGCTACAAGATAGCTTCTAAGACCTCAATGTCATCCCCACCAACTTTTTTGCTTGATATCATAAATAATCCTCATCGAGTTTTTTGGTTTTTTTAGCTAAGGAACATATAAACAAAATTAAGACCTTAGTTATCAGATATAGTAATAATATTTATTTCAATAAACATAACTTACAATGGTAGTTGGGGGTGGTTGTGGAGTGTAATAACATGTAATATCAATAAAAATGGTCGAACTTAAATTTGGTGTCCATTGCACTACCATCAAACAATTTTTCTTTTTGTTGAAGGTGATCGAAAGTGATAGCATGGGCATATGATGGAGTATATAGTTGATGCTTTGGTAAAGGGGGTTATGTAAAGACAATGATTTTAAATCAACAGTTGTAATCAATTTTCAAAGCTTAAATATTTTTTTTATTAAGGATAAAGGGTAGGTTTTTTTTTAAACTAGGGAACCTTACCCTAGAAAAAACACAAAGCTGAGGCCACACTAGCCAAATATAACATTCACTGGGCAATAAAAGACTGAAGAAAAATATCCAAAGAACAACTAAGAAACAACAAGAAAATGGCCTCAAATGCCAATATTTTCAAACATAGTTTCTGCCCAACCGAAAAAAAACATAACAAAAAAAAGAGACCAACTAGGAATCTGCCATGAGATTTTCTCTATTATATCTGAGAGACATTGTCAAGGGTTTCAAACCCTGTTACCTTTGCCTTTATTTCTATGGATAAAAATTTTCCATTCTCCTTCCTCTAGGTTTGGCAATATGGGAATGGAGATGTCTAGAAAATCTGCTTGATTCTATGTTTGCACTAAGTCAAACACTCCTTGTCTTTCTAATGGAGACTGGGCCATTGGATCTAAACTAATAGCTACATTTCCATTAGTACTCTCATGTAACACATCATCCCCCCACACCCCCACTCCTTGGTCATTTTTTCACAACATAATGTTTCATTTTGATGATTATGCTCCTCTTCTACCAATTGTATCTTTGATTCTGATCTTTGATTATCACTTCCACTATCCTCTGTAATTGGAATCATATTATGTTTAATTTTTTCATTTTTCCACCATAATGCCATCTTTTTGAATTTGAAACTTGGGCAATCATTCACAAGATGCCCTATTTTGAAACACCTTTTGCACCTAAAAGGGATATCTTCAAAATCAAGGGATTGCATCCATTTTTTCTCCCCCACCCTTTGTTCTAATTGAGAAGGTAAATCTTTAGGAAAATCTACATAAACCAAAATACAAGCATATGTAGAGTGTCGCTTAATAGGAGTCAATTTATCAGTGGTCCAAAAATTGCCTATTGTATTTCTAATAGCTGAGAACACCAAATCATCCCAAAATTGGTAAGGAAGATTTGGAAGCCTAATCCAAATCGATTTGAAATTAAAAATTTCAATTTGGGCATTAAACTCAGGATGTCAGGGTTTTACCATCAGAGTGTGTTTATCTCAGTCCCAAACCATGTCATTAAAAATAACATCTTTATCTGTTACAAAATAAAAAATCTAAGTAAAAAAACCTCTAGAACAGGGGTGAATTTGTATTTTACCTTTCACCCTATATTTTTATCTAGTTGAGATCCACTCATGTAAAGTTGATAGAGTCAACCATAACCCTTCAAACTTATAAATTAGCCCTTATGTAGTTAGTCATTCTTCCCTTGCAATAATAACTTCCATCTCTTGTTTATCAAACAAAACAACAAGGGTATCCTTTATTGAAATCACATGAGAGCTTTTACATCCTCCCACAACCTATACAAAGGATCTTCCACCTGATAACTTTCCTATTTTTTGGTCTCCAAGGTTTGATTGTGCCTTTGCCTCAAATAACATTAGATCGGCCCTTCCCTGTGTCCATCCTCCTATTATCTCAACTAGATTCACCAAAACTTGAGTATTCCTTGAATTTAAATTTCTCATGTGTCCTAGGGTTTGAACAACTACCTCAGATCTAGGCTTACCATCTGTTAGCCTCTAATCTATGCTAAATCTACCTCCATTTGGTAGAAAGAGCCTAGTTACCTCCTTTCCTCTACCTTTCTCAACTACGATGACAGGGCTTACTTCTCTCTTTTCCCCTGAATCCACAGATTGAGCCCTTCATTTTTATAGGTTAGCAAATGAAACCATTGGTATATCTCCATACTTGCACTTAGATGCCTCCATCACCAAGAGAATAGATGCCCTTAATGATCTAGAATCCATCGAAGAGCCACTGCCAAAGTCCTTTGCTAAGTCAAAATACATCACTGAGTGATCAAAATATACCACAGAACCATTCATCATTGCCCAACCTTGCTATGCATTCACATCTTCCACTTCTTTGGTACAAATTTGAGATGCCACCACCCTATCCTGTAGACCTAAATTTCCATTGCTATACAAAAACCCTAAATCCATAAATATTACCCTTGAGTCAAATCAATTGAACTTCATTATCAAATTAATTATCACAACAAATGAAAAAATCATATTATTTGACAATCTAAGATCAATTTAAAATGGAGATGACCCTTTCCCTTTCACCAATTAATATAATGTTAAAGATATCTCACTATTCGAATCGAGAAAGATTTGTACTACCCACATTCTTTTTCAATAGTTGCCTTGCCTTCCCTATCCTCCACTATTGTATTATATTAGTATTAACATATTAATAATAGTTAATTAAATATTAATATTATTATTTTTATATGTAAATAGAAATATTATACTATATATTAATATTTTAATATATTATATTTATATATATGATAATAATAAAATAATAATTATTAATAATATATGTTATATTATATATATACACAAATATATTTATATTTTGTTATGTTGAGAGGCATTTTACAATTACATTTGGGAGAAGGGAGGTTGGTGCGTTGTAATGGAGTAAGTGTATTCAAGTTTAATTCCAACTTTAAATGTGATGTCCATTTGAGTGTCACTTATTTTTTTTCTTTTTTAACCATAAAGTGGAGTTAAAACCAATACAATATTTAAAAATCTAAATGAAAATTATCTATATATATAATTTAAATGCAAATTATCTATATATATAATTTAAATTTAAATTATCTATATATAAATAGTAAATAAAAAGAATAATGACTCTAAATAACAAGGGTGTCATGCGCCAAATCAATGCAATGGTTGTAAAAGATGAGATTTCAAAAGAAGATAAAATAAGTAATATAAAGATAAAACCCACATTTGACATAGACTTTATACCTGTACATAATTATTTATAGTTTCTATTTTTTATAGATCCATAATTCATCATTACATTAAAATTTGAAGAAACATAAATATGATTATAAATCATAGTGGATTAGCTTGCACTATTACCTTACAAACATACACACCACAAACTCAATATTAAAATTATCAAAAAGACCAAAAATTGAAGTACATAAACTTAATGTGTAAAAAAATATAAAACCCTCACCACATTTATTTATATAAGGAATATAAAAACAAATAATATAATAAAATGTAGTAGTCTAAAAGCCTACACAATAGCATCACAATAGAGAAAACTGAAGATTATTGCATTTGAAATCATCTTATAAATGCTGTAAAAATACATACATATGAAGACTAACGATTCAAAAAATAAAATAAATAACTATATAAGATTGGTAAAAAAATGTAGCTAATTAGTCAAAATTATTGGATTATGGTAGCAAACAATGAAGGTTATTATTTTTGAGTACACTACAATGAAATACAAATACTTAATATGTGAAAACAAACCCCCACCACAACAATTCAACAAGGGTAAATCATAGAGGATTGAACAACAATATTGCATTGAGACATCAAAAAACATAGATTATTTATTTTTACAGGCTCTCATTTAAAAAAAAATCAAGAGTGGCCTAGAAATAAGGCCTGAGATGTTGGTACAAAATAGTAGATGTGATTTAGTAATTTTAGATAGAATTTTCAAAAATGAAGATATTGTGTGTTATAAAATATCCGAAAATGGAATTATTGGTCCCCCCCCTCCCCCCCAAAAAAAAAGATGGATTTAATGCTTCACAGAATATCCAAAATCCTTAGAACTTTACACCTACCAAAACAAATTTTGCATATCCAAAACTAAAAAAAATTACATTTTAATTTAACCAAATATGATATAAAGTAAATTTTCAATCCCAATTTGTGTATAACATAGATTCCTTAGAAAGACTATTGATTTTGAATTTGTGTTATAAAAGTTACTGATAAAATGAATACAAAGGACTCACAAGACACATATGTATTTAATACGTCATACAATAAAAACATATTTATAAATTTACACTATCTAGTACATGTTTCACATATCCAAAACTTACTAAAAAAAATAAAGATATATGCTTTCAAAAGGCAAAAAATTTGCCTTGGAAAAGTGCGAGAAATTCCTATGTAAGGGTTACAACAATAAAAATATTGTTATCAGGCACACCCTCAAATGTCCCAAAAAATAAATGACAAGGGAAGGATCTATTTGCATTTTTCCATTGAGCGATTCTAAAAATACACATATAATTTCTTTGTTGGTTTCCCACTTTTAAAATACTCTATTTTTGCATTTGCATCAGAGTTAGATTCATCACTATCATAAAATATGGAGTTGTAAGGTAGACATCCATGGAGATAAGTAACCAAAATTATTTATAATAAGAGTAATGACATGAGTTTCCTTATCTTTCAAGAATTTTTCAATCCCACAGTTTGATACATGTGCATTCAACTTCTCAATAATCAATATGTTTCTTGTATTTATACACTGATGAAAAACTATAGGATAATAGTCATGGTGAAAATAAGCAAGCCCTGACTAGATCCAAGTGTTATCTTCAATCAAATGTTCTAGTTTAGAAATTGTATAGGTTGCTTACAATCTGGCCAAAACAAAACTTCTTTTAACAACTATACATTACAATTACAGATTCCAGTGACTGAAGAAGATAAGTTAAGGATGAATGCAAAATAAAAATGTTAATGTAATTCCTGATGTACTAGCCATATATAAACTCATCTAAGCTTCCAAAAGAAAGTAAGCATAGATCAATAGTTTTACTAATGTAAATACACATTAACCATATAAATTAACAAGATTTTTGTGTTTAATGTTTCCCAAAATGCTCAACTTCCTTTCAAATTGGTGATTGGATGCTACATCAAAATTTTCATTTTTTATTTACAACAAATGCATTGATCTCACCCTTCACTAATTTATAATACATAGTCATAAAGGCCCCATAGCCAATGGTATAAGTGTTGGCAAGCATTCAAATACTTTTAATAATTTCATGGGATGTAAATGGTAAATCTACATGGAATCTAACAAGTTTTCTATCTGAAAAATAACTCACTATAACTTTAACAAATATATTTGTAGAATCGTTTCAATCTCTAAGAATGAGAATTTGAAAAAATAAAGATACTCTAGTACTCATTTATGGATCGATTGAAGACTAATAAAAAATTTAACCTTGACAAAAATATCGACAACATGTCTAAGTATCCATAAAAAATGTGCATTTGAGTAAATACTGAAGAAAAAGGAAATAGTGAAGACATATAGTGCATGGGAATAATCTATTTGACTTCAGGTTTGAAAATTTCATTCCTCGTTGGTCTTGGGTAGTTGATCTATCTTGGTGTATTCCTTTTTTATAGTGAAAATCACACCCATCATAACTATCTCTCCAACAAAGAGCCCATTCAACTACTATGTTAATGTCCTTATAAACCCTATTCAAATCAATGATGTTCCTCATAAGCAATCATAAGTTATACCAGTAGCCTCAATGCCTTCTCACAAATTTTTCCTACTTAATGAATTCCTTGCATCGAAAGGATTTAAAATATAGATAGAATGCATGTCGGATTACAAAAAAGTACATAAATGCATAGAATATGGCCTCAGAATAGGATTTTGAGGATATGCCTTATTTACCACCACCATCAACACCACCACTAACACTTTCAGGGATTGTCACTAGGAAGTTTAGCATGTTGTTACAAAGATTTTGAACTTGTAGACTGTATAAGTTCAGGATGATTGTGAATATGAATATACCAATGTAAATAGGATACCTTAGTGTGCATAGAAAAAAAACAAGATATTTTTGTTTATTTAGATTGATTTAAGCATTTAATCAAAACTATAGCTTTCTGTAGAGTTAGTTTTCCTTGGTCTAAATTATTTCCTAATTTTTTATTATAATTTGTTTGATGCACAAGACTCAAAACACTTGCATAACATTATAACTGAGTTCACCACCACTAGTTTGTGTTTTATATCAATTATTGAAAAAACATAGTTTACCATCATAATCCACACCAATTGGATTCCAACCCTTTTATTATTTTTGTTTGTTAGATTGATTTGAATAGTTTCTAATTCCATTGATAATTTTTTCCCCATATGTAATTTTAGAATACCTCAGATTTTGGATTCTCAAAAAGACATGGTTAATACCTATTTGGTTTGTTATTTAACACAATAGATATAAAGTGTTTGCCTTGAATCCATGAATTAATTATAATCCTATTAAAAGTGTAACAAGAGATGGGCCTAAACTAAAAAGAGTGTCTCAAATCAACATGCAACCTGAGATTTCCTTTGCCATTTCAATGGAACAATTTTATGGGGATGGGATAAAGGTCTCTACAACACCCTTAGAAGTCATCCCAACCCAATATGTGATGATTATATCAGTGATCCACCATATTTCAGTCCTAATAGAATGGAAACTTTGAAAAATTCAAAAATGGCAAGTTTTGTTATAAAAGAAGAAGCAACCATGAAAATGAATGAACCTTATGCATGCTGCATGAATTATTTATGACAAAAAATAATGTATTTTTCATTTTAGGTATTATTATTTCAATTATATTATTCTCTTCCATTTTTTCCTTGTTCAAATCATGAAACCTCAGATTGGTTTTATTGAAAAAAACTATTGGTATGAAATAGGGAGGTGGGTGAATATTTTTCTTAGTAGGGAGTGTGATTTTGTTTGACAAAGACTGAATTAGATTACATGAGGATGAATTTTGTCAATATTAGAATCTACATTTTTTTTTGGGTGGTATGATAGTCTTATTTTGAGGGTTTATATGGTGAGTTCATGGTGAAGCAATTAGTGTTTTGACTTTGGATGTGGGGGAATAGGGTGAGCACAAGATTAAGTTTTCTTTTGGAGCTATACACATTAGTAATAGATACAAACATCTAAGTTATATACCCATGGTGGAAGGAGTGAAAAAAATGGATAGGTCTTATTGTGGATTAGGTGTTTTTAAAGCATACTCATTGGTGGTGTATATATAAAACATTTGTGTGACGTACATGTGTGGGGATGAGTGAATCAGAGGGTTTTTTGAATTTGGATGTGTATAAATAAGGTTTATTGTAGTTTGGGTTTTATCAAGGTATACACATTTATGGAGCATACACATGATATATCCATGCATGGAAGACATAAATAGAGGTTGTTTTGTATTTTGGTGAGGAAAAATAGGGTTTTTACAGAGCCTCCACAACTTTGATTATGATGTTTACCCCTAGTTTCACCAATCTTACCAATCCTTGTATTTTTTTAAAAAGAATATCTTTTTATTTGATTGATTAAATAACCTATTTTTATGAGGATCCAGGAACCATAAAAGTATTATACAAAAAATTAGCAAGCCATCAAGGCTGAATAACAAAAGACAACAAAAACTAACTATATAATATTGTAAACTTTGAAATAAAATAGTAAAAAATAAGATCGAGAGTGGGTCCCTCTGGTGTTTCTTTTTCCTCCTTAAATATCTTCTTTGATAATCCCCGATTTATCTTAGAGACCTTTTCCCTCGTTTGATTACCATGTCCTTCTGTGCCATCACCTGTGAGGATCATGTGCAACCTTTTCTAACCATGTACCTATAGAGGTGTTTTCTTGATAAGGGTTAAGTTGGGAATATCAGGTGGGGGGTCTCCATAAACTTTAGTGACTACTTAATAGGTGTTTTTTTTAGCTTAATGGAATAGACAAAGGACTAAATAGTCGAGTTCACTTACTTGTGTAGGGTATGCCACTCTTGGATAAGGATAATAAGGGTAAATCTGGCCTCTTACACCCTATTATGGAAGTTATTGAGATGCTCATTATTTTTCAACTCATTAGATATAAGGAATTTGCCCTTCCTAGTGGCCTTCATGGAGGTACCCTCATCTAGGAAGACCAGCTTGGGCTTGGGAATGAATATCTTAAGTGGGATAGGATAGCTTGGGGAGTGTTAACAGATGGGTGATAAGACCTTGAGGTGGGGTCCTCCTTTCAAGATTACATCAAAGAGTCCTCTTCGGTAGAGGACCCCCTCAAGGGAACCTCCCTCCCTTGAAAATTTTGACCATGCTTAACTAGCAATAGTATAAGCCCTTGATGTAGAATAGGTTTTGACTCATTAACTTGGTGGGCAAGGGCTGTGCATTCCAATGACTTTAGTAGGTAAAATGGTAGGCTGATCTTATAATGGAGGAAGTGGTTTAATAATAACAAATGATGAAAAAATATTAAGGTATACTTACCCTCTAGAGTCATGTATCTTATCACCTAGAGGCATATCTCTGGCCATTGTTGCAGAAGATTTGCTCAAGGGAACCCTTCTTATCTATTTTCATGAACTCATTTGTGCAAAAGAAGCACTGAAGGAGTTCTTACTTCTATGTCTAATCTTTGTAAGCCTTTACCCCTTCATAGGTCATGCTTGTGGCCTCCCTTATGAATTCCTCTATGAATATAATCTTAATGCCCCACATCACCACCATATGCTTATTTCATCTAGTGATGAATTCCCTATCAACATCAACATCATGCTTCGTAATCCACAACATAAGCTCTATGAGACCCCCCTACCTTAGCTTTTTCCATACCTTCTTATATCCATGAAACTTAGAACATGAGGTAGGATCTAGGTGATCTTTATCTCCCCCCATTAGCATAGTGACAATAGAGTTGAGATAAATAGATAGATACTTTTGGAATAGATAGGTTTGAAATATACAAAATAGGCTTGGGATACATGTTGCCTTCATCCTTAGACAATTAAACCACCTCATTCCTTCATAATGGAAGTTCATAATTTTTAAAAACCATATCTTGAAAGAAATATTTCATGTGTGTGATGGCATCAAAGCCCACTTATCCTATTGTATTTTCATTCTATATGGCCATTTGGACATTATTAGGGACATGGCCTCCTTCATGCTAGGTAGTTAAAACATGGAGTTCTACTCCTCTGCTGGCAAGCTAAGATACCTAAATATTTGATAATAAAAATATGGCTATTGTAAAGGATTTACAATAAAATAACTTAACAAATGACTTAGATTATAAAGTACCTAAATAAATCCATTTCTACTATCTATGAATGTAGTGTATCCACTTCTAATGAAACATACAAGAACTACAAAGTAATGAAGTTTTTGACAAGCAAACCAAAAAATACCTATAATTAATTTATTAAACTATTAAATCTATTTTGAAACAGTTTTAAATCCATATAATTAATCACTCCTTTGTATCAACTTATCTAAATCTAAACTTTGCACTATAAACTTCATCACACCATTAAGAAAAATTATGGATGATAGGCTTAATGGGTTTTTTTCTTCCATGATCTCAGGTTTGTCATATTTTTGTTGTTATATATATGAAAAAAAAGAAATAAATTTATCTCTTTGCCAATATATAATAGTGTTTTTTACATATATTATGAATTGCCATCATTGATGTTAGCATCCCATAGGTAATGGCAAGGTTTGCAAAAATAATCACAAAAATAACCATGAGTGTGTATGCAAGTGAAACTAGACAGATCTATAACTTATCCTACTCAATAATACTCAAGCTCAGAGAAGGTAATCAACTAACAAGTCTACTTGGAAATACATTTATATCATTGTCATGACCAATAATGGATCTGCTAAACCTACACTAAGGGATCTCTTACCACACAATGGCAAAAGAGAGGTTTCCAAGGCCTTTAGTAAAATGCCATTTTATGATAACCCTTTTTAGGTCTTATTATTGTAAATAATATTAAACAAGCTAATGTACTAAACAACTATGCAAGCTAATCTAGTAAATGCATATTTAAGATAATCTAGTGCTCACCAAAGCTTGTGGCATAAATGAGGAAGATAATAAACATGCAAAGATAAATATATCTAATAGAACATAGAAATGATCTAAGCAAGGAGAGACATAATTTAATCTATTAGTTATACAACATATACTTATAAAAATATGAAAGGATAGTAATATAATTACCTTGTTGAAGTGAACATGTCATGCCTCAATCTCTCCCTTGGAAAATGGTGCTTTGCAAGAGGTTGTTGTGGGATTATAAGGATCATTAGGACTAATCAAATCTAGGATATAAGACTTATCCTATGCATCCAAGACCTCCACAACACAAGTGATACTTATCCAATGAAAAAACCTAAGCAATGAAACCTTTTATTAATTGTATAAGTAGATTTATGAGTTAAAATGATGGGTAATTGAATGATCCTCTATTTAGAAATGAAGTGAAGGGGGTGTATATATATATATATATATATATATATATATATATATATATATATAAAAACCATGGATTGACCCTAAACCTTCCCAATAATTTAGATGATGTAATCATCCAGATCAAACTTATTACATGGCAAATAAAGCCATTAGGTCTTGAACTATGTCATCTTGGAATGATAGAGTTCCGTAATGTGCACTAAACCTAGAATAGGTTGGACTTAGTTGACATAGTAGAAAAAGTGGTAAAAAGGGGATTTTACTTAGGTAGGGGTTATTTTGGGCGATGAGATACTTAGGGAGGTGTATAAATGGGGTTTTAATGCTTATGAAAATGGATAGGAGTAAATTGTATTGGTTTTAGGTGGTGGTATAGGGGCCAACAATCCTGCAATGCACCAAAGGTCTACCAACCCCTTTCCTAGTGTACCCTTTAAAGCATGAACTTAGAGAGATTAAGATTTCATGGGTTCTTACAAGAGAGAAAACATCAGTAACTGATAAAGTTTAAAAATATTATGTGTATACATGCGCCCCACTCAAATCTCATCATGTGTCATGTAGTTGTAACATGGGATGGTGCTTCAGGAAAAGAAAATAGAGACCCACAATGCTGAGCTAATAAATTGTAGTTAAAACATAAATTAAAATGATAGTAAAGAAATAACTAAATTAATTTATAAGTATCACATACATACCTTGACTTAACTTTATCACTGAATGGTTGTCTTATGTATTTATAATCTTGATCATGGAGGGCACATTAATTACTTTTGAAAAACTCTAAGGATACAAAATTAAATAGCAAAAATAAACAATCACAAGGAAATCAAAATAAATAAAATTTGTAGAAATAAAATAAATCACTTGGTAATTTGGTAAGATAGGGTGATAAATGCTAAGTATGAACCAAAAATACTAAGGGAAACTGAGAGTAAATCAAGCAAATGAAAAAGTTAAGGCTACTAAATGATCGAAAAACTCAAACAAAATGTACCTTAAGAAAGAAAAGTAACAAGCCAAATCAAACCAAGGATGTGAAACTAAAATGATAAATCTATCATCCATGTAAAATAATTAATAAACCAAACTTAAACAAAGATGGAAAAATGAGCATAAAGTAAAACAACATTGATGAGTGAGAAGTAATAATCCAAAATCGGTCAACAATGGAAAAAGTAAAATAGAAAAACATAATAAGTTTATCCACAAAAAGATTGAGATTTTTTTTTATAATTTTTTTTAAGGAAATAAAGGAAATCCAAGAAGTATAAATCAATGATGTAAGTAAGTAATGCATAGTCACTCAAAAATACAATTTTATTCTTAAGATAAACAAAAGAAAAACAAAACTATTGGTAGCATGTTTTAAGAAGATGTGGAGAATAAGGAATAAAGAAGTTGGGAAATATATTTAGAAACAAACTTAACTATCACAAGGGGAAATGAAATGGGTGGTGGTGGAAATTTAGGTGATACTGAGGTATAAAATCTTTACTGGGATCAAAAAACTCAAATTAAGTTGAAAAAACAAGAGGATTTTTGAAATTAAGGACTCTAAAGAACTTGCCTTAACCATATAAATTTGGGTTATCTAATGAAGTATAAATATCATCTCATGAAGGCTATATTCATGAAAAGTCAAATAGACATACCTTCCCACAACATGTTCCCTATTACTCAAGACCCCTTATATAGTCATTGGTCTGATACGAAGATTAGGTACTTGTGTGAGAAAGTAGGTAGCACTAAAGATAATTTTGAATCTTCTATCTTAATCTACTAGCCTACTACACCCCAATGGAACTCAACTCTATCATGAGGAAAACTATGGAGCTTGAGATTCGATTAGAATGAAAGATGTGTTTAATAATCACATTTTTTGGTGTGATTTTGAATTTTAATATGTATTTACCTTTTTATCATTGCCTTTTATTTTAAATTATTTTTCTTTTAAATTTTTATGGATTTTTTGATTCCTCCTTCATACAAATTTGGAATAACCAATCATGGGTGTTAAAAATGACCATCACTAAAAAACTCAAAATTGGTAGCTAAAGAAAATAACTTAGAGATCATGGCATCTATGAGTCTTATACTTGGATGTTAAATAAGAATTCTATCTTGAAACTGACCTTGGTGTGCACAAAGTAAAATGAAAAATAGGGGAGAAAAGGAGAATGAACATGAAATGATTGAATAACCACAAATCATAAAATTTGTTACAATGTGAAAGGGATACAATGATAGGTAGGCATGACTCTAAATCATAAGAAACGATGGAAGTGTAGGGAAACATGTAGAAATAGTTTGTTTTGAAGGTGTTACCATAAAAGAAACAAAACCAATGTTGAGAGTATGAGATCACAAACTACAACCATTACCTTATTTTTTAGTAAAAATACTACAATTTAAAGAATTTTTTTGAAAAAAATTATAGATTTTATAAGGAAAGCTTGGTCCTATCCAAGGTCTTGCTCTTCAACTCATAAAAGAAAAAAGAAATAAAGAATGAAAACAAACTTGTAAAATGATAAATTCATGATCAAAGAGAAATATTAAAGTTGGATTATGAAAATACAAGATATTCTTGAGGATGGCCGGGTCCTATCCGCGGTCTTACATTACAACTCATGAATTAAATGAAAGTAAGACAAATAAACCAAAGGACCGATAATAGGGGTTAGGGCTATTGAATATAATGTACTACTATAAATTGGAGATATTTAGAGGAAAATTGTAAAAAGTGTTAGTATTTATGATATATGAAAAGAGAGTAAATATTTAAGTAAAATATTTCTTTAAAAACTAAGCATTATTATGTTATTTGAAGACATGTCCTTCATTAGTTTGGAATTTATATGTACTAGGACCAATGATGTATTTTAATAAGGACCCCACCATTTTTGGGCATATTTTCCTTCTTTGTCATGTGTATAATCTAGTGTGAGGACTAAATAACAAACATTGAAAGTTCATACTTTGAAATTTTTATTATGTTGTTTAGTCTAATTTTTTAAAGCAAACACAAGTACTAGGCCTTTTGTTGCTCTTTCAGAAGAAGGTCATTTTGGTCTTTTGATCTTTCTTATGATTTGTTTTCCCTATTTGTTGTAACCCCAGTGGTCCTATGTCATCCTATCCCAGTCATAAGCACCCCCTGGCCTATTTATCATAGTCTCTACTTAGTTTTATGGTCTCAATACACTAGCATAGGCTTAGACACTAATGCAATGCACTATTGTCCACTTTAGTGCTAGTGTCCAACATTCACTTTTTAGACATGTTTCGGGTCCTTACCTTTCCTTGAGTCCCCTCTTATGATTTTATATTTATCTTGTGCCTTGTCAGCCAAAAAATAATGGTCTCACATCCAAATTAAATTTCTTTATATATAAAGATCCTCACAAGGCATTTTACATCTAGCACTTACTATTTTTTTACATAATTACATAAAATCAATCAATAGTATAGCTTAGCATTTTGCATATTACTCAACAAACACACCTAAATCTACATGCTTGATCAAATAAAGGCCTAAGTGAAAGTCATTTAGCATACCATTCATAGTGATTATGCACGTTTCCTAAGGGAGAACTAGATGCAATCTAAAACCCCTATCATTGGGGTTAATTTAGGAAGTGGTTAGGATAATAGGGGTTCTCTTTCACATGATTATAACATCCCATAACTCAATTTTTTCCTTCATTTTGAATTTCATTCCATTGTTATTTCATGTGTATAGGTGTTCAATAGGGTTTTAGAGAAGAATAAAAAAATAATGATACATACAGATGATCAAACACACTTGAACACACCTATAGGTCCTTGAAACCCTCTGATAACATCCCTAGAAGTCTCACGCTTTCTTTTTATAAGAGGACACTAGCATGGTACCTTGGACACTAACATAGTGGAATAGTAATCCTGCTAATCATGCTACTTCTCGAACATAGTTTTCAACCCAAATTAAATAATGAAGGAATTTTACCTAATTCTTAGGCCTATTTTAGCCTTCTTGTCATCCAAAGACTCTTGTTTCACTCCAGATAAATGGATTCCTTCATTGTATTTATATTTTAGGTAAATCAATTCGATATATCTATTTATAATATTTATCTGTACATACCCTCTATATGTAGCCCTTTAATAACCTAAGATTTACATCTATTAAGTCCTAAATAGTTAAAACATTTGGTGAACCCGACTTACTTTGAATATTGCTTAAAAACCCTAGTTCTACCTTAGGGTTTGCCTTCTACATTCTTGTGCACTAAATTAGGGTTTATAAATTTTTGATTTTTTCCTATTTTTTTCACAACCCAACTAATTCATAGAAGTCCTATAATAGGGTTTTATTAATTTAATACACTTTAAATTTTATCTTCAAAACCCTAAAAAATCCTAGATCTGCAAACTAAGTCTCTATTCATCCAAATATTAACTTTTAGGGTTTCAAGTAAATTTCTAATTTTTTCTACATATCAGGCCAAACATCTCACATAATTTCAAATATATTTATGTTAGATTACCTTCTCCATATTGTTTTATTATTGTAAATTTGTTACATTCTTTTTTTAGCAAGTTTAAAATGAATTCCAAGAAACCTCTTACCCTCACCTAGTTGATCAATTCCTAAACTTTTCTCATAATTACAAAAATGAAAGGCCAAATTTTTAAGATTGAACATTAGAAAATGATATAGAAAATGATTTAATTTATAATGATGATAATTATTGTTGTAATGATGAATATGGTGATCACTATGAGCATGACAATGAAAGTATTGATAGGGATAGATTAGATGCATCTTATTTTCTTTCTCCTCTCTCTTCTCATACTACTCAAAATCAAACTAACAATATAAGGCCAAAAAAACCCCTTATTGGTAGTGCTTTGTTTTAATGTGATCCTAGCTTTTCCACCACTATTACTACATCTTTATTCAAATTAAAGTAACATAATAACAATAAAATTAGTTTACCTTTACATGATTCAAGTAACATTATACATTATATTCCTAGCATAGAAAATCAAAATGCACATTCTTTACCCTTCTCAATTCAATTTGAAAAATCATGTCCAAATGATATTACACATTTTATCGATGCACAAATTAAAGTGGATGAGATTATTTTATCACCTTATTTTTAATTTCAATCTTAACACAATGATTCTATGAAAAATGTAGGCAATTCAAATATCTCTGACTCTTATCTTACATATCATAATGTGTTAAATGAAAACATAATTGCTACTTACTCTACCCTTGATTCCAAGATTCAAAATGATGATCATACATGCATTCCACACATAACTAGTGAAGATATGCATTGCATTACACATACACATGATGACATATTTCATAGTAGTAAAAAGCTAAAATATTATTCTACTCTCTCTCTTAGTGAGCATGTGAATGATACCTATTTTTCCCTCACTTCTCTTAGTGAAATAAATTCTAACTTTGATGAAGCTTGGAATAATGATGATTACTATGATTTTAGTGAAGAAGACATTGAGTCTAGTCCTAGTTTTCTCCCTACTTCACCCATATCTCATGTTCAAATTGATTGCTTATCAAATGATAGTTCAAATGATAATATCTCTTCAAATAAACACAAGTAAACTTATACTTATGTTCATAGTTTACATTCGCATGATAATAATGTATTTTTGAATCACCTTTTGATCCTTTACCCATTATCAAGGAGTCTTACTTTGACAAGACGGTATTTATTGAGTCACTTCTTAATGATTATAATTGCCTTTGGGCAAATCATTATCTCAAACATTGTCCTATTTTTAAAGAGCCTCCTTTTAACAAGTCAGTCTCTATGGAGATGTCTCTCAACCTTTTTCCCCTCATTGAGGAGTCTCACTTTGACAAACTAGTCTCTTTGGATCCCATTATGCCATCATAGGATATTACTTGTCCAATACCAAACATTCAACAATACATCATTATATCAACATCCACACTAGATAAAGAATCAACATTAAAGTTCGGTTATATTCTTGAATTGACATCAAATTTAACATCATAATCAAAATCAATTTCAATCTCTACATCAGATTCAGAGTCCCTTGAGTTAGACTCAGCTTCAAAATCAGAATACATTCATGGCTGTTACAATATTGGTTATGCATGTTTTGTAGATTAATTTGAATATATTTATAATCCTTCTATGATTTTTGAGGATGAGTACTTCAACTTCAACACAAGTTCTCCTAGTATCTTCTACAAGGATTGTGTTACCTCTTTCCATTCCATTTTCATTCTATGGGCCATTAACATCAACCAACCTAACAATTATATTGACATGCTACCTCCCACAAGTGTTGATTGGGACCAACATAGTCACACCTTGTTAAAATTCATCCATGGTGACATATCAGTTGAATAATATTAGGGAGGCCAAGACCATAGTGATGCAAAAGGACAATTTCCTAGTGAAACCTTTTCAGAGGTGCTAGGGGACAATCAAATTCCAAACTTAACCTCTTATAGTGAAACCTTATTGAAGGTGCTATATGATAATCAAATTCACAAGTCAATGTTCCTTAGTGAGAATTTTTTGAAGGCACTATGGGATAATCAAGACAAATTTATTGGTGAAAACCTCATCAAGGTGCCAATATTTGAGCACAATAGTTATTCACTACTTGATGAAGACATTATCAAAGATGACATCAATACATCTTCCACTTTATAGCATAGTTAGATGGTAGCTACTCTCAGGCTCAAATAATATAAAAATATGGTGGTCCTATCAAGAGTATATTCACAAGTCTTTGGCCCTACAACAACCAAAATTATGTCAAATTTGGAATCAACAACATTGTGTGTGCCTAAAAATATTGATCCTCATTTGTTTCCAAACCATTATACATTCCATTATCATCCACCTTTACATTTCCAAATCAAACCTATCATTGACAATTTATCCATTTTTACCATCCTTGACCACACTTTCCTTTGTAGAAGCTATAAAGACATCTTATCTTGACATTTTAAGGAAACATAATCAACTACCAATGAAGATCACAATAACATTCTTGGTGTCAAAATATACAACATGTTCTTGATAGAAAAACTATTTTGAAGAGGTGTGGGATAGAAATTTAAATGATTGATTATTCTGGTTGTACCATATGTTGATTAGGATGTGCATCTCCACATCAATAGGAATAATATAGTCATATAAATTTCCATATGCCCTTTTACCATTTACCTTCTTGTTTTCATTTTCCATTCCTCTTGAATTTGTTTCATACCTTACCACTTGCCTCACCTTATCACTTGGGGGTAGCCCTATTACCACTATAGCCAATTTTCATATCCTCATCTTCTTTGAATAATGCCATAACATATGCCATCCCACCATACCTATCACTATTAGACCAATTTTTTTTTTAACGTACCCTACCTAAACCTTTTGATATTGGTTCATTTGGTTCTTATCACACCTTCTACGAGGGTATTCCGATCTAGTTTCAATAGTTTTAGAATTTCGTGTTTAAATGGAAGTTTATGAAAGTAGTGTGATAGTGGATATGATAAGTTATATTTCATTTACATTTGACTGGTGTCACTAATTATAAATACCTATGGGAAAATTAGTATCCCACCTTATGTTAATAATTATAACCACCTATGGTAAAATTAGTATCACATACCTACACCATTGTTTCCTAATTATAACCACCTATGGGAAAATTAGGAATAACACCTTTACCATGCATTGCCACATCACCTTGCCATTACTATTCTCATTTTCCTTTCCATTTGCCTCAATTTGTGAACTTACTATCATTTGGTTGGATCTCACTACCTTTTGTGTTGGCAAAATTACTATGAATTGAGGTCTTAATGGGATTACATGGGCAACACTCGATTCACATTGAGGTTAACTCAATCCCTCTTTTCCATATGTTATCACCATTTTGTGAACAACGTAAGCCAATTCTCTCTCCATTTTATGAGTGGTATCTTATCAATATCTAATGAGTTAAGATACCTCAAAATTTCAAAAACATTTTAAACTAGCTTACCATTTCTTAGAGAGATATAAATCCTCAAAATCCAAAAATATGTGTCCTATTTCAACCTAATCAGTCATCCTCAATCCACATTACTAGGGAAAATACATTGTTTGTTTAAATAAATTACACTACCATTAGGGGTGTGACCTTTCCCTTTGCATGTATCCTTACTTGTGGGCACCACCTATTTATCATTAGGTTAAGCTTTAACATGTAGATGTTGAGTTGGTTGATAACATGATGCTTTCTATTGATTTTATTTTCAATTTTTTTGTGTTTATTTACTTTGTTGTTGTTGTTGTTTATTTGTTTGTTGCCTATTTGTTTTCTTTCATTATTGTGTCTTGACTCATTCTATATGTGTTCATTACATGATTCCTTGTGCATTATTATTGATTCCATCCATATTCATATGTCAACATTGTCATCATGTTATCATTGGTATATTATTTTCAATTGTTTATTGGATTAGGAGTCAATCCTTATGCATATTTTGGCTAAGTTCTCATGGTATTATATCATGATGCATACCATCATGTTCTACAAAATTTTTTATCTTGGTAAGTCTTATAAGTAATGAATTCATAGAAACTTCTCCTTGGTACCCTTGGCAAATCCTCCTACCCTCCTTGATCAAATCAACACCTTGACCATTATGGGTGTATCAATGCTAATAAAGATGAGCATCTCTACATTGATAGGTACAACTAAATCATTCACATTGATCAATTCCTTTATTCTTCCAATAATCTCTTTCATCACTTTGTGCATCCTTGTATGCCTAGTTGTTTTTGGATTCTTCAGTCATTAGATCATTACATCTATGTTTGTGCATGCTCATCTTTAATCTATAAAACAAGTTATATCCTTGAGTTATGATTGCCAATCTATCCTACTAGGGCATAATCAAATATCATTATTCAATCCATGTCATCTTAATGGTTATAATTACCTTTGGGAAAATCAATATTTAAACTCATCTACCCTAATGGGGCATGTGCTTGTGCCACTAATTATAACCGCCTTTGGGTAAATCAATGTCTCAACCTTTGTTGTTGATTATAACCACATTTGGGCAAATTGGTACTTTAAAAATCAATGCATGCAATAATTATATTGATTGGATTAATCTCACCCATTGGTTAATTTCATTATTTTTTTTGCTTATTTTTGAGGGATCATCCATCAATCATATGTATCAACCAGTCCCTCGAGGGGGCATCATTATAGGCTTCACAAATATTGTTTAGAGCTTCTTCTTCAATCATTACCTTTTTTTCCTTCTTAACAAGCTATTTAATTATTTGAGAAGATGATACTATGCCTATAGATTGTAAAATCTTCCCAAATAGGGGCAAACTATAGACACCTAAAATTGGCCACAAGTGGCTTCTGATTAGACTTCAGACCGATTTATACCAACTATTGCAAATTAAGCCTATGAATAACTGAACATCCTAAATTTTCTTGTGCATCATTAATCAAAGATACAAATCACATTAAAGCATCCCTAATTAGGGTATTCTATCATATACAATAATAACCTCTCATAGATTCATCCCTAATCACCTTGCAACATCACAACTATTAATTTGGCCTATGGACCTATTAAGTGGGGAAATTACACACTTAAATAAAATATTGAAAGAGCTAATAGGCTAATATAAAAAAATTAACAAGCTGAAACACAATAAATGTCTAGTTTAATTATCAATTTGAAATTAATGAATATCTAAAAAAAGAAATTCAAAAATTCAAAATATCCTAGCCTTTCATCATTGCCTTTATGAGTTGTCAATCTCTTTGAAAATATCCTAAAATATCTAGTTTGAGAGCCATGCCTATTAATTACAAATCATAATTACTTGACAATTATTTAGTCTACTAGAGTTAGTTTTAACTCACCTAGGTTTAGTTTGAACCCATTCCAAGCCTAAACTCAACCTTAACTCATCTTGGGTGAGATTAATTCCTAAGGCTATAAATACAAGGCCTTTCCAATTGAAAAATAATCTATTTTAGTGTAAATTTATTATGCACAAATATCTTCAACAAGCTTGGATATTGTAGAGTTATAATGCCTAAATGCTTAGCAAGTAAGGTTACCATGCCCAAATCTTAAGCCAAGCTACATCACAAACCAAGGTGCTAAGGAGAGAAGTAGCCAAGAAACCTTTGTTGATGAAGACTTCTTGATGTACAATCTAAGTAAGCCATTCAACAAAACCATTTGGAGCTCCCAAAGAAGGTAAAAGAGTTGTGTCTTTTATGTTTTGTTTGTGATTTCATTTAATTTATGTTACTAAGCTCTCCCTAGTCTCTAGGCTAGAAGTGTTAGGATTTTAGTTTGTTCATTTCATTTTTTTTATGAGACTAACATAAGACTAACCTCCTCTCTATGTCAAATTCTTAGCTACATAACTATCATCAAACAATTTTTCTTTTTGTTGAAAGTGATCAAAAGTGATAGCATAGGCATATGGAGTATGGATTTTGGAGTTGATGTTTTGGTAAAGGGGGTTGTGTAATGACAATGACTGTAAATTGACAATTGTAAGTAATTTTCAAAGCTTAAATATTATCCTTGTGTCAAATTAATTGAACTTTATTGTCAAATTAATTATCACAACAAATGAAAAAATCATATTATTTGGCAATTTAATATTGATTTAGAATGGAGATGACCCTTTCCCTTTCACCAATTACTAGAATGTTAAAGATATCTCACTATTTGAATGGAGAAAGATTTGTACTACCCATATTCTTTTTCAATAGTTGCCTTGCCTTTTTTGTCCTCCACTATTTTATTATATTAGTATTAACATATTAATAATGGTTAATTAAATATTAATATTATATTATATATATTATACTATATATTAATATTTTAATAGATTATATTTATATATATGATAATATTAAAATAATAATCATTATTAATATATTATATATATATATATAATATTATATATATACACAAATGCATTTATATTTTATTATGTTGAGAGGCATTATGCAATGACATTTGGGAGAAGGGAGGTTGGTGTGTTGTAATGGAGTAAGTGTATTCAATTTTAATTTCAACTTTAAATTTGATGCCCATTTGAGTGTCATGTATTTTTTTTAAATCTTTTTAAAAGATAAAGTGGGGTTAAAACCAATACAATTTTTTTAATCTAAATGAAAATTATCTATACATATAATTTAAATGAAAATTATCTATATATAAATAGTAAATAAAAATAATAATGACTCCAGAGAAAAATGGTGTCATGTGCCAAGTCACTGTAGTGGTTGTAAAAGACGAGATTTCAAAAGAGGATAAAATAAGTAATATAAGGCTGAAATCCCATGTTTTACATAAACTTTGTACCTATACATAATTATTTATAGTTTTTATTTTTTATAGAGCCATAATTCATCATTACATTAATATTTGAAGAAACATAAATATGATTATAAATCATAGTGGATTAGCTTGCACTTTTACCTTACAAACACACACACCACAAACTCAATATTAAAATTGTCAAAAATACCAAAAATTGAAGTACATAAACATAATGTGTAAAAAAATACAAAACCTTCACCGTATATATTTGTCTAAGGAATAAAAAAACAAAAAATATAATAAACTGTAGTAGTTTGAAATCCTACATAATAACATCATGACAGACAAAACTAAAGGTTATTGAATTTGAAATCATCTTATAAAGGCTGTAGAAAAACATACACATGAAAGACTTAACAATTTGAAAAGTAAATATAGAACTGTATGAGATTGGTAAAAAAAATGTAGCTAATTATTCAAAATTATTGGATTGTGGAAACAAAAAATGAAGATTATTATTTTTGAGTACACTAGAGACTTCACACTGAAAATATTAAAGATTGACCAGTGAAATACAAATACTTAATGTGTGAAAAAAACCCCCACCACAACAATTTGTTAATGGTAAATCATAGAGGATTGAGCAACAATATTACATCGAGGCATCAGAAAACATAGATTATTTATTTTTATAGGGTCTCATTTAAAAAAATCAAGAGTGACCTAGAAGTAAGCCTTGAGATGTTGGTACAAAATAGTATATGTGATGCAGTAATTTCTAGATATAATTTACAAAAATTAAGATATTGTGTGTTATAAAATATACATAGCAAAAACCATGCACAAAAAATATCAAAGATCCAAAAATGGAATTGTTGGTCCCCAAATATAGATGGATTTAATGCTTCATAGAATATCAAAAAACCTTAGAAATTTACACCTACCAAAACAAATTTTGCATATCTAAAACTAAAAAAATTACATTTTAAATTAGCCAAATATGATATAAATAAAGTTTTCAATCCCAATTTATGTATAACATAGATTCCTTAAAAAGACTATTGATTTTGAATTTGTGTTATAGAATCTACTAATAAAATAGATATAAATGACTTTGAAGACATATGTATTTAATACATCATACAATAAAAAAATCCTTATAAACTTACACTATTTAGTACATGTTTCACATATCCAAAACTTACTACAAAAAAAAAAAAATCAATGCTTTCAGAGGAAAAAAAATTGCCTTGGAAAAGTTCAAGAAGTTCCTATGCAAGAATTATAACAAAAAAAATCTTGTTATCAGGCATGCCCTCATATTCCTCAAAAAATAAATGACAAGGGAAGGATCTGTTTGCCTTTTTCCACTAAGAAATTCTAATAATACACATACAATTTCTTTATTGGTTGCCCACTTTGAAAATACTCTATTTTTTCATTTGCATCAGAGTTAGATTCAACACTATCATAAAATATGGAGTCAAAAGGTAGACATCCCTAGAGATAAGTAGACAAAATTGCCTATAATAAGAATCATGACATGAGTTTCCTTATCTTCCAAGAGTTTTGTAAGCCCATAGTTTGATACATGTGCATTCAACTTCTCATTAATCAATATGTTACTTGTATTTATACATCGATGAAAAATCATAGGATAATAGTCATGTTGAAAATAAGCAAGTCCCTAACTAGATCCAAGTGATAGCTTCAATCAAATGTTCTAGTTTAGAAATGGCATAGGTTGCTTACAATTTAGCCAAAACAAAACTTCTTTTAAAAACTATACATTACAATTACAGATTCTAGTGATTGAAAAAGATAAGGATGAATGCAAAATAAAAATGCTAATGTAATTCCTAATGTACTAGCCATATATAAACTCATCTAAGCTTCCGAAAGCAAGTAACCATAGATCAATAGTTTAACTAATTTAAATACACATTAACTGTACAAATTAACAATATTTTTATGTTTAATGTTTCCCAAAATTCCCAACTTCATTTCAAATTGGTGATTGGATGCTACACCAAAATTTTCATTTTTTATTTACAATAAATGCATTGATCTCACCCTTCACTAATTTAAAATACATAGTCACAAAGGCCCCATAGCCAATGGTATAAGTGTTGGCAAGCATTCCAATACTTTTAATAATTTCATGGGATGTAAATGGTAAATCTACATGGAATATAACAAGTTTTCTATCTGAAACATAAATCATTAGAACTTTAATAAATATATTTGTAGAACCTTTTCAATCTCTAAGATTAATAATTTAAAAAAGTAAAAGACACTCTAGTATTCATCTATGGATTGAATGAAGAATAATAATAAATTTAACCTTGACAAAAATATCAACAACATTTATAAGTGTCCATAAAAAGTGTGTATTTAAGTAAATACTGAAGAGAAAGGAAATAATGAAGACATATAATGCATGGGAACAATCTATTTGACTTTAGGTTTGAAAAGTTTATTCTTGGTTTGGCTTGGGTATTTGCTCTATCTTGGTATTGTTCTTGTTTATTCCCTTTTTATAGTGAAAATCACACCCATCACAGCCATTTCTCTAATAAGGATCCTTTTCAAGTATTGTGCCAAGGTACTTATAGACCCTATTCAAATCAATGATGTTCCTTGTAAGAAATCTTAAGTTATACCAATAGCCTTAATGACTTTTTACAACTCTTTCATACTTAATGAATTCCTTTCATCAGAAGGATTTAATATATATATAAAATGCATGTTAGATTACACAAAATAACATAAATGCATATAATATGGCCTAAGAATAAGATTTTGAGGATATGCCTTATTTACCACCACCATCAACACCACCACTACCACTTTCAGGGATTGTCACTAGGGATTTTAACATGTCATTACAAAGGTTTTAAACTTGTATACCAAATAAGTTCAAGGTGCTTGTAAATATGAAGATACCAATGTAAATATGACATCTTAGTGTGCATAAAAAAAGAACAAGATATTTTTGTTTGTTTAGATTGATTTAAGCATTTAATCAAAACTATAGCTTTTTTTAGAGTTAGTTTCCCTTGGTCTAAATTATTTCCTAATTTTTTATTATAAGTTGTTTGATGCACAAGACTCAAAACACTTGCATAAAATTATAACCGAGTTCACCACCACTAGTTTGTGTTTTATATTAATTATTGAGAAAACACAGTTTACCATCATAATCCACACCAATTGGATTCCAACCCATTTGTTATTTTTATTTGTTATATTGATTTGAATAGTTTATAATTCCATGGGTAATTTTTGTCCCATATGTAATTTAAGAATACCTCATATTTTGGGTTCTCAAGGAGACATGAATAATACCTATTTGGTTTATTATTTAGCATAATGAATATAAAGTGTTGGCCTTGAGTCCATGAACTGATTATCATCCTACTAAAAGTGCAATAAGATATGGGATTAAACTAGAAAGAGTGTCTTAAATCAACATGCAACTTGGAATTTCTTTTACCATTCCAATGGAACAATTTTATGAAGATGGGATAAAGGTATCTTCAACACCCTTAGAAGTCATCCCATCTAAATATGTGTCGATTATATCAGTGATCCACCATATTTCATTCCTAATAGAATGGAAAATTTTAAAAATTCGAAAATGGTAAGTTTTGCTATAAAGAAGAAGCAACCATGAAAATGAATGGACCTTATGCATGCTACATGAATTTTTTGTGACAATTTTTTTTTTCATTTTAGGTATGATTATTTAGATTATATCATTCTCTTCCATTTTTTCCTTATTCAAATCATGAAACCTTAGATTGGTTTTACTACAAAAAAATTTCGGTCTAAAATAAGGAGCTGGGTGAATATTTTTCTTAATAGGGAGTGTGATTTTGTTTGACAAAGATTGAATTAGACTACATGAGGATGATTGTTGTTAATATGAGAATCTAAATTTTTTTTTGTGGTATGATAGTATTATTTTGATCTTTTGTATGGTGATTTCAAGGTGAAGGAATTAGTGTTTTGACTTTGGATGTGGGGGAATAGGGTGAGCATAAGATTATGTTTTTTTAGAGCTATACACATTAGCAATATATACAAAACATATAGGTTATATACCCATGGTTGAAGGAGTGAATAAAATGGATAGGCCCGATTGTGGGTTAGGTGTTTTGAAATCATACTCATTTTTGGTTTATATACAAAACATTTATGTGATGTACCCATGTGGGGATGAGTGAATCAGAGGTTTTTTTTTGAATTTGGATGTGTATAAATAAGGTTTGTTGTAGTTTAGGTTTTATGGGGGTATACACATTTTTGGAGAATAAACATGATATATCCATGTGTGTAGGACATAAATAGAGGGTTTTTCAAATTTTGGTGAGGAAAAATAGGGTTTTTACAAAGCCTCCACAACTTTGATTGTGATGCTTACCCCTGGTTTCACCAATCTTACCAGTCCTTGTATTTTTTTAAAAGAATAATATGGATATTATAAAGGATTTAGAATAAAATAGATTAACAAATGACTCATATTATAAAGTACTTAATAAATCTATTTCTACATCTATGAATGTAGTGTATCCATTTCCACTGAAAAAGACAAGCACTACAAAGTACTAAAGTTTTTGACAATCGAACCACACAATACCTATAATTAATTTATTAAACTATTAAACCTATTCTGACATAGTTGTAAAACCATATAATTGAGCACTCCTTTGTATCAAATTATCAAAATATGAAATTTGTGCTACAAAATTCATTACTCCATTAAGACAAATTATGGATGATAGGCTTAATGGGTTTTTTTTATTCCATGATCTCAGGGTTGTCATATTTTTTTTGTTATATATCTAAACTACAAGAAATAATTTTATAATTTCTCTCTTTGTCAATATATGATAGTGTCTTCTACATATCCTATGAATTTCCATCATTGATGCTAGCATCCCATAGGCAATGACAAGGATTGAAAAAATAATCATAAAAATAACCAAGAATGTATATGCAAGTGAAACTAGATATACCTATAACTTATCCTACTCAATAATATTCAAGATTAGAGAAGGTAATAAACTAACAATTCTACTTATAAATACATTTATATCGTGGTCATGACCAATAATGGATATGCCAAACCTATACTAAGGGATCTCTTATCACACAATGACAAAGGAGAGGTTTCTAAGGCCTTTAGTTAAATACCATTTTTTTATAATCCTAAGTCTTATGAATGTAAATAATATTAAGCAACCTAATCTACTAAACAACTATGCAAACTAATCTAGTAAATGCATATGCAGATAATCTAGTGATCACCAAAGCTTGTGGTGTAAATGGGGAATATAATAAATATGTAGAGATAAATATATCTAATATAACATAAAAATGATCCAAGAAAGGAGAGATATAATTAAATCCATTAGTTCTACAATATATACTTATCAAAATATGAAAGGCTAGGACTATATTCACCTTGTTTAAGTGAACATGTCATGTCTCAATATCTCCCTTGGCCAATGGTGTTTTTCAATATGTTGTTATGGGATTATAAGGATCACAAAGACTAATCAAATCTATGATATAAGACTTATCTTATGCATCCAAGACCTCCACAAGATAAGTGATAATTATCCAATGTAAAAACCTAAGCAATGAAACCTCCTATCAATTGTATAAGTAGATTTGTGAGTCAAAATGATGTGTAATTTAATGATTTTCTATTTAAAAATGAAGTGAAAGGGGTATATATATACATCCATGGATTGATCCTAAACCTTCCTAAGAATTTAGTTGATGTAATCAACCTGATCAAACTTATTAGGTGGGAAATAGATCCATTAGGTCTTGAACTATGTTAGAGTAGACTGAAAGAGTTCCATAATGTGCACTAAACCCAGAATGGGGTCGACCTAGTTAACATAGTAGGAAAAGTCATAAAAAGGGGATTTTGCTTAGGTATGGGCTATTTTAGGTGGTGAGATGCTTAGGGAGGTGTATAAATGGGGTTTTAATGCTTATGGAAATAGATAGGAGTAAATTGTATTGATTTTAGGTGGTGGTATAGGGGTCAATAATCATGCAAAGCATCAATGGTATATCAAACCATTTTTTAGTGTACCCTTTAAAGCGTACACTTAGAGAGATTGATATTTTATGGGTTCTTACAAGAGAGAAAACATCAGTAACTGATAAAGTTTAAAAATATTGTGTGTATACATATGATCCACTCAAATCTCATCATGTGTCATGTAGTTATAATATGGAATGGTACTTTAGGAAAAGAAAATAACAACCCACAATGCCAAGCTAATAAATTATAGTTAAAAAACAAATTAAAATAACAATAAGGAAGTAACTGAAGTAATTTATAAGTATCACATTCATAACGTGAATTACCTTTATCACTGAATGGTCATCTTATGTATTTTTAATTTTGATCATGGAGAGTGCATTAATTGCTTTGGACAAATTCTAAAGATACACAAATAAAGAAAAAAATATACAATCACAAGGAAATCAAATAACTAAACTTTATAGAAATAAAATAAATCACTTGGTAATTTGGTAAGCTAGGGTGATAAATGCTAAGTTAGAACCAAAAATACTAAGGGAGACTGAGAGTAAATCAAGTAACTTACAAAGTCAAGGCTAATAAAAGATCAAAAAACTCAAATAAAATGTACCTTAGGTAATAAAAGTAACAAACTAAATCAAATAAAGGATGTGAAAATGATAAATCTAAGATCCATGTAAAAGAAGTAACAAACTAGACTTAAACAAAGATGAAAAAATGAGCATAAAGTAAAACAACATTGATGAGCGAGAAGTAACAATCCAAAATAGGTCAACAATGGAAAAAGTAAAATAGATAAAGATAATAAGATTATCCACAAAAATATTGAGAAACAATTTTAAATTTTTTTTCAAGAAAATCTAGGAAATCCAAGAAGGATAAAACAATGATGTAAGAAAGTAATGCATAGTCATTCAAAAATACAATTTTATTCTTAAAATAAATAGAAGATTTTTTTTTTATTAGTATCATGTTTTAAGAATATGTGTAGAAGAGAAGTTGGGAAACAAATTTAAAAATAAACTTGCCTATCAATGGGGGAAATCAAATGGGTGTTGGGGGAAATGTAGGTGATTCCAAGGTAGAAAATCTATACTAGGATCAAGACACTCAAATTAATTTGGAAAAACAAGAGGAATTTTAACATTAAGGACTCTAAAGAACTTGCCTTAACCATACAAATTTGGGTTATCTAATGAAGTTCAAATATCATCCCATGAAGGCTTTATGCATGAAAATTAAAATGGACATACCTTCCCATAACATGTTCCCTATTCCTTAGGACCCCTTATAGAGCCATCAGTCTACTGAAAAGATTGGGTACTTGTGTGATAAATTAGGTAGAAATATAGATAATTTTTAATCTTCTATTCTATTCTACTAGCCTACTGCACCACAATGAGCCTCATCTCTATCATTTGACCAACTATGGAGTTTGAACTTTGACTAGAATAAAAGATGTGTTTAATAATCACGTCTTTTAGTGTGATTTTAAATTTTGATATGTATTTACCTTTTTATCATTTCATTTTATTTTTAATTATTTAAAATTTTAAATTTTTATGGATTTTTTGATTCCTCCCTCATACAGATTTGGAATAACCAATCATGGGTGTTAAAAATGACCATCAGTTGAAAACTTAGACTTGGTAGCTAAAGAAAAGAACTTAGAGAGCATGGCATCTATGAGTCTTATACTTAGATGTTAAATAATAATGCTATCTTGAAACTGACCTTGGTGTGCCCAAAGTGAAATGAAAAATAGGGGAGAAAAGGAGAATGAACATGAAACGATTGAATAACCTCAAATCATAAAATTTGTTACAATGTGAAAGGGATACAAGGATAGATAGGCATGAATCTAAATCATAATAAATGATGGAAGTGTAGGTAAACATGTAGAAATATATTGTTTTGAAGGTGTTACCATAAAAGAAACAAAACCAATGTTGAGAGTATGAGATCACAAACTGCAACCATTGCCTTAATTTTTTGTAAAAACACTACAATTTAAAGATAGTTTAAAAAAAAAAAATTATGAGGAAATCTTGGTCCTATCCAAGGTCTTTCACTGCAACTCATAAAATAAAAAAGAAATAAAAAATGAAAATAAACTTGTAAAATGATAAATTCATGGTCAAATAGAAATATTAATGTTGGATTATGAAAAGACAAGATATTCCTGAGGATGGTTGGGTCTTATCTGCAGTCTTACAATGTAACTCATGAATTAAATGAAAGTAAGAAAAAATGACCAAAGAACCATTAATAGGGGTTAATGCTATAGAATATAATGTACTAATATAAATTAGATATCTTTGGAGGAAACTTGTAAAAATTATTAGTATTTATGATATATGAAAAGAGAGTACATATTTAAGAAAAATATTTAATTAAAAACTAAGCATTAGTAGGGTTTTTGAAGATGTGTCCTTCATTAGTTTGTAATTTATATGTACTAGGACCAAGGATGTCTTTTACTAAGTAAGGACCCCAACATTTTTGGGAATATGTTACTTCTTTTTCATGTGTATAATTTAGTATAAAGACTAAATAACCAACATTGAAATTTCATATGACATTTTTATTATGTTGTTTAATGTACACTCCCTAATTTGGTCGATAAAACATAAGTGATATGCCTTTTGTTGATCTTTAATGGGAAGGTCTTAATGATGGATGTGAGTCTTATTTGTGGATCATTTTGGTTTTTTGATCATTCATATGATTTTTTCCCTCATTTGATACAACCAAAGTGGTCCTATGTCATCCTATCCCTGTCATAAGGCCCCTTGGCCTTTTTACCATAGTCTCTACTTAGTTTTGTGGTCTCAGGACACTAGCACAGTCTTGGACACTAATGTAGTGTGCTAATGTCCAACATTCACTTTTTCAACATGTTTCGGGTCCTTACCCTTCCTTGAGTCCCCTCTTATGATTTTATCTTTCTCTTGTGCCTTGTTAGCCAATAAATAATGGTCTTACATCAAAATTAAAGTTTCTTATATATAAAGAGTCTCAAAAGGCCTTTTACATATAACACTTACTATTTTGGCACATAATTACATAAAATCAATCAATCATATAACTCGATATTTTGCATATTACTCAATAAACACACCTAAGTTTGCATGCTTGATAAAAAATGGGCCTAAGTGAAATTCATTCCAACATACCACATGTTGATTATGTACATTCTCTAAGAGAGAACTACATGCAATTTGAGACCCTTATCATTGGGGTTAATATAGGTAGTGGTCAAGACAATAGGGGTTCTATTTCACATTATCATAACATCCCACAACCCAATTTTCCCTTCCTTTTACATTTCATTCCATTATTATTTCATGTGTGTAGGTGTTTATTAGGGTTTTAGAGAATAATAAACAAAATAGTGACACAAATAGATGATCAAACACTCTTGAACACACTTATAGGTCCTTGAAACCCTTTGATAGGATCCCCAAAAGTCTCAAGCTTTCTCTCTATAAGAGAACACTAGCATGGTACTTTGGACACTAGTGTATTGCACTATTGTCCTTCTAATTGCACTAGTATCCGAAGGTAGTTTTCAACCCTAGTATAATGAAGGACTTCTGACTGATTCTTAGGCTTGTTCCAACCTAATTATCATCTAGGGACTCCTATTTCACTTTAGATAAATGGATTCCTTCATTGTATTTATATTTGAGGTACATCAATTCAGTATATCTATTTACAATATTTATCCTCTATACATAGCTATTTAAAAACCTATTATTTGCATATACTAAATACTAAATAGTTAAAACATTTGGTGAACCCAACTTACTTTGAATATTACTTAACAACTCTAGTTCTACCTTAGGGTTTACCTTCTACATTCTTGTGCACTAAATTAGGGTTTATAAAATTCTTTTTTTCTTAATTTTTTCACAAACTAAATAATTAAATTAGTCATCTAATATGGTTTCATTAATTTAATACACTTTAAATTTTATCTAAAAAACCCTTAAAAATCCTAAATCTGGATACTAAGTCCCTATACATCCAAATATTAGCTTTTAGGGTTTCAAATCAATTTTAGATTTTTTCTACATAGTGGGCTGAATATCTCACATAATTTCAAATATATTTATGTTGGATTACCTTCTCCATATTGATTTCTTTTTATAAATTTGTTACATTCTTTTTTTTGACAAGTTTAAAATGAATTCCAAGAAACCTCTTGCCCATCACCCAGTTGATAAATTATTAAACTTTTCTCATAATTATAAAAATAAATGGACAAATTTTTAAGATTACACATTAGCACATGATAATGAAAAAAAAATTCATTTATAATGATGATGATGATGATTATTGTTGTAATGTTGAATATAATGATTACTATGAACATGACAATGAAAGTATTGACAGGGATAAATTAGATGCATCTTCTTCACTTTATCCTCTCTCTTCTCCTACTACTCAAAATCAAAGTAATAATATAAGACCAAAAGAACCCCTTGTTGGTAGTACTTTGTTTCAATGTGATCCTAGCTTTTCCACCAATTTTGCTACATCTTTATTCAAATTAAATAAATACAAGAATAATAAAATAAATTTACCATTGCATGATTTAAGTAACATTATACATGGTATTCTTAGCATAGAAAATCAAAATACATATTATTTACCCTTCTCCATTCACTTTTAAAAAACATGTCCAAATGATACTACTGATGCACAAAATAAATTGGATGAGATTATTTTATCACCTTATTTTTAATTTAAATCTCAACACAATGATTCTATGAAAAATGTAGATAATTCAAATATCTCTAACTCTTCTCTTACATATAATAATGTGCCAAATGAAAACAGAATTGTTACTTCCTCTACCCTTGATTCCAAGATTGAAAATAATGATCATACATGCATTCCACACATATCCAGTGAAGACATGCATTGCATTACACCTACACATGATGATATATTTCATGGTAGTAAAAAGCTAAAATATTATTCTACTCTCTCTCTTATTGAGCATGAAAATTACACCTCTTATTCCCTTATATTAGTGAAATAAATTTTGACTTTGATGAATCTTGGAATAACAATGATTACTATGATTTTAGTGAAGAATACATCGAGTCTAGTCCTTCTAGTTTTCTCGCTACTTCACCCATATCTCATGTTTAAATTTATTGATTATAAAATGATAGTTTAAATGATAATATGTCTTCAAATAAACACAATCAAACTTATACTTATGTTCAAGGTTTACATAATTTACATTCGCATGATAATAATGTATCTTCTAGTCCATTAAAAGTGATACTTTTTAAAACAAATTAACAAAATAAGAGATACCAATGAATGCCCCTCACCCAACTTAATACAATATAAATAATTTCTCATCTTAATATCCATGATGGTGATAACCCATTTCCCTCTCACTAGGTCAAAGCAATCACCCCTCCAGAGGTTACAATGAGTAAACTAATCCTCTCTAAAAATATTCCCTAATGTATTATACCAATGTCTAAAATTAATAAAAAGATTCAAAAATAAAATGAAACCCTTGATGATGTTAATATAGCTTCACAAGAGGTAATCTCTTTGATTCATGTTGTGGATTATTTACAATAACAAGTATAGTGACTCAACCTAGAAAGTAAAGCAAACCACAGTTGGGTTGATAATAATGCTATTCATCCCAATCCTATCCCATGCAAAATCTTCAATACAAACTTACCAAAGTTATTTTAGATACCAATATTACCAAATTTCAATGGACACGGAGACCCATAATTTCACCTTAAAGCTTATATTAATGCTATGAGACATGTCACTAGTAGTTTTATACTCTTATAATTATTTCCATAGACTCTAGAGGGTAAGAAATTAAATTAGTTTCATCATTCACTCCCTAATGGTTCACTACATACATATGATGAGCTAGAAGAAGTATTCATAAAGCATTATATTTAGAATAAGGGACCTTGAGTCACATACAAGAGGTTCCTTCACTATAATAGGGTAAGTTATAAATAATGAGTGATTACATTTTATGATTCAAACTATGCATACAATAGTTGATCTATCAGCCAATAAATTTAGAGGTACAATACATCTTTTCTAGAGGTCTCATCTTCCACCTTAAGGAGAAATTACTATATGAGACATCCAAATCATTTTGGAATCTATGTGACACATATATGGAATTAGATAAAAAGTTGGGACTAGTTGAGACAGATTTGAATTTAGATCTCCCACAATAAAAATCATCCAATATGGTATAAACACCTAATCCACCTATGAGTAAGGAAAATATGGAACAAAAATAACCAATCAAGATACTCAATAAAGGAAAAGAGACACTTCACAGAGAAACTCCCATTATGTGTAAAGCATAGGACACCAATAATGGGGCAATATAATTTTTAGATAGATATAAGCCTTATGACATATTGTTTACATTATTAGAAAAAGGGATGGTCACCCTTCCTACTACTCAACATCATCCTACACATCATTTTCAAAGAATAAGAAACAAACCATATTGTAATGATCATAGAATCAATGGACATTGGGATAATCATTATTGTACACTCAGAGATCATATTGACCAATGTGTTGATAAAGGCATTATAACATTCACACAAGGGGAATAGATATCTCCCTCTCCACACTCTCCTAGATCACACTCCTCTACAAGTGAGTTATCCTAGGATGTTATTTTCAAGGAGTCATTGGTTACTCATCCCACAATCCATGTGGTTTCTAGGACACCTACTTATGTGAGATCTCTATAACCACAAATTTAACAACTATGAGAACTAGTTCATAGATCTTGACCTAGTTATAGCGACATCGTAAAAAAAAGGAAAATAACCCAACCACCAATTTTAGTTCAAAAATAAATTAAGATATTTGGTAGAGATTATAAATATTAGAGTATAATGTTAACATGATAACTGATTAAGATATTTGGCTAATACCATAGAGATTAGATCATAATGTTAGCATAATAATTGATTAAGATATTTTGTAGAGAACACAAAGATTAGATCATAGTGTTAGCATGACCACATATTAGGATATTTGGTATAGACCATAGAGATTAGAGCACAATTATAGTTTAACAACTGATTAAGATATTTTCTAGAGATCATAAAGATTAGAACACAGTTTTAGTATGACAACCAATTACATTATTTAATACATAATCTACACATATAACTACCAATAGTGCACCATGAGCAATATAAATTATAAAGTCTACTTCTACACCTACACAACATGATTAGTATGGTCACTTGTTTACCATGCCATCTAGATTCAGATAGTGCATGTTGTAGTTACATGATCCACACTTAGATATACTACGATACCTCTATAATAAATAACAACTAACATTACTAATATAATTTACATATTTAATAAAATGTCCATATACATATGGGAAATAAATTATAATTACCTAGCCAAATAAATACATATTTATATCAAAACATAAGCAATAAATACAACAAAAACATTTAATCAAGCAAACAATGTCAATCAAAATGCTAGCTAATACAATACCCATGTAACAAAAAGTCTATGTATATATTATTAAAAATAAGTTTTAATATAATAATACATATTCACTCAATAATCAGAGTTTGGTCACTAGGAGCAACCTCCTCACTCTCACTCTTAGATACATCCACACTAGAACTAGTTGCCCTCACATCCCCTCTAGATTTTGATCAAGACCTGTGTCTTCACTCTCTTTCCCATAAAACTAGCACCTTGGAAACCAAATTCATATGATCTCATTATAGATGAATATATTCATCTAAAATCATACCACTTTCTCCACCTAGAACATTGGGTGCATGCATAGATCACCTCTGTAGCTAAGCACATGCCTCATCTCTATCAATACTTACTTGCCTATATGAAGTGGTGGCAATGACCTCTTGATAAAAAAGGTGGGAACAAATAACTAAAACTCATGTGGCCCTCTCCACTAACCCATCATCCATAACATCATTAGGGATATGCCATGTTAGCTCTCATAGTGAATCCTCAATAATGGTCTCCCAATACTCATCATCTCTTCTACCTACACACACCAATGCAATACATTAGATATTTCATTGATAAGTCAAACACTAAACTAAAAAAAAAATATCAATCTAAGATCATAATATACCCTCAGTGTCCCTAATAGGATATGCATCCAATATATCTTGCATTATAGCCCCATCTCTTGGAAATAATGGTGGCCATCTATGCTACCTCTACCATACTATATAGGCATCGATAGCCCCCATATCATCCATATCAGTGATCTTTATCACTAGATATTGATTTATCAAAAAAATTGGAGCTAATTCTATTGCTGATTGTCTCAACCTACTACCTAGCCTAACTGGAGCTTGAAAACTCCTCAACCACACCCATGATGCATGTGGCACATCCTAGATAACACCAAATTGTCATGTCACCCCCTCATAATGAAATATCTCAAAAACATTGACCTAATGGTCATATAACTAACACCTCAATCAAACCCATCTCAACTAAACACTATCCTTAGGCCACACCTAAAATCCCAAGTAGGGTCTCCAAATAATGACATATTTTATCAACTAATCTAACACTTATCAACAATGCATCATGCTCCTTGATCACACACAAGCTCTACCATTTCACATCTGTATAAAAATATGTAGGTAGGCCTAATCCATCCATGAAAACCCATTTAGTTTAGCCATTACAATATGCTTATAATCCCAATAATGAAATAATATCAAAGACCCAATACCACCTATGCCCAAATCCTAATTAAAATGATACAAACATTAATACAAGTGGGCTAGCATAGTGTGATACCATGAGTATAAGGTTCCTTACTCCTCTATATCCTACACAATCTCATGTATCTTGTATGAAATAGATACACCACTACTATCAAAAATTATGAATGAAGGTAATAACACTACAAGAAAGTTACACAACTATGAAAAATTAGCTATAATAATCACTAATAACAAAAAATCATTGCAAATCCATTGATGATGAGTCCCTTTAGGTATTATTTAAAAGTACCTAGAATCCTAATCTATAGCTCTATCTTTAATAACATCCTGTAACATAACTCACTGACTAGTAATGGGCACTCTCATTATCATGTAGACATCCTCCAAAGTCACAGTATCCTCAGTGGGCAGCCAAGTATTATAGGTATTGACATTCCACCACTCATATAAGGTAATGATAATATGGAGATTATAGGGCATTGGTGCAAGTGATGTCACATAACCCAAATTAGATCTATCAACCACTTCCCTCTCATCATCTATCAGGGGTAGTTTTCACAAGCACTCCATCCTTCAGTGACTATAAAACTCCTTCATGCATACATCCATTTTTAAAACACATAAAAATTTAACATTAGTATCTCCAAATGAAATATAAACATGCAAACACAATCATAAAATGCAAACTAAAAGTAAAATCCAAATTTTGGCTCCATCAGACACTATCACTACACCCAGGACATTAGCACTGGATAATAATGTGACCTTGGGATGGTAGCATAATAACTCAAGACAATAGCACGGTCTTTGGGACAATACTATGGAACTCCTAAAAAGGTCCCTAAACCTATTAAATAACACAAAAAGTGAGAAAAAAACACATTCATATTTTCAAAAATAGGGAAAATGATAGTTTCCTTACTAGGGTATCCTCCTCCTCAACTTGGATGAGTGCTTCCACCTCCTTGTAGTGGGTCACATTTATTCCTCATCTCCTCAACATGTTCCTAAGCTCAGAGAAATAATTTCTCTCAAGAAAATTGATTTAATTAATTCTCAAAACCAATCAACCAATCTATTTAACCATGTTTTAAAAATGCCACCTACCTAAGGTTGACCTTGTGCATAGATTTTGCCAACTAATAATAAATTATTTCAAACATGATATCTCAAGAATTGTAACTCTAATTTTTGATCCATTTCTTATGCATGGGAATCAATGATGACATCCCTCACACTGTACCAATTAAACTATTATCCCAATCAATTTAAATCTACAAAATGACAACACCTATATTTCCTTAGTAGACTCAATATAGGCCAGAAGCCTATATTGGTCCTAGTTTACAAATAATTATCATTTAGAAATCAAAATAATAGATCTAATTCTCATAATAACCATGTCAATAATCACTAACAAGATTATTGACATCACTTTTTGTTTGACACCCTTACCACAGCCTTGACTTTATCAACAAAAGGGGGGCATACATACACCATTCACACTGATATTACTTTACTCAGATACATAGTTTGACCTACACTCATATATTTAGATATATAGGTTGGCTCAGATGTTTATATACATAAGTTGGATCAAATATTTAGATACATAGGTTGGATTATATATTGAGATACATAGGTTGATTTAGATGTCCATATACGTAGGTTGGGTTAGATGTTCAAACACATAGGTTAAATTAGATTGATTGGGTTCTATGATCTTGTTAGAATTGAATTATATTCTTAGACTTTACATAGGGTTTTGATACAATACCAAACTAAGATTATGACTATGGGGGCACATACATGGTACATCATCCTTATATTGACATAATTTCATGCACATAGTACATAGTTACATTGCTCAGATATCAGGTTTGGTGCATGATGTAGCATACAAGTCCTTGATCCCATTAGATTCACTAGGTTATATAGTTGGAATGGTAAATTATACCTTTATCTATGTTTATATTACCAGATTACACTTAAATTGTCACCAAGATGTCATTAGGATTTTTCTAGGTTGGGTCATATGGGTGTCTAAAATAGTTGATCCATAGTTATCACCATACCTAGATTATGAAGGCCAAGCGATAGTTTTGACCTCTAAGCAGATATTTCTTAGACTCAATTCACATGCAAGAGTGAGGGAAAACAAATCTTGTTTCTCCATATTTATAGATATTCCTTGGACTCAGTTCATATACTAGGATGGGCAAAAAATAGGGTTTTGTTCCTCATAATTCAATTCATTACTTAGATTTATTACAAGGGGAATCCACATTATGGATTTCCTCTTCATAGATAACATTCTAGATTTTATCCACTTCTTTAGACAAGAAGTAGGCCAGGCTTTGACCACATCCAATCTCCACACGAAGTGACAACATAGGTAAGTATAGGTACACATTTTATTTTTCCTTTTACTCTAGCACTTCCATTTCATTGCATTAATAGATTAAAAGGGGGGAAATGTACACACCCTAATTTGGTCAAGTAAACATAATTACTATGTTTTTTGTTGCTCTTTCATGGGAAGGTCTTAATGATGGATGATTGTCTTGTTTATGGGTCATTTTAGTCTTTTGATCTTTCTTAAGAATTATTTTTCACTATTTACTACACCCCCAATGGTCTTATGTCATTCTCTACTAGTCATAGGGGCCCCTGGCCTATTTACCATAGTCCTTGCTCATTTTTGTGGTCATAGGACACTAGCACAATCTTGGATACTATCATAATGTGTTAGTGTCCATTTTAACACTAGTATATAATGGTCACTTTTTTAATGTGTTTTAGGTCCTTACCCATCCTTGAGTCCCCTATTATGATTTTATCTTTCTTTTATACGTTATCAGCCAATGAACAATGGTCTCAAATCCAAATTAAATTTTATTTTATATAAAGAGCTTCACAAGGCATTTTACATATAACACTTACTATTTAGGCACATAATTACATAAAAACAATCAATAATTAGCTCAACATTCTACATATTACTTAGTAAACACACCTAAATATATATGATTGATCAAAGAAGGGCATAAGCAATAGTCATTATAGCATACCATACACATTGATTATGCACATTCCCTAAGGGATAACTACATGTGATCTGAGACCCCTATCATTGGGGACAATGTAGGCAATGGTTAGGATAATAGGGGTTTTGTGTCATGAAATTGTAACATCCCACAAGCTAATTTTTCCTTTCATTTTTAATTTTATCTCATCATTTCATGTGTGCAGGTGTTCATTAGGGTTTTAAAGAAGAATTAGAAAAATAGTGACACATACGGATGATTTGATGCTCTTGAACACACCTATAAGTCCCTAAAATCCTCTAATAGCATCCCTAGATGTCTCAAGCTTTCTCTTTACAAGAGGACACTATCATGGTACTTTAGACACTAGCATAGTGCACTATTGTCATTTTAACCATGCTACTATCTGAAGATAGTTTTTAACCCTAGTTCTAGAATGAAGGACTTCAGATAGATTCTCAAGCCTTTTGTAACCTTTTTATCATCCATAGACTCCTGTTTCACTCTAGATAAGTGGATTCCTTAATTATATTTATATTTTGGGTAAATTAATTTGGTATATCTATTTTAAATATTTATATGTACTTGCCCTTTATACCCAAACCTTTAATAACCTAGTATTTACATCCACTAAGTCCTAGATAGTTAAAGCATTTAGTAATACGAGCCTTGTATTGGTGATTATGTTGTAAAGTAGCCATACATCACTCATTAAGGAATATTAAAGCATGAAGATAGACTTCACATAATTATTCATTAGGAGTTATACCATGAAGAGATATACATAAATATGGGAGTTCAAATTATGATGGTAATACTGATTTAGACCCATATACTAGTGAAAATGGCATTGCCCCCATTACCTCTAGCTTGGATACAACATTGTGTAGGCCAATTAATTTTATTTCTAGAATTTCATCCCTATACATATTTGTGTAAATTGAAAGATAGTATTATACCTATATGGATACGCAACATCAACCTCATCCCAAATGGTTGAGAAGTGTTTGAAATCATGGTTAAGAGTTACTGAATCAAATGTTGTGTCTATATACTAAGTTGGTCTAGTAATCAAATATGTATAAGGATGAAGAGTGCGAGATGGGGAGGTTATTGGAACTTAGGTAGAAATATGATTGATCTTTGAATACCTTGAAATATCTTGGTCATTGTAGAGCTTCAAATTTATGCTTTGGACTTGGTAGCTAGAAATCAATGTGATCAAATCAAGAATGGCAATTCAAATTATATTGATTTAGATTTACTAGATTTGAGAATTGAATGCATTAATTCACCAATTAATGTGAATTAATAGGAATAATATATTTTAATCCATTTCTTTACCACCTTTGTTATTTGAATTTTTCTTTTAAAATGCCAATTTCTATAGACTTCATTACCATGTGGCTTCTTTCACTTACTCTCAGGTTCCTTCTCAGCATAATATGATAGATGACCCCTTTCTAGGCTTTTAGGTTTAGAATTCATGTCTTTGTTATTTAATTATGTGGTTGAGGGACATGTGTTTTCATATTGTTTCTCTACTTTAAAGTGAACTATATCTTGGTATACCTTATTCTCCTAGTTGTAGGTTAGTGGGATAGTGACATGTGGTAAGATCCCGATGATCTAATTTCTTAGAGTGTAAAATTCATTATTTTTAAGTGAGCCACTTCTAAGTTAGTGGGATGATGACATGTGGAAAACTCTCTCTAATCCACTTTCCTAGAATGATAATATAATGAACTCTATTGATGTCACCTTTAGGTTAGTAGGATGATGACACATAGATGACTCTCACTGATCTGATTATCTAGAATGATAATACAAGGATTTTTTTGATGTCACCTCTGGGTTAGTAATATGATGACACATGGATGAATCTCTATGTTATGCTTGATATTTAAGCTTCATACATTGTGAAAATATCTGAGAGCTTATGGGTTCATGAGATGGAGACATGTAATATCTAAATGATTTGCTTGCTCAGGTGACTTGTGATCTTCAGTTAGGTTCTAGGTAAGTAGAATTATGCCACATGGAAAGAGTAGATGAGCCTTGGGATGTCCTAGAAAACACTTAAGCACATAGTAGTTTGTTTAAGACACAACATAGGAAAAGAATAAACTAGAACACAACATGTCAGTCTGATTAGCTTTTAAATCAAAAAATTGACATGTACATAAGTTTTGAGTTAAAGGAAAATCAAAGGAAAAAGTTAAATAATGTAATATGGATTATTCAAAACTTTGATTCTTATTATCAAAACCCTAAAACATGATTTAGACTTTATAAATAACTATAGTCTTATGCCTTTTATAATCAATGTTGTAAACTTTTAAGGTTTATAAGACATTGAATGAGGATATTCAATCAATAGTGGGTCCCTATTTGAATTTTCAAATGGGTGTGTGTGTGTGTGTGTGTGTGTGTGTTAGGGCACAAAAAATGGAGACTTGGTGGAGAAATAATCCTAAGTATTTTAGAACCCATGATTTTGGTAATGCATCATAGTAGAATTTTAGCTCTAACAAGAAAAGAATGAGTAAATTAGTCCTTCAAAAAGGACTCCTTCCCCATGCAACATACTAACTATATACACATAATATTTTCAAAATTTACTAATTATTGATGCTTTCTCTCTTGAAATAACCCTTCGAGTCTCAAAATCTTTGAGTGCATGCCTTAAGTGGTGCACTGGGAAATGGGTGGGTGGAACATTAATGATTTTCAAGATTATTATCCCTTTACTACCACTTGTATCTACACAACCATCTCCTAAAACATTTCCCTAAGCTTTACCTCTTATTTTTCACCCTCTTCTAATCATTTTATGCCTTCCTTATCTATTTCCTTGCCTAAAATGCCTTTTGATAGTTTATGAGACAATATCAAACCCATTGACCCTGTACTCTAACTGATAAAACTCATTTAGGGTCTAGGTCAGCCACTAGCCAACCTAGACCAGGACCTAATTTGTTTTTTCAATAATGATATAGATTTGATTATGTTGAATCTATCAGCTAAACTTTTGAAAAGGAGTAGGGCTATATTAAACTATATAAACACATTAATTTCATCATTTATTAGGAAGAGAAGAGAAGAATAAGAGATATATATCATGCACCTGCTTATCCATCATTATACTTGAGGATCATAGCTTAGGGTTTCATACTTTCTTTGGAGAAATAGATCTTGTCTTTGGAGAAGTATTTTGGATGCATTGATAGGTTGTGTAACCTAGAGCTAATTTATCCTTGTCATCCTTACATACCACAATAACCTATTGTGAAGTACTTTGGCTAAGGGAGAGATTGAGGCTCGGTGGGTTTTTTATTCAAAGGTAATTATTCCTAACTTTATTCCTCCTTTGTAAGAGTAGATATATTAGTATTTATACTTCTCTCCCATGCATTAAGATTACATATACATTGATTTGAATATATGCCTTCTATGTATGTTTACTTTTTATATTTATTACCCCCACTTTGTGCCATAAGCTTTGGTGAGCACTAGATTAGAATTTACTTTACTTGTTATTAGTTTAGTGAATATGACAACATAGGACCTATTTAAGGTTGTTGCATATTTTTGCTTGAATGGTGGCTTTAGAACCCTCCCTAGTGATATTATTATGGGAAGAGATCCCTTGGCTAGGTCTAGTGGATCCATCTTGGTCATGACCCTAAATATCTAATACATCAACAATCAGAAGTGTAAGTAGGATTTATCTTCTCCAAGCTATGATTGATTTATAGATTAGTTGCATTTTCCTTTGTATATACTAACACTTTTTACTCTTTGGATCTCTATGTGTAGTTTTGTGAAATTTATTTTCCCATTATTATGAGAGTTTTATAAAGTCCTGGATAAACATTGTAGGTTGAATTTTGACTTCAGATGTTGTAACCAAATAGTAAGGGAAGTATAGGCATTACTGTACTACCAACTAGGCATCCATAGCCCTAACAAAGATACCTTTGATTCCACTCTAAGCTTTGATCTAATGCTAACCATGCATCCATAGATTTAGTAGATATTAATTTAATCACTCATATTCTATAAGTTTTGCTTGATGATTTTTTTAAATAAAAATATAATAAGGATTAGGAATCAGCATTGGCTAGGTATATGTATAATAAAACTTATTTTAATCAACACATCCCTACCAATGTGTATCTATTTCTATGTTTATTATCTCCCATTGAAGTTTTAGCATGAAATAGTGTAGATGATATTCAGAAATGAAAGGTCTTTCTAAAATTTTCATGAGTGTATCAAAGTAAATACTAAAAATCTAGCAAACTCACTCATTCCAAGTAGAACCTAATTCAGTTATAACACATACCTCAATCCCAGAAACTCAAGCACTACTAGAATAAATCCTTGGGAATAATAATTATGATTATTTTTATATTGTCACCTTATTTTTATCAAGTATTTTGTAATTCCATAATAATAAATCAGTTGGTCTATTTTACAATTTTGATAAAACTAATCTAGAAAGCATAATAACTAATCTACCCAAATCAAAATGCAGAAAGTGGGAAACACTAATATAGAAAAATAAGAATTAACGTACAAAGCAAGAAATTTATTATACTCCTACATATACATATTCATTTACAATCATTCAAAAGAATCTCTAATTAGAGTATCCATGAAATAATGTTTCAAAACTATCCATTGATTAGAAAAGTGAGGTCATTACCTTGGAGGTCCTTCAAAAAGAAGTCTTTATTACCTTGAATTTCATATATTTGATATGGGCCTATCCATAAAAGAGTGAAATTATAATTTTATCCTTTATTATCATGTGCCTTATCTCATAAAAGCACTAGGTCTAAAATATTAAAGGCATTGATCTTATACCTTTTATCAAACTATATTTTGATAATGTCTTGGTGTCTTATGAAGCTATGTAGTGCTTCAGTTTGATCATCTTCCTTCTAGAATATATCAAGTAATCTAGATTAGGTTATTTCATCTTCCCCATTATGCTTTTGCATAAATTTGTATGTTGGGATTTTAAGAGTGATGGGTAAAATTGGTTCTTATCCATACACTAGCAAAAATGGTGAAGCCTTGAGATCTTGCTTGTGTTTCATTATATTTGCCTATAGTACATACCTCAGTACAAGATGCCATTCTCTCAGTTTGTCTTGTGCTAACTTATTAATGGCATCTATTAGATTATTGTTTGTATATTTAGCCACTCCATTACCTTGTGGATATTAATTTGAAGATAACTTGATGGTGATTTAGTTTTTATAGACCCACTCAGTAAATTTAGTAGATTGAAAGGATAAACCATTATCACAAACTAATGAGATTGGGATACCAAACCTAGTTAGTATATTATGTTCCAAAAATTTAATAACTTTCAGTGATCTAGAATTATTAGATGTCATAGATTCTATCCATCTAGATCAATAGTCAGTGGTTGTTAGGACAAATTTTTGACCTACTAAAGAATTTGGGTTTATCAACCCAATGAAATCAAGACCCCATTGATAAAAATGGCATCCTTTAATGACTAATTTTAGAGGCATGGTAGCATTGTTTTATCATTTTTCAAACACCTAACATTCATGATAGGTTCTAACATGGTTATGGGAATATTTGAAGATTGCAGTCTAGTAGTATCCCATCCTCAAGATTTTATGGGTTATTGAATTTCTTGAGGGATGTCCACTACCTATATTTTGATGTAGATTATTCAGGATGTCTGTAGCTTCTTATTTTGAAACAAACCTCAAATATATGCCTTCATAGTTATTGTAGTACATGACTCATTTATTTATAATATAATGGATTGATTTGAGTCTAAGGGCTTATCTCTGATCTTTATTTAGATCAGGGGGACATGTGCATATTGTTGGGTGAATATTTTGTTGGCCAGTTAATTGGTGACCAAAATAGTTCCTATCACTATAGCATAGGGAGATTGGTCATCTAATGTTGCAAATTTACCACATCCAAAGGGGAAAAATATCTCCTCTCATCAAGGGGAGGTTCCCTATTAAATATACGAAGGCTATATACTATATATATAAGTAGAAAGTAAGACACAAGGGTGGGATAAACCATCCATCTCTCTTTTTTCAGAGATGATGCTAACAAACAAAGGAGAAATCCTGGGTGATTGGTGAAGATACTTCTCTTCTTTCAGAAGTAACATTCAACCAAGAGCCAGATCCCTTCCTGGATAGTAGAAATCCTGATGAAATGACATAAGGCACTTCTCTTCTTTCAGAAGTGCTTGTTCTTGTAAACAACAAGAATCTTTTTGGTAAGTAATTGGTAACCAAAGGTATAGAGTAACCAGTAGCCTAAAATGTAGCACAAAGTCTCCACCTCGATTGCCCAAGACTGAAATATGAAAAACAATGGGGGCACAAAGTCATCCCAAGGTCCTTTACATAGAAATAGAAAATAAACACACACTGAAGACAACTATGACAGCACAAAGTCTGAAAGTAGTTGGCTTTAGGACACCTTCCTTATCACATCCACTAGTCTTACTTGTTAAATCAAATAAATAAGAATGCTTTCAAAAGATAGACATAAGAAAAATCTCCTAAATTAGCACAAGCTATAACAACACAAAGTCTGTAAGTAACTTGCTTTCTCATTCAATCAAAGAAATATGAATTACAATCTGAGCTCAAAGTCTCAGTAATGCCTTTCAATTTAGGTAGAGTTTTGCTTCTAGTAAGGGGAAGATCTAATTCAAATTGTACAAGAGATTACATTATATAGAGGCTTGAGGGAGGATTAGCACTTTGTCCTATATAGTGACCCATTCGATGCATTCAATGCTTTGGATGCATTTTTGGTCTTGTCAGGAAGGGCCACACTAGAGCATGGTAGCTACCTTAACTATGGCACATTGATTCATCTCTAATGCCTCCTCTTGAATCCGAATCTCTCATTTCATCACCTGCCTAGCTGCACAACTATCTATTTTACCTTTATCTTAAAGGGGAAAAATAGGCTGCACTTTTAATATTGGCAGGCCCCAAATATCTACCCAACGAACTATTTCACCCACTAGAAATAAATCTTGCTGAGTTTCCCTCTTTGTCTCTTCCTCCTCTTGGGTCTGGCCTTAGGCTCTTTAAATGCATTTAGGTCCACGCCTTGAGTCTGCTAGAATTGATAGACACTTAAATGTAGCTGATTTGGCATTCATGTGTCTTTCCTCTATTGAAGGTTAACGGCTAGCCAGTCGCTCCAAATTTGACACCCGTGGGCCTGTTGGTCCTTTATTTCCTTCGAACAAAACATTTGAAGGAATTCCTTCAAAAAATTTGTTCGAAGGAAATCCTTTCCTTGGCTTCATGCATGCCTTCATGCGTGCCTTTACATTGCGAGGTGCTCCATCATTTGACATGTGGCACCTTTTACTGCTTCAAACAAGTGATATGTGGCATCTTCCATTGAATCTTACCAAGGACACATGGCATCATCCACCTTTTCAAGCCTTTATGACATCACAAAAATGTTTGGGGCTCAGTCAAGCTCTCATGGACAATGACACTTTTTGACCTCCACTGCTCTCTACATGGGACACGTGGCACGGTCTACTACTCTTAGGAAAAAAAAGTAAAACCTTAAGTGGTTACCACTTGTCATCATCCACAGAGTTCTATCAAAAGCTTTGTCAAAAGAAACCCTGTAATAGTCACGTGGATGCAGACACGTGGCAGCCTCAGCTTCATTTAGTCACTCACCCCCAGGCCCACCATGGTATTTACTCAATACAGTGGAATGGAAGGAAGGAAACATGGATGTTGACACATGGTGGCTTCTATTACTTCTTAAGAATAAGGCATAATGGCTTAGTCAGTGACACTTGGCAGTATCTGCTTGGCTCTTTCTTTTTCACGCATTTCTCTTCATAACTGAGGCCATGTTTGAACCTTTGAACCTGGCACATTAAATTGATTAAACATTGAACCCATTGAACTGATGAACCAAAATGGTTCAAGGTTCAATGGTTTAAGCTTTTGAGACTTGTTAAATGCTTGAGGCCATGGAACCTTTAGAATGGTTGAACTTTGAACTTTGTCAAATGCACCTAGCTCCTGTTGAAGACATTAAACCTTTGAACCTAATAATCCCTTTGCTAAAAAAGCTTTGAAAAAATGAGGAATTTGAAAGCCCCTGAATAAAATTTGAGAAGGGGAAGAGAGGAATTTTGGCCCTGTAGGTCCAAGAATAGCTCATATGTTGTTCCAAAAATGAGTGACACTTTTGGGGACGCACAGCTGGCTCTAGTTGGGGAACTTCCTTTAGATGAAAAATTGGAACAACTGAGGGGAGTAGAAACCAGAATCTCCAGTGCCTTGAAGTGTGCCATTGGGCTACAGAGTCATGCTACCCAAAAAGAAAGGCTCCAGAAAATGAAAATGAAAAGTACAAAATAGAACTAAAGACTATACAATTATACATATGTATAGATGATCTTATTTGATGCCTCAAGATTTGAAGCACTTCAGATGCCACCCACTGTGAGATAGTGAAAATGGTGTGCCATCCTGATAAACTAGTAGGAAACCATTTTGTCCCCAGAAATGATGACAGGTGAATGGAACTCTCCACCAAGAAACCAATTTTTTGTGTCTTCCTCTTGGCTCTTTCTTCTTCTTGCCCATGATAGGATGTGGTCTTCAAAATGAAAACCATAACTCCTTGCTCTCTTGGTGAAGAGTTCCTTTTGCTAACTTTGGAGTACAATAGTATGGTCCACCACCATATCTTGCTATTCTACTAGTCCAGTCCAACACATGCTTTGATTGTTAGCATCAAACTCCTAACAAACCGTCAGCTCAACATCTCCTTTGGTGTGAAGGAGTTTGATATCTTCATCTTGAGAAGTCTTCAATCTAAGCAATAGAGATTCACATCTAGTTGTGTTGTTGGTGTTGCTAAACTGCAAATTACATGAAGGAAAAATATCTCCCTAAGGAGATATCAACACAGTCCCAGCTCTAGCATTAGTGGAAGAATTGCTGCCATCAGATTCCAGGATCCAAGCATCATCAGAAGCTAATCTTCTATCATATTTCTCTTCATGGTAGATGGAAGATCCTTCTTGATTTGTACTATGCCCTACCAATTTTTTTGATGCCTTGTTTGGATGAAATCCTGGATTCCTAGCTACAAGACTTTCATCAGCTGGGACATGAGCATCCTTTGTGGTCAAAAAGTAATTTCCCTTGCCTAAAGGCTCAAATAGAATTTGAGTAGCAGGGGCTGATGTTTGGGTAATCACAATCTTTGCCTAAGACAGGTCCACACCTGGTTCTCCACCAATGTTTAATTGCTCAGGATTGGCTTGCAGGGATTCAAACTCAGTCATTTGAATTTTGGATTTCTTGACATGATCAATCATGGAAAATGACTGAGATGGACTTGGAAGAGAGGATGGGAGTTCATCCTTTTGGTTTTTGGGAGGGGGAGAACTGATCTATGAATTTTAAGTAGAAGGTACAGAGATGTTTGATGTACTTACTTCTTTGGCAATCACTGGGTCCTTTGACTAGAAAGGAAGAGGGGTTCTCTGCTTAGAATTTAAAATTGCTGGTTGGGGTCACTTCTCTATCTTCTCTTTATTGGCCTACTGGGCTGACTGATTCTCAAACCTGGTGAATACTACGTATGATCCTTTGACTGCTTCACCTTCACTTTTGGGTTCATCCTAGAAATTCAAGAAACCAATGTGGGAGTCACCAGCTGATTCTTCTAGATCCTCCCTGAAGAGATTAGTGCCATTTTATTGCTCGAACTCAGGTTGGAAATAGGAAACATGTTCTGTTTCTAGATATCCAACTACTGAGTTGGTTGGAGGTGTTTCAAGGGTAAGCTTCCTTTATGGGGGAGGAAGATGATTTGGTTACCCTTGACTTCTGGCAGCATTGCCTTGATATGGCCTATTGGGGAATGTCCTCCTTGGCATATCTCGATTAGGAGGAGTGGACATACTTTGGGCCATTTGCCTTTTCAAGGCTAGTAGTTCATTTTCTAGCTTTTACACCATTTGATTAGTGGTGGCTGAAGGTGGATACTTAGAAGATGAAGAGGATATAACTCTATTAAGATCTCTCCTTATCTTTCCTACCAAGATAAGGTCATATTCTAGCTCAGTAGCCAAGTCTTGAGTAGCCTCAAGGTCTATGTGTCTATCCTGTCTTAGTAAGAAACTCACTTCAAGCAGCTGTGAGTTGATGAAGAAACACTTGAGATTTTGAGGTGTCAGCTGGGCGATCATGGGAATCCTGTGCCTTAGCTTGTAAACTTGGCAATAAAATCCCTCATAGGCTCATGAGGTTCCTTATTCATCTGAGTGATTTGGGCCAGAAAAGCATGCACATCCTCTACCATCTTGAACTTGGCTTCAAACTTGGCTTTAAGAGTATCCCAATTAGTCACTGATCCAACTTGCAAATGGTAAAACCAGTCTACAACAACACCTTGTAGTGTCTCCATAAAAAGCCTGACTTCCATGTCTTCAAATTCCACCCCTATCACACCACAAGATATGTTGAAGGCTGCAATGTGTTCATCAGGGTGAACTATCCCACCACCAAAGAATTTGGGGAAATTCTTTCTTGAACTACGTGGGAGTTCATGCAGAGGTCGAGTCAAGTTGAGTGGGCCAAAAGAGTTACCCCAGGGGCCTCGAACTACCATGATTTAATTATGAAAAATAGGGATAACAAATCTGTGTGGAGTGGCAAGATTATAGAACAAAAATGGAAAAGAACTAGCCCTGCTTCATCTTGAGGCTTCAAACTGCGCACTCTTTCCCAGTAGCTCTGGTTTTGTAGACTAGATAAAATAACAAAAGTGGAGGAAGATGGTAAGGCTATAATGATAATGGGTAAGACATGAAATGGAGTCACCATAGTTTGTAATGGAGAAGGGTTATAATAATTATGGGTAAGACACAGGTGATGTTTCAATTTGAAACTTGAGGTTCCAAATTGCACAAAATTACTGTGTCCCCAGTGGAGTCACCAAAAACTATTGGGTGAATATTTTGTCAGCCAGCTAATTGGTGACCAAAATAGTTCCTATCACCATAACATAGGGAGATTGGTCATCCAATGTTGCAAGTTTGCCACACCAAAGGGGACAAATATCTCCTCTCATCGAGGGGAGGTTCCCTATCAAATATACTGAGGCTTTATACTATATATATAAGCAAAAAGTAAGACACATGGGTGGGATAAACCATCCATCTCTCTTTTTTTAGAGATGATGCTAAAAAATAGAGGAGAAATCCTAGGTGATTGGTGAAGATACTTCTCTTCTTTCAGAAGTAACATTCAGCTAAGAGCCAGATCCCTTCTTGGATAGTAGAAATCTTGATGAAATGATAGAAGGCACTTCTCTTCTTTTAGAAGTGCTTGTTCTTGTAAACAATAGGAATCTTTCTGGAAAGTAATTGGTAACCAAAGGTGCGGAGTAACCAATAGCCTAAAATTTAGTGCAAAGTCTCCACCTTGACTTCCCAAGAGTGAAATACGAAGAACAATGGGGGCACAAAGTCGTCCCAAGGTCCTTTACACAGAAATAAAAAATAAACACACACTAAAGAAAACTATGACATCACAAAGTCTGAAAGTAGTTAGCTTCAGGACACCTTCCTTATCACCTCCACTAGTCCTACTTATTAAATCAAATAAATAAGAATGCTTTTAGAAGACAAACATAAGAATAATCTCCTAAAGTAGCATAAGCTATAACAACACAAAGTCTAATATTAACTTGCTTTCTCATTCAATCAAAGAAATATGAATTACAATCTGAGCTCAAAGTCTCAGTAATGCCTTTCAATTTGGGTAGAGTTTCACTTCTGGTAAGGGGAAGATCTCCTTCAAATGGTATAGGAGATTACATTATATAGAGGCTTAAGGGAGGCTTGGCACTTTGTCCCATAGAGTGACCCATTCAGCACATTCAATGCCTTGGATGCATTCTTGGTCTTGTCAGAAAGGGCCATGCTAGAACATGGTAGCTACCTTAATTATGATACATCAATTCATCTCTAGTGCCTCCTCTCAAGTTTGAATCTCTCATTTCATCACTTGCCTAGCTACCCAATAATCTATTCTACCTTTATCTTAAAGGGGACAAACAAGCTGCACTTTCAATGTTGGTAAGCCCCAAATATCTACCCGGTGAACTATTTCACCCATTGGAAATAACTCCTACTGAGTTTCCCTCTTTGTCTCTTCCTCCTCTTAGGTCTATCCTTAGGCTCTTTAAATGCATTTAGGTCTACGCCTTGAGTCTGTTAGAATCAATAGACACTTAGATGCAACCAATTTGATGTTTGCATGTATTTCCTCTATTAAAGGTTAACGACTAGCCAGTCACTCCAAATTTGATGCTCGTGGGCTTGTTGGTCCTTTATTTCCTTTGAAAAAAACATCTGAAGGAATTCCTTCAAATAATTTGTTTGAAGGAAATCCTTTCCTTGGCTTCATGCGTGCCTTTGCATTGCGAGGTGCTCTGTCCTTTGACATGTGGCATCTTTTGTTGCTTCAAACAAGTGATATGTGGCATCTTCCATTGAATTTTACCAAGGACACATGGCATCATCTACCTTCTTGGGCCTTTGCGACATCGCAAAAATGTTTGGGGCTCAGTCAGGCTTTCACAGACAATGACACTTGTCGGCCTCCATCGCTCTCTGCATGGGATATGTGGCATGGTCCACTACTCTTAGGAAAACAAAGTAAAACATTTTGCGGTTGGCACTTGTCACCCTCCACAGAGTTCTGGCAGAAGCTTTGTCGAAAGGGACCTTATAATAGTCACATGGATGTAGACACGTGGTAGCCTCAACTTCATTTAGTCACTCACCCTCGGGCCCACCATGGTCTTTAATCAATACAGTGGAATGGAAGGAAGGAAATGTAGATGTTGACATGTGGCACCTTCTACTGCTTCTTAGGAATAAGGCATAATGGCTCAGCCAATGACACTTGGTAGTATTTGCTTGACTCTTTTTGTTGTGCACATTTCTCTTCATAACTGAGGCCATCTTTGAACCTTTGAACCCGATGCATTGAACTGATTGAACATTGAACCCATTAAACCAATAAACCAAAATGGTTTAAGGTTTAACTGTTCAATGGTTCAAGCTTTTGAGACTTGTTAAATGCTTGGGGTCACGAAACCTTTGGAATGGTTGAACTTTGAACTTTGTCAAATGTGCATAGCTCCTATTGAAGACGTTGAACCTTTGAACCTGCTAATCCCTTTGCTAAAAAAGCTTTGAAAAAATGAGGAATTTGAAAGCCCCTGAATAAATTTTGAGAAGGGGAAGAGAGGAATTTTGGCCCTATAGGTCCAAGAATAGCTCATATGTTGTTCCAAAAATGAGTGACACTTTTGGGGACCAACACATATGAGTAAGTAGTAGATGATTTGATCATACCATTCACCACTAGCTACCCGAGTATCATAAATTTGTTCAATACAAATGCATGTATCATTATCAATCATGAGATGGATGATTCCTTGGCCTCTCACCATCTTGCCTAAGCTAATTTCAAGATAAAATATTGTAATTTTGATAACCACTTATCTCTTCTTTCACCTAATTTATTTTGGTCGAGTGTAAGCTTGATAACTTAGTCATGAAAGATGGCACATGTCTTGTTCCTAAGAAAATAATGCCTAAACTTCTTGACAACTTTGATTAGTACATATATCAGTTTATTTATTAAGGAATATTTTAACTCTACATCTTTCAAGTTGGTATTCATGAAGGTAATTAGATGTTCATTGTCATCTACCTTTTGTGTGAGTATAGTTGATATAGTATGTTCTAAGGAAAATGAATAAAGGTAGAAATCCTTAGTTAAATCTAGGCTGATTAGAACTTGAGCTTGAGTAATGGTAGTTTTAATATCCTATAAATCTTTATTATCTTTTGTTGTCCATTCTATTTCAGCATCTTGATTCAACATGGTGTTCAATGGATTGATAATCTCTTTAAATATAAAAATGAACTTCCTCACAAAGTTTATATTACCAAAGAAAGATTTCAAAATTTTCTTGTCGTTAGGAGGTGTCATCTTGGAAATGTTTTGGATTCATTCCACATCAATGGAGATCCCATCTTTACTGATGATATGGACTAACAATTTCCTTTCAGTGACTCTGAATATGTTATTCTTTAGATTGAGTGATATTCCATATATTCTACACTTGTCAAATACTATTTGTATATTCCTACATGATCAACATTATCTTTTAAAAACATTTAAAGTCATCCATATATATGATTATGTACTTCCCCATGAGTTCTTAAAATACAATTCTTGCTAGAAGGTTGCTCTTGCATTGATTAGGCCAAAAGGCATCCTTTTATATGCAAAATTTCCCCACTTGGTTATATAGGCAATTTTAATTTTATCTTGTGATTATGATAGCAATTGATTATAGCCTAAAAATCTATCTAGGCAGGATATCATCTCAAATCCACTAACCATTTGAATTACCTTTTCTAGGGAAGTAAAAGGATAGTTATCCTTCTTTGATGCTTAGTTCAGATTTATAAAGTCAACATAGAGCTTTATATCCTCATTCTTATTCCTAAATGGCACTATTTTGGCTACCCAACTAGAGTTCTTAATTAGAAAGATAAGCCTATCATCTAATAGCTTTTGTACTTATGTCTAGATGAGAGGTTTCAAATTTGGATTCATTGGCCTCTATATTTACCTAAAGGGTTTATGTTTTGGCTTGAGTGGGATGGTATGTGTGATGATCCTAGGGTCAAATACCTTAAGATATTCATATTTATAGGTGATCACATCTTTATATTCTATTAGTAGACCCATCAACTTATATTTCTCACTTTTAATGCAACTCAAAACAATATTCGTGTACTAGGTATGTTGGTCAGTGCCTAGATTCTCCTTAACAAAATCAGACTTAGTTACTGTGGGTTGTCTCTACTTTTGGGCTTGCATATCTGAATAAAAATATTGATCTATGAAAATAATACCCATGGGAATGTGGTTCTCTTTTAGCTATAATATGACATCTTCACCCAGATCTTCAATGCGCATGGGTTAAACTTACTTTTCATTTTTTTATATGGGATTCAAAGTCCCAGGAACTATTCATAAATTGGAAAATATATTGATCTTCCTTAAATACATGGAAGTTATCCACATTATCTAGGATAGAGGAACAAGTAACTAACTCCATAGAGAATTTATACATTTTGGATTCTTGAAGCAGTTCAATATTGGCTACTAAATCTGATAATGAATCTATCATCTAATTTCTTTCCCTTGGGATGGATTCAATGTTGAATGATTCAAAGGATTCGATCAGGTCCCATGCTCATTTTTTTACTTCTTCAAGTGAGTCAGTTTACATTGGTATTTATTTTTGATGTAGTTGACAACTAATTCTAAATCACTGAATATCTACAACTACTTGACATTATACTTCAGTGCAAATTTTAAATCAAGGATTAGGGCTTCATACTCAACTCAGTTATTAGTGAAATTAAATTGTATCCTATAGATATATAGATATTGATTCATTTCTAGATCTGGTTAGGGATACACCAACACCTAAATCTTGCTTTGATTTAGATTCATCAAAATAGAGAGTCCATAACTAAGAAGGACCTTCAAATTATTATTCATGAGGTTCTTGCTTGGTAGAGAGTGTACATACCTACATGTGAGGATGAAAAGTTAAACCTTTCCTTCTTATAATTTCACTTTATTATTAGGTACTTCATCTTGGATTCAAAATCTAATAATATATAGTTGGTTAATCCTTTCCTAAGCAACCATATGTGTGATAAATCTATAGCCATGTACCCATTCAATGACTTTGACTAATCATGACTGAGTAGTAGGCCATAAGCTTCTATAATGTGTAAAAATATAATATCTATGTATTGTTATACATATGTCTTAGATGAAGTATGGTTATGTACATTTGTCAACTCCCCAACACATGGGATAAAATACTTGTCCAATTTTAAGACCATTTTTTTTGAATTATCTGGGGTCAAACCTAGTTTCTTGCATATAACTATAGGCAACACATTGGATGAGGCACTAGATTTAACAAAATAATCATGTAAGTTCTTTATAAACATTCTAAAAATTAAAAAAATGTGGTACCTTAGTCTTGTCATTGTAAACAACTACATTTGCATGTGCATCTTTTGATTTGTTAGTAGATGATCTTCCAGTCAAATCTTTGAGTATCAACTCTCTCTATTCAGTGATCTATGCTAGCTCATGAATATTGATATTAGCCTTGATCTTATTCATGTATTCAAAAATATTTTACCCTCCTTTATTTTCTATATTATTCAACTGATCATTCACTTTTGGGGGAGGCAAATTGTTGTTATCCTTAGGATCTAGAGGTGTAGTAACACTATTGTTCAAGGATGTGGAAGTATTGGCAATCTATTTGTTCCTTAAATTGTAATTGTTCCTTTGGAACTATTTTAAATCATGGATATCATCTGTATTGTCCTTAGGCTCATTCTCATTATCTAATGGGAAGTCATATGTTTTGAAGACCATGATTATGTTAGGATGACTTGGAGTGGTAGAAGATGATGGTTCTATTTGATTTGAAAAACCTTCCTATCTATTCATTTATTTATAAAATATATCGAAGGAAATGCATAATTCTATGTTATTCAACTCACCATTTTATGTTATGTTGTGAATCCAACACCAATTATGAAGGGTTACTTCCATGATGTTTATTTTTGGCATTTTGTTAGGTGGCTACTATTTTGTATTATTTCCAAGTCTATTGAAAGGCCTATTGTACCTATAAAATGTAAAGTTATAATTAGAATTATATCTCATGGTGTTTCCCATCTACTTATGCATGCTCAATAACTCATTGCTTAGCTTATGCACCATTCATTGAATAACATCCAATTCTAATTTTATAGAATCAACAGTAATACCATATGTAGTAGTAGTATTAACTAGTAGCAAAGATTGGTTGAAATTTTATGGGTTAGATGTAGAGATAGAATTATTTAGGAAGCTAATATGTTGGTTAGGTGGAGCATGCGCTAAAGTCAATTGAGTGTACCCTTGGTTCTAATTTTGGGCCACAATGTTCTAACTATAATTAAGAATTAGGTTGAAGGATGGAAAAATAGGAATTGCCTATCAGTGTTAATAGTTTTAGCATAGGCCAAAGGTAGCATATCAAAATTAATCACTTTGTGGAGAAACACATTAGTCATACAATCCAGGGCATTCTTGTACATTTATAGGGACAAAACCTTAGTAGGTTTATAGGGAAATAAAAATTGGTTATACATTTTTTAAAATATTATATTAAAGGATTGAATTAGTTCATTCAATTATTTCCTCATTCTTGTAAAGTGTTTATATAAAAAACTTACACTATTGACTTGTTCAAACTGTGCTAAAAAGGTGTTTATACATTAATCACAAGATGTAATTGAACCTTATAAGACATTAAGGAACCAATCATAGGTAACATATTGCAATGTAAAGGGAAAGAACCTATAATTAATGTCTTCATGAGTTACATTCAATATCCCTAAAGTAATATTCAAAGCCTTTACATGTTCTTCAATAATATTACCTCCTGAGGGAAAAAAGGAAGGAAGATACTTTTCAAGGTTTCCAGATAGATCATGCACATATATAGGGATAAAAATAGTATAACCTATCAACCAAGTTTAGTCCATTAGGCATAGAAGAATGAGAGGCCATCTGTTTGAAGCATATGATTGAGCTTGGGGTCCTCTTAAGACCCATTTATCTAACCTAAATTTTATATGGATTTGAAAAGGTGGATATAGTAAGCTAGTGTCTGAGATGGACCTTATTAATCTTTTGAGTATATCTAGTATAACTCAAGTGATATATTTTAAGAAAACAAAAGGGCCCTCCATCTAGTTCTAGATAAATTCCTATTGATGTGTATTTTATGCACACTATGGAACCTTATATAGTAGCCTATAACATTATAGGATTAATGAAGAGAGATTCACTCCAAGGCATGAGTTGTGGGGTATTGAGTTTTGTAAATAATCCATTGGTGGAATAGTGGGAATTAGAGTAGTTGTTTACCCCACATGGATCAGATATGGTATGAATCTAGATATACTTGACATAAGTGGATTAATGATGTATCTAACCTAATGTGGATCAGATCAAAATAAACTCAAAAAGAGGGAAAGGTAGGGTAGGAAATAAACTCTATGAAATAAAAAAGATGAAACCTTCATAAGTTGGCTCTTAAACTAAGGGTTAGACAAGTACTCAAGAACCAATGTTTACATCAAGCTATTATAATCATACCAAAAATCAAATATAATTAAGATTCTAATGGAATGATAATATAGTAAACTTTAGCATTTATAATCAAAGATTATTACCATTGTAAGATTGCAATTGCACTTCTAAAAAGGGAGATTATGATTATTATAGAAAAAAATTTGAATTAGTAATAACACAATATGAATAATTGTATTTAAAATAATAATTATGCACAACCAAAAGACTAAGATACTAGTTTGATGGAACTTCTTGCAAGATTCACAAGTTTGGATAAGAACAAGATTTGCACATCAAGACCAATTGCAAAACAATATGTAGAATTTCTTATTAATATCAACATCCAAAGTTTTCCTCCCATTAAGACTAAGAGGATACAAGATTATATAATATTTGGATGGGGATGCCTCATATCTCAAGTAAAATCTAAATTTTAATATCCAAAAATAGATATGGATGTCAAAAAATCATTCATAGTGTGCATGTTTGTAATATGATTATATAAAATATTTTACCCAAAGAATTCCAAAAATAACAGTCCCAAAATAAAATTATGTTAAAATTATAACATGCACTCGTATCCAAAGCTATATATGATGTGGAAACACTTGGAGGTGGAACTTGTATACTCACTGATGTGGATGAGACTACAATTGTAACTTGAATTACAACTATAGTGGGAATTATTGTTGTAGATATGCTAGTTATTATTTTAATAAAAGTTACCATTAATGTAGTTGTATTAGTGAATGTGGGAAATGGAATATATGCTAGCTTATTTATATTTTCACTAGTGCATACTTCAAAGAATGAGATTGAGTGCCTTGATGGGGTGTCAGTGGTCCTCCTATTATCGAGGTTGACTACTTTACTACCTCCATTTGCGAATACAAGGCATGACTGGCCTAAAATTTAATATCAATAGTTTTAAAATATAGAAAATACATTTTGAAAAGTTGTGGAAGCATATCCCTCAAATTCATGTGTGTGATCAATGAAGTTTTCACATCCACATGAAGTGTCTCTATCCTTATAATTCTATCTCTATAAAAATCACTAGTTTTGTAATTTCTTTGTTGGTTCTATAAACTATTCCCTGAATTTACACTCTAACATTGTCAGTTACAATTCAAAAGAGGTTCTCAAAAATAGGATTAGGAACTAACTACCCAAGATAGGTGCTTACCTTAATGACCCTCATATATTTCAAAATGGAGACAACCTCTCTCTCTTGACTTGTAAACTATTGCACTAAAGTCTACATCTCCTGATGTTAGTCAAGTAAACTATTCATCTTAACGACCACATTATTTTAGGTACATAACCTATGGTGTTGTTATTAGGTTCAAATGGGCATATACCTTTTTACTTGTTACTTAGGTGAAGAAGTGGATGTCATCATCCATATCCTTCATTTTATTGAATAATTGAAGTATATCATCCCACTTAGGCTAAGATGTAGCTTTTTTAGACCTTATTGATTGAATGGTATCATAAAAATTCTTAGTTACACCCTTTAAATTATCTATAATCTATTTTGGGGCTTTAATAGTTCTATTTTATTCTCATAACCTTTGTATAGACTGGTAAAAAATCTTGAAAATCTATTTTATTACTCCCTTAGTAGCATCTACAAAACTATAGAGATCTATCCTATATGTATATAGGTCTAAAGGATTTTTTTTCCTTATTTTTATAAAATAAAATATATCTTCTCTTTGTTCCAATTCAACCTATGCTCCATCTACAACCAAAATCTTCATTTTGACCTTCCTAAAGGTATTTGTCTATCTGTCAAAATAGAACTTGATTAATGGTTGATCGATAATCATTAGGTCTTGTTTGTTTGCTTCCTCTTATTATAATTATTGAATCCATGATGGGAAATTAAATTCAACTTGTTTCTCATCTTGATTTATGACTACAATAATGGAGGAAGGAGATTGCCCCATAGGGTGCATTATTGTAGGAGAAGATGTCCTCAATGAAGGGAAAGGAGGTATAGCCTTCCTCCATCTAGTAAATTTATTTTAATGTTGGAGTATCAGTGATATAATTAGTTTTCATAACTACCTTATGAATTAAAATTATAGGGGAATTAATCTAGGAAGCTTGGATAATAGGCATTCCCAACTATGTAGATAACCTGGGGGTGTGGCTTGTGTTTCAAATATGGAAGTGGATATTAGACATTCAGAATGTACTTTATTTGATGTCTCAAGGGACTGGGGACTAACTCCACTAAAGAATGAGTATATCATTGGGGGTGATAAGTAAATTTTACATGTAACTAGTGATAATTATATAATCAACCCTTGTTTTAATAGTCATAGTAAGAGAGGTCATAGTAGGTTAGCTAGTTGGATGAAAATACCAAACCATAGGAAATTAAACTGTAGTCAAAAAATTAAGCATTGGAATTTCTTGAGGATTATTTATTGGGATTAAAGATTACAAAGAATTATTAGCTCCTATCACATCAAGTATAGTAAAAGTAATTGAAGAAGTTATGAAATAATGGTAAAATTTTGTACTTGTGCCCTAAGAGGAGATAGTTGGGGAAATTATTGCTACAAATTTCACCATGGTATCTTAAGATGGAGAGTAGAGGGGTATGGATGATGATGACCCATTTTTTGAGGATTACAATTTGACTCTACTTCACCTTTCATGTCTCCCTCTTTGTTTGTCAATAACTCAGTGGCCACTAAGATAACCCTTTCCTGATCAACTTATTTAGATCCCTATATAATCTTAGTCCCTTCAAAGTGGGTGTCTTATTCGATCATCCAATCATATTCTTCATCTTCCTTGATCATTTCCTTAAATTATTTATTTTTCTCATTATTTATTTTAGATACCCATTATTATTCAGTTGCCCAAATTTTATCTTCTTCTTCACTATCGTATATTTCAACAAGGTCTAATCTCTATCGACTCCTTTTATCTCCTTATTCCATTGAAACTTCTACAAGTTTTTCCTATGCTTTCACCTTTTGGGGTGAGATTGGAGGAGTCTTTGGAATTATCTTATAATTAAGTGGAGGTTTAGTAGTAATGGGGGTTATCCCTATAGAAAGTGAAGTGGGAGATGAAGGGATTATAGTGGTAGCAGATGGTAGTGAAGTGGGAATGGTAGTGACCACTAGGGGAATTATGGGAGGTGAAATTGGTCACCTAAGAGATTTGGGCACTACCATTGGTGGTGTTATTATAACAAGTGCTGACCTAGGAGGAGAAACACACATTCATATTATCTTATTGTATTTCTTAATGTCCTTAGTATGGTTGGTTTATCAAATAACCATGGCTAAGTAGAGTATATATAAGAGGCAATGGCTAGTATTTTATCATCATATTATGAATTTTTTTCTTATTGCATTATTCTAGATGTTTCTCCCTCGAAGTGTCTTAGTCATAATATTCAACTATTCTGATCTTTCACCAATTGTTATTATGGATCTACTTATTCTATTCTTAATTATATGATATATTATTCTATTATTTTATGAATCATGTAAGTAATTTCATTGCAAGTGGTATCATAGATTCAATTTGGGAAAGTTTATGGGATGTGTTTTTTTTTTAATTAGGCATACTAAGCACTAGAAGGTCAAAAATACATAACTTGTGATCTTGGAAGAATTGAATTTTTCATCACCCTAGTTTTTTTCATAAAATTTATTTTACAAAAAAGAATAAAATAAAATAAAATAAAAAAGTTTGGAAAATTGTTTACCTTGTAAAAATTAATTTTTTTTGGATTCATATCTATGAGACAATCGCAAGGATTTATTCTATAGGTAAACTTTTTTGGGCCAAATTTTTTCACCCTTATGCACATTAGTAGTCATTAGATTCATCTTGGTAAGGTGATTGTAACTCTATCATCTACCAATACACTTTTTTCAAGGTTTCAATACTCTTAGGGTTTGTACATGGCTAGGCCTAACACTCGTGAATGTAATAAAGGGAAATAAAAACCTAAAACTCCTCACCATGATGACATGGAGGCTGAAACTCCATATTTGAGTATTTAAATCATGGTTTATCACCTTCAATTAGAGGTATATGGGATGGTATAGAAAGGTGATCTCCATGTAGTTCAAGGGAAAGTCATGGGGATGAGATGAGAGATGGATGGCTTTAGGGATCAATTACAACAACTAATTGGGTAATTGGCCAAATATATAGATTATCCTTTGTGAAATAACTCTCCACTACTCTAGTTTAGGTCATCTAATCCAAAAAATTCTAGCACCAATCCAACCCTGAAGCTAATTTTGCCAAAATCAGACTTGCACAAGTTTGATGGTAATGATATTCTCACATGGCTTACTCAAGTTGAAAATTTATTTGATCTACATCAAACTCCTTGTTTGTAAAATCTAATTGACCTATTTTTGGGTGGCCTTAAAGATAACATCTAATTGGAGGTTTGTATGTTTCATCTTAGTAATGTATAAGAAGCCATACCAAAGGCACACATGGTTGAGGAAAAAGAGTCAATATGAAGAAGATGTTTCACTATTGTTTGTGAATGCACTTTCCCAGCACCATTATTTTAGTATCCTACCATATTGAAGAAAACTGTGCAAAAGGTTTGTGTTTTAGCGATGATATAAAATGAAGCAAAGGACATCGATGTTTTGAAAATAAGTTATTTTACACTAAATGTGATAATGAGGATGAATAAGATGATGAGGCTTAAATTTTAGGTTTAGAAGAACATGAGGATGAATCTAACGATTCTTAACTCACTATTTCATATCATGCACTTTCATGCACTAATACTCCTCAAACTCTTAAGATGGTGTGATTATCAAAGAAATATAAGGTTAATGTGTTGATTAACTTTTGGAGTATACATAACTTCATTAATAGTAATTTGGCTACTCATTTAAATTATTTCATTTTCTCAAGTCCATAATATTAGGTCATGATTGTAGATGGTGGTACATTTAACTATTTGGGGAAATGACATATCATTAAGCTTGCTATGGGAGACTAATTTTTAGATTCCCCTATGTTTTCTATTACCATGGGAAGAGATAACATCATTTTTGGAGTGTAGTGACTCACCACTTTGGTCACTATTGAGATGAATTTTTAATAACTATTCATGATGTTCCATTTAGTAGGTAGGACCTTTGAACTACATGGATTATGAGCTAAATCTCCATTACTAGTTAGTTACCATCAGATGACAAAGATTCTTAGAAAAGTTGTTGAGGGATTTTTAGCATATCTATTTTCCATATAGGTTCAACCAACCCAGGAGTCTAGACATACTGATTTGTAAAGAGTGATGGATGATTTATTGTTTTTAGTGACATGCTAAAAGGACTTCCTCCAATCTGTGTATATGATCATGCCATTAGGATAATTCTAATAAGTACAACACCCAATTTAGACCCGATAGGTATCCCTATACCCATAAGAGTGAAATTAAAAATATGGTATAGGAGAAGTTGGAGGTAGGAATCATTAGACATAGTCAAAGTGAATATTCCTCCCATATGGTTATAGTTCAGAAGAAAAATGACACTTAGAGGATGTACCTAGACTATAGAGAAACCAAAAAGTATAATATCAAAGATAAGTTTCTTATTCTAGTAATTGATGATTTTATACATGAATTACATGGGGTTGTTTATTTTACCAAGTTAAATATTTGCTCAGGGTATCATCAGATTTGAATATGTGATGAGAACATACCTAAGACAACTTTTAGAACTCATGAAGGCCATTATGAATTTATGGTCATGCCTTTTGGCCTCACAAACACACCATCTACATTTTATATTTTTATGAATACTATTTTTAGGCTATTTTAAAGAAATTTTATATTGGTGTTTTTTAATGATATCCTCATCTACAATAAAAATTAGGAAGACCATTTGAACCATGTGAAATAGACACTTTTAGTTTTATAACATCATCAGATTTATGCCAAAGCTTTTGAATGTGATTTTTGGGTTCAAGAGGTGGAGTAATTGGGTACTATTATTTCACATGAAGGAGTGAAGTTTGATCCTAAAAAAATCCATACAATGATGGATTGATAAGTTCCATAGGCCCTCAAGAACCTCATATGATTTCTGGGGCTAATCGATTACTATTGTAGGTTTATCAAAACTTATGTTAGAATTGTAATCCAAATAACCTATTTATTAAATAAAGACTCATAATTGACTAATTTTGATACCAAGGCATATTAATAGTTGAAAATGGATATGTGCACTATTATAATTTTGACTACTCCTAAAAATTAATGTTATGGAGTGTGATGCATTAGGATATGGCATGGGGGTTGTACTCATGAAAGAAAGAAAATCACTGGCATTTGTAAGTCACCAATTGAAATGAAAAATTAGGCTTAGACCAATCTATGAGAAATAGATGATGGCTATTCTACATGTGTAGACACCTAAAACTGGCCACAACTAGATTTTGACTAGACTTCAGATTGATTCTTACCAATCATTAAAAATTAACCCTAGAAATAACTAAACATCATAAATTTGTTTGCAAATCATTCATTAAGGCTTAGAAACATTTTGAGGCATCCCTATTTGGGATACTAGCCTGTATGAAATGATAACCTCTCATGGATTCATCTTTAATCACCTTGTAGCATAAGAACTATCAATTTGACCAATGGACCCATTAAATGGGGTACTTGAACAATTATCAAAAGAGCAAAAACACTAACAAAATTAAATTAACTAATTAAACAAGATTAAGTATCTAGTTGAATTATACTTTATAATTAATGAATATTTAAAAAAGAAAATTTCAAAAAAAAAAATATCAAGCCCTTTCATCATTGCCTTTATGAGTTATCAATCTCTTTGAAAATATCTCAAAATATCTAATTTGAGAACCATGCCTAGTAATTGAAAATCATAATTACGTGACAGCTATTAACTCAATTAGAGTTAGTTTTAACTCACCTAGGTTAATTTTGAACCCATTCCAAGCCTAAATTCAACCTTAAATCATCTTAGATGAGAGTTAATTCTTGAGGCTATAAATACAAGGCCATACCCCTTAATTTATAAGCTTGGATATTGTAGAGTTATTACATAGAATTTCCTCTATAAGCCTCGTGCAAGTAGTGTTACCATGCCCCAATATCAATCCAAGAAATCATAGGCCAAGGTACAAAGGAGAGAAGGAGCCAAACAAGCTCTATTTATTAAGACTTCTTGATACACAAGCTAAATAAGACATTCAACAAGCCATTTGGTGCTCTAAGGAAGTTAAAAGAGTTGTTTCTTTTATGTTTTTTTGTTATGCTTTCATTTATTTTTGTTACCTAAGCTCTCCCTAGTGTTTAGGCTAGAGGTGTTAGGATTTTAGTGTGTTCATTTCATTTGTTTTATGAGACTAACACAAGACTAACTTCTCCTCTACATATTTCTTTTTCACATGTTGACACACCTGGTGGGATGATACACACCCCACACAATTGGTCCTAAGGTGTTTTAGAGTATTCTCCTAACAATTTTCATGTAAAAATTTAAGCTTGCTGATCAAAATAGGTGAAAATTGAAAGCTAAAGGACAATTTTCTAGAAGTCATGAAATTTATCTATGTAGTCATGATTTTTCTCTTTGGAATCATAATATTGCACAAAATTGTAACTCTGATAGTCACAATATTGTCATAATTTTCACAGTATTGTGTTGACTACCACAATTTTTGAACTAACTATTTGTGTTTGTAGAGACATCTATGATATTATAATATTACAACTTTGACAGTCATAATATTGCCTTAAAAGTAGTAATATTGAAATATTTCTAGTTTGAAAGTTGTGATATTGCCAATTTATTTGTGATTTTGTAAAAATTATAGAGATATTACTCAAACCATTTGCAGTTCACCTACTAACCATTTTATGCCATGGGGTTAAGTTGTAATATCATGACTCTGGGAGTAGTGATATTGAATTTTTTCTACATTATTATTCTTAGACTAGTGACATTGTTATAAATACTTTATTTTCATGTAAATTATGGTGTTGTGCTAATAGTCATAGTTTTACATAGAGAGTTGTGGTGTTTTTATATGTTTCCATGATTTTGCACGCTTTGGAAAAAACCAGAAACCCAAGATCAAGATTTGACAAGTTATTTGTTCACTCATGATTTGATTCTAAGCACAAGAACTCCCTAACATGTTTTTCAAGATCCAAAGGCCACGATGAAGCCATCTAAAACACTTTTAACTTGCAATTTTCACATTTAAAATTGGTGTTTTAAAAATAGTTTTACTTAATTCATTCTCTCTTTTTCAAAGTTTTCAACAAAAAATGCCAAGGGGATCAAAATTTTACAACACATTTCATTTTGGTGCAATAAAATGAATTATCACATTAGTTACATACTCATAAGAGTTTTTAATTTTATTCTTGTTTGTTGAGAGTGTTTGTTTAAATAAGCTGAGTGATGTGTGTATGCTCTCCCCTCATCCCTTTTAGGGAACTCAAGTGACCAAACATGTTGGCTCTTTATCTTTGTTGCTTTGGTCCAAAAGTGTGGAAATAAATTTTCTAAGGACCTCCCCAAATCTTCATGATTTGGGTGACCCCAAAATGACAATAAAGTATTTTCACTTGTCTTTATTACATGTATTTTGGCTTGTGATCAGGAGTTCATTGCCTCCTCACGAGTTCTTTAGGGAAGTGTTGACCCAAGAATTCATATCTTGACATCATTTCAACCCCACTCCATAATGGGGTACATAAATTGAGGGTGACTCACTATGATGCTTGTTTTGAGAGGTTAAAACAAGATCTATTAGTGGTATTCAAATTTGAACATAAGGGCAACTTAGACATCACACTACATTGAGCAATCAATAGATGTAGTGGTTGTGAAAAGGATAATAAATTTTCATAACAAGATTGTTGATGTGGATCCAAAATACATGATTGCATACCTAGTGTTATCCATATTTTGGACCATGGAGAAACAAGCAAACATTGATAGTTTAGATAACCCCACTTGTCATGGACATACTGTTGATGTATGGTGAGTACCCTGAAGTTCCATGTCACCGTATAAACTCTTGAGAGAAGAGGGGGCCTAAAAAATCTTCTTTTCATGAACTTTTACCTTTTGGATTAATAATTAAAATCCTCTTAAGAGTGAGTATATTGACATAATTTGATAGTACTATGCCACCTTGTCAATTTTAGGATTTAGGATGTTACACAAGTGTTTATGTCACTTTTTCCTTTCTTACTTGGTCTTGTGTATAACTATTTGTTTACCATACCATATAAAAAATGAGTCTTATTTTTACACATCAATAATTTGATTTAGGAGGTGTTATTACATCCATTTGATACCATACCTTTGCCTTAGTCTTTTAACAAATATTTTTTATGTGTGTCATTTGATTAAAAACTGTGTCATTATGCTACCCATTTTATTCCAAAGTCTTGTGCCTTAATGTCTTGAAATAAAACATTTTCCATACCTTTAGTTCATGATAATGTCATTATGATGCTTTATTCATGTCAAATAATTATTACCTTGTGTCCAAAAATTCCAATTTTGAAACCACGTGTGCCTTTTACATCTTACCTAGTGCCATCATACCGCCCATTCTTATCTAGCTTTTTGTTTATAAAGAAGTCTAGTTTTCCAAGTTGAGTTCAAAATTAGTCTTGAGAAGTTCAAATATAAACATTGATTGATTTATACCTATGCCTTGTGTAATTTTGGCCTAGACATTAATATTTTTCTTTTGGGTTGTTTAACTTAGGTTAATTTCTTGTTCAATTTGAAAACTATTTTAATGCCTATATTTGGGGAAGTAGTGTATCTTCTATTTGCCTATTGTTTCATGTATTTTACCAAGTGACCAAGTTAATGTTTAAATTTGAATGCCTAGTTTATGCCAAAGTGTTTCAAATTTGTTAGATTAACTCTTTTTCCTTTAAGACCTTGTTTTGCTTAAAGTCTAGCTTTTGTGCATTTCCCAAAAGACCTAGAAATACCTATTTTGAGCCTAGATTTTATTCTTTATTTTATAAAAGAACTAGAAAATTTTGTTTCTTTAGATTATAATTGTTTGAAACACTTTGTACCTAAGTTTTGCATGTCAGTTTTTATTCATCCACTTGACCCTTTTGTGTGAAAACATTTGAATATAGACATTTGATGTTAGATTATTTTGTACTAAATTTTTGTCACAAACCTTTTGAAGATATAGCTCCACTTTTAGACCAAGTTAGACCAAGTTTGAACCATTTGTACTTTAGACATTATTTTTGAGAGTTTATAGAAATCTAAGCCTATTTTCATGAAACATTCATTATTGATTTGAATATGTTTCACTATACTCATAATAGAGCCATGTAGAATCTAACATATGATAATTTGGTCACATAAGATGAATTTGTTTAAGACCTCTATGGTAATGATGTAGCTTGTGAGATGGATCCTTATCCTCCTTATAATACACAATATAGGGAACAAATCCAAGATCCTTTAGCCCACTGTTTGGTTAATACACCTCCATACTTGAAGTAGGACCAAGAGCAAACCATGTAGTACCTTGATAGCATACCATTGATTATAGACCAAGTTCAATAACAAACATACTACGTTACTATGCCATCAACATAAGATAATTATTTTTTTAATTGTCACTTTCTTGAAAATAAGGATGAAGTTTTAATAAGAGCTATGGAGGTAGGGGCCAAGTTTCTAGCAGACTTTCCCCATTAAAATTTTCCTAGTCTAGTTAGATTGCCTTACAACACACCTTTTAACCAAAAAATTGAACATGCCTCGTATATAAATACTCAAGCACTCATGTCGATGTCATATCAATAATTGTATATAATTATAATAAGAAAAGGCCTCATAGAGGACCACTTTTTACAAATGTAAAAAACATACCAAACCTATTCAAGCTTAGCATGTAACTTCAATAACATGGCCATTTTAAATGATTCTCTCATCGAGTTATCTCCTTTAATAGGAGTATTAATCAAATTTATAGTTCAAGATAATTTATGTGTAGACCTATTTTCTCAAATAAATTTAGTTGGAGACATGATCAATGCCCCATCTATTGAATAAGTGTCTACTACTTCTACATAGATGAATGTGCTAAACATAGTGGATAACACATAAGTGTCATCTGATCCAGGCCAATGTAGTAAAACTACACCCATAACTAGTCCATAAAAAGTGCCTTTAGTAAACCCCATGAGTGGTTTGAAACAATAAGGGTTAGGATATTTTACATCCAAACCATAACAAACTACCACTGATGCTCAACCAACTACTTTGTCAAGCACATAATTACAAGGATTAATAGTCAAATGTAAACTAGTGGCTTGCCTCAACAAAATGTGATGAATGTTACTCCACCACAATAAGTGATGACTAAAATTACAAAAAATAGGCACATTATAATATACCAATGCATCAGAGGAAAAACATTTCACCACCCTAATAGGGGGTAACCAATGTTCCACCTTGTTAGGTAGTGACAAGTACACCTTAATATTTGTAGACTAACATGCCTTTGCAAATATTGTCTAATATACAACTTATGTATATTGGTCAGCGACAAATGCCAAACACTTTACAAATATATACTCCACAATAGGCGTTTATGCAACAAGGAGGTACTACTATCCAATAAATACCAATTAGGCAACAATTATCTTTTGTGTAGAATGTGCAACAAATCTAATAACAGGGCCATGGTCCACAAGTACCCCTTATTTAGCTAGGTTTGACTAGTCAACAATAAGTACCTACTCAAACTCATAAGGCATATTACTTTACCTTGAGCCATATCCTTCCATTTTAGCCAAAATTTCCTCAAAATTAGGCCTATATATTGAATCCAAACTAGAATATCACACTGCAATGCATGCAATTCCAAAAATTGCATCCTAATCCATGAATGAACATTATTAGTTGATTACCTAACCAAACCAAAAAAACATAATAAAATATGCCTCCATTATACCCTGATCAAGCTAATCCACCTTTGACTACCCAGTTTCCACCTCTAGCCAATACTCCACCTAGTTTCTTAGCATAATAACTGCAACAAATGAAGGATGCAATTATTGTCACCCAAGATGAGAAATAGACAAATAAGTGTAAGTTAGATGATGTTTGTTCCTACCCATTTAACATGGAGTATATATAGATACCATTTCTTCCAGGTATGAACCAACAAAGTTTGAAAAATACAAGGGTAAAGGAGACCCTAAGGCCCATTTAACAAAATTATATGTTACTTGCTAACTAGTGGCTTACAGTGACATATACCTCTTAATTTTATTTCCTTGGATTTTATTAGGATAGGATTTGGAATAGTTCTTAAAATTTCTAAAGAATTTTGCATCTTATTTTGATGACCTTTCAAAAAAAATTATGCAGTATTTATCCTATAATCTTAAACATGAGATTTCATTGGTAGATTTGACTCAAGCTGAGAATAAAGCTGGTGAAATTTTGAAAGATATATAAAATTATGGAGAATAATTTCTATTCTCTTCAACCATAGTTTATTAGACAAACAATTGGCTGTTGTGTTTACCAAAAATTTGCATAATAAGATATCATACCATTTGGAGCTGCAATGTGCACACACTTTTAAAGAGATCATCAACAAAGGTTTGCTAATATAAAAGGCCCTTATTAAAAAAGGGATTATCAAGATCACCTCTTAGAATCAAAACCTGATCCAAAACCAAGGAAATGACCAAAATCAGAACTAAAACCAAGTCCAAGTGCAAGCATCAACACTAGCCCAAGCCAGTAACTACAAAAAATTCAAAAAATTAAATTGAAAAAAGAATGTTGTTGGAAATAGAATAACTGAGTCACATCATGTCCAAATGGTGCAAACATTTTCTTCTCAACCAATGCTAAAAATATAAATTACTCCTCACCAATAACCTATTTAGCAAGTGTAGCCTTCACAACAACCTAGACCAGCTCAAAACATGCATCAACCTCTACCTTTAAAAACCCCTCCTCTAAGAAAAAATGTGCCTCCTCATCGAGTCTTCAGTGACCTTAGATAACCCATTAAAGTCATGTTTCACAAACTAACCACTGCTAATCTTATTGATTAACCAATTCTAAAGCATTATCTAGAGGGCATTCCTTATCTAGACTAGTACTGAGAAAATGAGTTCTGTGAATACCATCATGTTCATGGACATAATATATGACATTATGTACAAATCAAAAACCTTATCAAAAATATGTTAGAAAATGGAGAGATTACATTGGATAATAGAGTCTCTACATCCAAAAATAACCTTGGTATTTACCAAAACCCTTTTCTACAAAATAATAATAATAACCAACAATAACAACAATACCAATAGCCAATACAACAACAATATCAAAAAAAAATAATTATAATCAAATGGACAAAACCAATGATAGAATGATTCCAATACCCAATAGAATTATCATGTAGTTTCACATGACTACAACAAATTTGTAGGTCATATTACGAGAGGTCATGTTTCCACCATTACCATCATTCTAAGATCAAGTACTAATAGAACATGGCCATTGCTAAATAATTTTAATCAACCCATTTTTATTCCAATGATCCTTCCTTAACTGGGACTGAATATAAGTGTAATAATAACTAGGGATTATTACTTTTAGACCTTATACTGATAATTCATTATTTTCCTATGACCACATACAAGTGCACTAGTAAGTGAGACTTATCCTATCTAGCCCCCCTCCACTATCATTTTATAGTAAAAATGGTCTTATATCTAATCTCAATTGTGCAATCACATCTTGGTAGTCAAATATTACCATTACCATCCTAAAACCATCTACCATCGAACCCATCCAACCCACCATTCTAGCTAGGAACAAGCCATATAATGTTGTGAAGGAAAAGATGTTTGACATTATGGAACAAATTTAGAAAATGACCACATAAATTTCCATTTTAGATTTATAGCATACATTTACTATCCATAAGAACATATTAACATAGTTCTTAAGCGAATCTCAAGTTCCCAATGACATATCCCCAGATAAATTCCAAGATTTGGTTAGACATCTAGCCCTAAGCTAATAATTGACCTTCAATCAAAGTAATATGTCTTCTCTTGGCCCTCTCCATAATAATCCATTGTACATTGAAGTTGTCATAACATGACACAAAGTCTAATATGTCCTCATAGATAATGAATCAGGCCTAAATATTGTGTCTTTAAAGCTCATCAAACATCTTGAATACATAAAAACTGACCTCCAGTCAGAAACAATCACTATTAAGGCCTATGATAATGAAAAACAAGAATCACAAGGCACCATAATCTTGTCAGTTATCATTGGCCCTTTAACCCATGATACACTTTATCATATGTTAGATGTAGACCTATCTTAAAATTTATTTTTGGGTATACCTTGGAAACATGAAATTCATGCAATCCCTTCAACATTACACCAATGTCTTAAGTTATCTCACTCAGGTATAGAGGTCACTATCAATACAAATTTATAGCCTTACAAACATTGTAACTATTTAGAGGTAAAGTATGAAATTTATAACTACCATTTTGGTTTAGATCTAGTTCCCAAAAGGGATAAAGGAAAGGAAATACTTGTAGACTTATCAAAGGCCAATTACATATACCCATATAGTCTTGATTCATCTTCCCATATGTCACCTCCTGAATTATCCAATCATTTTACCATCTCAGCCAATAACCTAGGAGAGTTTCTAACTCATGATATGTTTCAAATTTCCAAGCTTCTATAGGACCTCAAGTCCTATGAAATACCTAAACCCAAGCCACCTTGCATGGAATGTAAACAAAATGGAAAGGGAAAATTTCATAGTTTAGATCCTATCATTTTCACACTAGTCACTGGCCAAGAGTAGGACCCACTTACAAATGATGAAACCTAGTTATACAATGACAAAATATATAATTATTATTAAAGTGTCAAATATCTCATTCCCAATAAGATCATGGATAATCAAGCCTATGAAGGAGGAGGCCTCAGGTCAAATTAGTAGGGCACTTTTGAGCCAATCTCTATAATATGGTAAAAAGGAACCTATGGTCTTGGATTTAAACCTCTTGGGGGTGACCCCACATATATTATTCATGTTGTAATGCCTATGAATAGTGATGATGATGCCAACAACAAAGTAGAGTCTGATCACAACCTTTACGAAGACCTTACCAATATCAATCTATTTGAAACTAATGATATCTATACTCTTACCCCACTAGTTCAACATAATTCACTCCCTTTATATCATCCTAAAATTATATCCTAATACCAACAAGAATCCACAGTGCCTATGGATGAGTTTGAGAATGGTGAGGCCTTTTGTGATTGTTTAGGCTTAAGATACAATGTTCCATTGGGAGACCACAAATAAGGGTTCTCAATCAAACTAAATCCTGCAGCCTATTTTAGAGAATGGGTGAACACCCTTATCCATAATTAAATGAATAAAACATTGATGTCCCAAAGTGAAAACCTCTCTGAGGTACCTTTTAGCTTAGGGAAACACCAATGATGAAATTTATTATGGGTCTGAGTTAAGTTCTAAGGAATAATATGCCTTTGATAAAATCATCCAAGATTTTTTAATAATGTTTTTAACCTAGCCAACCTTACTATTGGGAGATTCTAATTCATCTTTCCTAAGAGAACTTGAAGAACCAATCCAAACATAAGATTTTGCATTTGAAGGCTAATTCAAATAATTTTCAACCATTCTAGATTATGGTTTGACTCTTCTCATAGAAGACAATATGAAATTCAACATCAAGACTCCATCCGACCTGAAATGGATCAAATTAGGTGCATCCCTCACTAAAAAGGAATGTGAAATCTTTACATCCCTTATGCAGGAATTTGTTGACATCTTTGCTTGGGCCTATTCTGATATGCCAAGTTTGGAATCCACCTTGGTTGTACACCACTTTGTTGTACATATTGATGCCAAACCTATGAAACATAAATTATGCAAGATGCATCCTCATATTTATGTATTAGTAAAGAAAGATTTAGAAAAACTCTTAGAAGCAAGATGTATTTGACCAATCAACTACTCAGAGTCGATCTTGAATGTTGTGCTAGTTAGTAAGAATCCAAAAGGAATTAAAATATACACTAATTTTAGAGATATAAACAAGGCCTACCCCAAGGATAAATTTATTCTACCAAACATTGACATGATAGTTAACTCCACAGTGGGGTATGAAATGCTTTCATTAATAGATGTATTTTTAGGATACAACTAGATCCAGATTATACTAGAAGACCAACATAAGATAGCATTCACCACTCCATGGGGAATTTTTTTTTATTAAGTCATGCAATTTGGTCTCAAGAATGCTGAAGCCACATACCAAAGATCCATGAACATCATATTTTATGATATTATGAATGACATTGTTTAAGACTATGTTGATGATATACTAGGTAAATCAAAGACCTATGTTGATCATCCAACCATGCTAAGAAAAATATTTAAGATGCTTAGTCAATGAAAAGTTAGACTCAATCCTAAAAAGTATATTTTTGGTGTTACTTTAGTCAAATTGATAGGATTTATTATTTCTCATAGAGATATTGAGGTTGATCTTGCCAAAGTACTAGCCATAACAAATATGCCACCACCTTCCAATATGAAATAGCTCTATAGTTTGCATGGAAAAATCTAATCTATCAGACTCTTCATAGCATAATTGGCCAATAAATACCATCCATTTACACATTTAATGAATAAGGGTGTCACATTTCAATGGATGAATAATGCCAAAAATCCTTCTAGCACCTAAAGGACTATCTTGCTAATCCACCTATTTTGTTACCACCTATGCCAGGAATGTCGTTCCTATTGTACCTATCTATAATAGAAAAAGGCCTGGGTAAATTATAGCTCAACATGATGATAATGGAAAATAACATGTATTATACTATCTAAGTCATACATTGGTCATGTATGAACACAACTATATGCCTATTAAAAAATCTTATTTAGCTAAGGTCTTTGCAGCCCAAAAACTATGGCACTACATGTTAAACAAGACCATAGTTATTTCCAAAGTAGATCCGTTCAAGTATCTACTATATAAAATAAATTTATAAAGTCATATGGCTAAATGGATCATGCTTCTGAGTGATTTTGAGATAGAATACATCAACTAGAAAGACATCAAGGGATAAGTACTTACGGATTAACTTGCTGAAGCTCCCCTAGAAGATATCAAACATCTAACTTTTTAGTTCCCAAATGAGTCCATTATGACCATCATTGAAACACCTCTTGAGGAACAACACTCGAATCTTTATTTTTATGGATAATTCAAATCTCATGGATCAGGGGTATGCATATTTTTTATTACACCACAAGGGGATCTTGTCCTTAAATCATTTTATATCAGCTTTCCTTGCACTAAAAGCATGGCCAAATATGAAGCACTCATCATAGGACTTCATCAAGTAGTAAAATGGAATATTCAACATATAAAGGTTTATGGTGATTCTCAATTAATTATCAATTAGGTTATAGACTACTTTCAAACCCAAGATGACAAGTTAGTGCCCTAGAAGGCCATGATTGACACTCTCAAATAATGGATTATTGACATATAATTCAAACACATACCAATGGATAGTAATAGAACAATAGATGTCATGACCACCATTAGATATTTGATCCATCATACTAACAAGGTAAAATAATATCAATTCCTCATTGAAGATATTTTAGCACCTACTCATAAACCTTTAACTATCTCAATGATCTATGATATTATTGGTCCCAGTTCTATATGGTATTTAGACCTATTCACCTACCTTCATGACCATATCATGCCACCTAACCTATCATGAAAACAAATAAAGTCCTTTACCAATAAAGTTGCATGATATACGTTACTTAGACCAACCTTTTAATTCCATATTTTTTATAGAACCCTGCTTTATTATTTAACTTTGACAAAATCAACATTAGTGTTATGGGAAGTTCATGAATGAGTATGTGGAGCCCACACTAGTGGGGTTATCCTAGCTAAAATATCCTACATACTGGGTATTATTGGCCAACTATGGATGCAGATGTAACTGTGTATGTTAAAATGTGTGATAAATGTCAAAGGCATACCAATCTGATTCATACCCCAACCAAAACACTAGAACCAATGCTTAATCTATGGCATTTTCTACATGGGGACTCGAACTCACTAAGAATATTAACCCTATCTCATATGATGGACATAAACAAATCCTTACTACTACCAAATATTTCACTAAGTGGGTTGAAGCTATACCCCTCATGTGACTGGAAAACAAATTTCCAAATTCATTTTCAACCATCTCATATGTCATTATGGTATCTCATTTGACATTATATCTAATAATGGAAAATATTTTGAAAACAGGGATGTCAAAATGTCATGTGTTGAGTAGAACATTACTCAACATGTTTATACCACATATTACCCACAAGGTAATGGCCAGGTTGAAGCATCCAAAAAAATCATTATCAACATTCTTAAAAATATTGGAAATGATGCTATCCATGATTGGCACCCTCCAAATATTTTGTAATCTCTAGGCATACCACAATAATTACCATACCCCAATAGGATTCACTCCATATTCCCTATTTTATGACACTAAAGCCATTCTTCCCATTAAGGTTGAGTTACCTTCTTTGTACATTTTTATCAAACATGTCCTAGATGATGAAGACTATCGATTAGCTCACCTACAAGAGTTAAGAGTTACTTGATGATACACACATGGATGCTATCAATAAACTACAAGCATACAAGAATAAACTTCATGTCCACTATAATTGATGGGTCAAACATAGAGAGTTCAAGCTTGAGGATCTTGTTTTTAAATAAAAACAAAAGAATAACATGGATAAGAAAAAGCACAAGGGAGATTTTGAACCCAATTGGATATGTCCCTATATCATTATTGAAAATTATGGATCCATAGCATATAAGCTCGCTACACCAGGTGGAGATGAACTTGATGAGTTGATTAAAATTATACACCTTAAGCGTTACTTTGCTTAAGAGACCTAAAGTATTATCTATGAGGCATGTTTCCATTGTACCATAATATCAACTTTCTTTTTCCCATACCTTATACCATTTTACCATACCATTCCTTTCAACTAAAGTTATTTTTACCCTCCTTACCCAACCCTTTTAACTTGGTTCCATTCCATTGGTTCTTTGAGAACCTTTAGTGAGGGGATTCATATCAAGTTTAGTAATTAATTCATTATTATAGATAGAGGTCATATTTTGGACTAGTATGATAGTGTTTTGGTAGTTACATCCTTCATTTCTTATTTAGTTTCATTTTGAGTGCTATTGATTATAACTACCTTTGGGAAAACTAGTATCATTAACCTATGATGTTATTTCTTAATTATAACTATCTATGGGTAAATTAGGAAAAACATATTTTATCATGCCTTGAAGTACCACCTTACCATTCCTATGTCATAATATGCCTTTTGCCTTCTTTGCCTATTATTATGAACTTAATGCTACCTAGTTAAATTCCTCTATTGTCAAGAGAAACTATAGTGACTTGAAGTCCCATCCTAGGACTATGTAGGCATCACTCAATTCATGTTGAGGTCAGTTCAGTCACCATTTTCCATGATCTCATTATTTTTAAATAAATTTAAAGTTTTAACACTCTCACCATTTTGTAATATGGACCATTTCATATCTCATCATTCTCGATAGAGTTGATATGCTTAAAAAATTCCAAAAACATTCATAAAAGATCTTAGAAAATACTAATAATCACCAAATCAACCACTTCTTTGCCTAAAGGATTTTGGGACCCCGAAATAAGTCATAAAAAACCACTTGTCATTTATTTTCCTCATCTTTACTAGCCTAACATCCCATATTCTCACCATTTTGTGAGACCATTCCCATTATTCCTCTATAACACAATCATGTTTTTATTATCATCATTTTCTTCTATCCCATATCCTGGGAGAACTACATGTGACTTAAAATTTATGTTGGATCTTACATCCATAGAAATATGTAGGCAACGTCTACTTGCCTAGTGCATTTGGAGTTATCTTAGGAGAACTACATGTGACTTAAAGTTTATGTTGGATGTTACATCCATATAAATATGTAGGCAACGTCTACTTGCCTAGTGCATCTAGAGTTAGCTCGGCTATCCATTCATTTTCTTCTATTCCCCCCTTTTACTTTGTTTATTTCATTATCTCTTATGGCCCATAGGTAATTTTTTGTCATCTTGTTTGTTATTTATTTGTGCTAACATTGTGATTAACAATTATTTGAGTTTCATTTCATTTATTTCTATTTGTTTTGTTATGCTTTTTATTTGTTGGTGTCTTATCATTCTATTTGTTTATATGTTTGCCTATTTATTTACTTGCTTATTTTGACTTGAATTAATATAGTTGCATTAATTGGGTGATTCCTTGTGCATTATACTTAAGTCCTTACATATTAATATGTCAATATTATCATAATGGTTTTTAGTATTGGTGCATTATTTTTGATTATTTATTAGATCACGTATCAATCATTATGCATATTCAGCTAAGTTATCATGGTGTTCTATCATGATGCATATTGTCACATGCTATAACAAATATCAGCTTGGGAAATGTTGCAGGCAATGCAAATACGATACTTATCATTGGCACTTAAAACATTCTTGATATATCCTAAATTAATTCTCACATATAGAGTAATTAAATCATGAAAGAATTTTAATCCTTGCTAGTTAGGATGTACATCTCCATACTAGCAGGTTTCCCAAATTCATCTTTATCCTTTATACTAGTTTACTCTTACTCTATGAGTATGGATTTAGAACATAATCCCCATATTCTATTTTGTCATTTTACTTCCATCATTATGCTAATGATTATAATCACCCTTGGGTAAATCATTATGTATCATCCCAACCATTAAGATAATGATTATAACCGCCTCTAGGAAAATCATTATCTTTCATTTTATCTAGATATTAAGGATTATAACCACTTATTGGAAAATTCTTATCATTTTTCTACCTAACTGGGTCATGTTTTCATTGTGATAATTCTTATAACCACCTGTGGGCAAACCATTATCTCTATCTATCCAAATGGGGCATGTTTTTATCTTACCAATGATTATAACTTCTTATCGGTAAGTTATTGTTTTCCCTTTTAAATTATTATAACTTCCTTTAGGAAAATTATTATCTTACTACCCTTATCCTTTGGTTAATGATTATAACCACCTATGGGAAAATAAATATACCATGCTATGTCAGTGATTATAATTGCCTTTAGGATAATCATCCTTTTTATCTTCTCAACTAGGGTAACTCACTATGCCACTGATTATAACCTCCTATAAGAAAATTAATCTTTTCCACCCAATTTTACATTTTTGGTCCCATCATTTCCTTCTTTTGAGGGACTGATCTCTAACCTTCTTTACCGATTGCTCCCTTAAGGGGGCATCTATAACTTATCCATTTCTACTGTGGTTGTAGGCATACAAGACCTTTTCACTCTGTGATAGGGTATTATTATGCCTATAGCTTGAAATATCTTCCCAAATAGGAGTAAACTATAAACACCTAAAAATGGCTAAAACTGGCTACTAACTAGACTTCAGATTGATTCCTACAAGCCATTGTAAATTAAGCTTAAGAATCAATGAACATCCCAAATTTGATCATGCATCATTCATTAAGGCTCAAAATCATGTTAAATCATCCCTATTTGGGATACTAACTTGTATGAAATAATAACCTATCACGGATTCATCCCTAATCACCTTATGACATAACAACTATCAATTTGGCCTATAGACCCATTAAATGGGAAATTTGAACAATTATCAAAAGAGAAAAAACACTAATCATATTGAATTAACTAATCAAACAAGATTAAGTGCCTAGTTTAATTATCCATTTACAATTAATGAATATCTAAAAAATAGAATTCTAAAAATCAAAATATCAAGCCTTTTCATCATTGCCTTTATGTGTTGTTAAGATCTTTAAAAATATCTCAAAATATCTAATTTGAGAGCTATGCCTAGTAATTGAAAGTCATAATTACATGATAAATATTAACTCAATTGGAGTTAGTTTTAACTCACATAGGTTTAGTTTGAATCCATTTTAAGCCTAAGATCAACATTAACTCACTTTGGGTGAGGTTTAATTCTCGAGGATATAAAAAAAATGCCATATCCATTCATTTCTAAGATTGGATATTGTAGAGTTATTATGTAGGATTTCCTCCATAAGCCTCATGCAAATGGTGTTACCATGCCCAAATATTAAGCCAAGTAATCACAAGCCAAGGTGCCAAGGAGAGAAGGAGCCAAACAAGCTCTATTAATGAAGACTTCTTGATGCACAAGCCAAGTAAGCCATTCAACAAGCCATTTGGATCTCTAAAGAAGGTAAAAGAGTTGTTTCTTTTATGTTTTTATTGTTTTTTCATTTAGTTTTGTTACCTAAGCTCTCCCTAGTGTCTAGGCTAGAGGTGTTAAGATTTTAATGTGTTCATTTAATTTATTTTATGAGACTAACACAAGACTAACCTACCCTCTATGTATTCATTGTTTTCAACATGCAAATAATAAATGGAGACCTTATCTGATGGGTTATCACTTTCACATAAAGATGAATCATCGTAGCCTCAAATATTTTTTGAAAAAAAAATTCTCATTTGAAGAACAAAAAAAATGGGTTAATAATATGTTAGGATATAATTTTAAAATAGTCTATAATATAATAAAATATAATGTGGTGGTAGATGCACTATCTCAGAGAGATGAATGAATTGAGGCATTGTTATGTGTAATGGCTATTTAGTAGGTAGATTGGCTAAAGGAAGCAATATCAAAATAGGATAATGGTAGTGCTACCCATTAGTTGATTCAAAATCTTAAGTAGGGTTATAAGGGAGATTAAAACTTTACATGGAATGGGAATTCATTTTGGTATAAAGATAGATTATAACTATGTAAGCATTCTCTCCTCAAACATAAAATCCTTTAGAAATGTCATGTATCTCCACTGGGAGGTCATTTAGAATTTTTAAAACATATCATAGAATCAAGCAAGATTTTTTTTGAAAGGAATCAAGGGGGATGTCTATAAATATGTGGATAAATGCATGGTATTCCAATATAACAAAGGTGAAACCATTAAGACCCCAAGTATTTTACAACCTTTATCCATCCCTTGCCAATGTTGGGAGGAGGTTTACATGGATTTCATTACTAGGTTACCACAATCTAAGGGTAAAAATGTTATCATGGTAGTTGTGGATTGACTCACCAAGTATGCTCATTTTTGTTCCCTATCATAGCCACTTGTTTCCAATATGGCAACTTTTGATTTACTTAATACAATTTAAAAAATACATGGTACTCTAAAGATCATTATAAGTGACCGAGATCCCATATTTACTAGTAATTTTTGGAATAAATTATTTGCATGTTTGGGCACCCAGTTGTCTCATATCTCATCCTATCATCCTCAATATGATGGATAAATATAGGTAGTCAAAAATGTCTAAAAGGGTATGTTCATTATTTTGTTGGTTGAATATTTTGTCGATTAGCGTACTGATAAACAAAATAGGTGTAACCAGCCAAAGTAGGAAGATTGGTCATCTAAATGTGTAGGTTTACCACATCAAAAGGGGACTAATCTCTCCTCTCATCAAGGGGAGGTTCCCTATATATATATATAAACAGAAAATAATACTCAAGGGTAGGACAAACCATCCATCTCTCTTTCTTCAGAGATGATGTGTGCAAATCAAAGGAAAAACTCAAGGAAAATGACATAAAGCACTCCTCTTCTTTCATAAGTACTATTCAGCAAGCCACAAGAATACTCCTGGTAGTAAATGCAAAATGTAACTAAGGATGTAGTAATCAGGAAATTGAGATGTAGCACAAAGTCTCCACCTGAATTTGCCCAAGAGTGAGATATGAAGGACAATGAGGGCACAAAGTTGTCCCAAGGTCCTTTACACAGAAATGAAAAGAAAACACATTAAAGACAATTATGGGGGAACAAAGTCTCTCCACAGTTGACTTCATGACACCTTCCTAACTACTTTCACTAATTTTGCTTGTTGAATTAAAGGATAGAAAATATATTAAGGAAAAAGACATAAGAACAGTTTCCCCAACAACAAAGATATCATAGCACAAAGTATGAAAAGTCACTTGCTTTCTTATTCCAATAACAAAATATGATCAACAATCTAAGCTCAAAGTCTCAGTAATGCCTTTCAATTTGGGCAGAGTTTCATTTCTGATTGTCAGAGAGAGATACTTTTACACTAACAAGAGAGTCCCTTATATAGCCACTTCAAGAAGAACTCGAGAACAGTAACACATCATGTTGCATTAAAATTTGTTAAGAAGACATGCTAGAATTTAGGGGCATTTATCCATTTGATTTTCTCAATGCAGAGAAATGAGTTATGCTATTGAAATTTTGCATCTTTCAATGTCCACCTAGCGATCTGATCCTTCCTCATCGTTCCTCCTTTTCTAGTTAATTAAATTGAGTCCTTGATTAAATTTGATGCTCTATTCCTTAGTCACTTCCTGCTGATCTTGGCCTTAAAGCCTTTGAATGCATTTAGGTCCACACTTTACAAGGATCAACAACTATTTCATTGTCACAACTTTGACGTCCACAGGCACGTCACTATGTTTTCAATAGCTAGTTCACTGTTCTTGAATTTGATGTCTTCAAGCACATCACCCCTTGGTCCTTCTTCAATTTTCCTATTTTGCATCCTCCCAAAGGGAAGGTGACCCTTCAACTTTGGGGGAGTGTCCTTTAAGTTGGTAGCTGAGAGTCCCTTGTAAGGGCACCTGCCCTTTGGGGTCCTTCGGCGGCCTTTTCTTTGGAGTCTTTCAGAGCTTTCTTGCGGACTTCTTCCATAGACATTTTCCATGGGCTTTTTATGCAGGCATTTTCCCCAGGCTTTCTCTATGGGAATTTTCCCTAGGCTTTCTTCACAGGCATTTTCCCATGGATAAAAAGTCTATGGACAAATTCTCGCAGATAAAAAGTCCACGAGAATATTGCTTTGTTCTTCGGTTTTGAGAAACTCCTTCGGGATTTCTTCTCGTAGCCTTTCTAAATTCTTTCAGAAATTTTGTCCAAAGGAATTCCTTTAGATAAAAGTTTGAAAGAATTATGACTTAGTATTTTTCCCAAAGGAAATCCATTTGTCTTTCGACTGCCTTAAACAAAATTTTGAAAGAACTTACCTTTGCAGTTTCCTTGAAAACAACCCTTTTGAAGGGTGCTTTTGTCGACCAAGTGCCCTCCGCAAGGGCACTTGTCCTTCAGCAGACTCTTTTGAACTTTTACATTGAACTACTCCTTTGAACCAAGCTAATGATCCCTTTGATTGAACCAAGCTGATGAACCAAGCTTTGAACCAAAAGCCATTTGATGAACCAACTGAATGAACTAAAGCATTGAACCAAGTGGATGAACCAAGCTTTGGTTCAATGGTTCAATTGATGCTACCCAGAAATGGAAGGCATAAAAAAAAGAAATAAACAAAACAAAATAGAATTAAAAAATATAAAAATATACATATGTACAGATACAATGATCTGATACTTCAAGAGTTGAAGTGTTTCAGATGCTGCTTCTTGAGAGGTAGTGAAAATAACACTTTATCCTGATAAACTATCAAGAAGGCATTTTGTCCCCAAAAATGGTGACGGGCGAATGGAACTCTCCACTAAGAAACCAATTTTTTGCATCTTCCTCTTGGCTCTTTCTTCTTCTTGTCCCATGGTAGGATGTGGTCTTCAATTTGAAAGCCATAACTCCTTGCTTTCTTGGTGAAGGGTTCCTTTGCCTCATTTTGATTTTTAGGAGCATGGTCCATTACCATAATTGGTTGTTCTTTTGGTTCAGTCTAGGACATGATTGGATTGTCCACATCAAACTCTTGATAAACTATCAGCTTAACATCTCCTTTGATGTGGAGGAGTTTGATCTCTTCATCTTGAATAATCTTCAATCTGAGTAATAGAGATTCACATCCAGCTATCTTACTGGTGTTTCTAACTTGCAAATTACATGAAGGAAGAATATCTCCTTGAGGAGATATCAACACAGTCCCAACTCCATCATTAGTGGGTGAATGGCTGCCATTGGATTCTAGGATCCAAGCATCATCAGAAGGTGATCTCCTATCAAATTTATCTTCATTAGAGATGGAAGATCCTTCCTTATTTATACTGTGCCCTACCAATTATCCTAAAGTCTTATTTGGATAAATTCGTAGATTATCAGTGACAGGACTTTCATTTGTAGAAACATGAACATTCTCTGTGGTCAAGAAATAAATACCCCTACTTGAAGACTCAAACAAAATTTGTGCTACAGGGGTCAATGTTTGGGTGACCACATATTTTGCCTCCTTTTCAAGGAGCAATCTCTTCATTATGCCTTTGATAGGGATTCTTGCCTCGGTCAGGTCCATGCTTAATTCTCCTCCCATGTCTTTGCAAAAATTTTATTCAAGCAAAATGCCATAAGATGCTGCGACATCAGCCACCAAGATAGTCATCTTGATTCTTTTGTCTAGAAAGGCTGCAAATGCAAATTGGGCATCTTTGATTTAACCCAACAATGGTACTTGCTTCTTTTCCATGGAGAAACATCTCCCAAATGTCTTGGTCAGTGTGAGGCCCAGAGACTCAGCTACTTTAGTAGGCATTACATTGTCAGATGCCCCAGAATCAATGATGCAATTGTTGAGTTGATAACCATTTATCAATAAGGAAACATAGAAAGGTTCTATTTTCCCAGGGGCAATTGGAGGGGTAATGACAAGATTATTTGGAATGGGCACATTCTTTGGGGAATCAAGAATTATTTTCTTAACCTCTTGTCTTGTAGAGACAGTTTTGTTCTTGACACATTGGACCACCCTATCCAATTGATCAGGATTGGACTGCAAATATTCAAATTCAGACATTTGTATTTTGGTTTTCTTGACATGATCAATTATGTCAAATGGATAAATTAGACTAGGAACAGAGGAAAGCATTTCAACCTTTTGGGTTTTAGGAGGGATGGGAGGAGGACTGGTTTGCAAAATTGAAGTAAAATGTGAAGGTGAAATTGATGTACTTACATTTTGGGTTATCACCAGATCCTTTGATTGGAAAGGTAGAGTGGTTGCATGCTTAGCAATTGTAATTTCTGGTTGAGGTTGCTTCTCTATCTTCCCTTTATCATCTTGCTAGAATGATTAGTTCTTAGACCTAGTAAACACTGCCTATGATCCATCAATAGCTTCTCCTTTACTTCTGGGTTCATCCTGGTAGTTTAGGAAATCAATGTGGGAGTTGCCAGATGATTCTTCTTGATCCTCTGTGAAGAAATCAACATCATTTTCTTTCTCAAACTCAGGTTGGAAAGAGAAATCATGTTTTGTTTCCAAATATCCAACTACTGAGTTGGTTGGAGGAGTTTCAAGGGCAAGTTTCCCTTGTGGGGGAGGAAGACACTCTGGCTGCCCTTGATTCGTAGAAGCATTGCCTTGATATGACTAATTTGGAAATGCCCTCGGTATATCTCTATATGAAGGAGCATAAGACATTCCTTGTGCCATTTGTCTTTTCAAGGCTAGTAGTTTATTTTCCATCTTTTGCACCATTGGATCAGTGGTGCCTATAGATGAATATTCAGAAGATGATGAGGATCTATTTCTATTTGGATCTCTTATTATCTTCCTTGCTAGGATGAGATCATCTTCTACCTCAGTGGCCAAAAATTGAGCTACAACAAAATCTATTTGACCAACACGTCTCAAAAGAAAACTTACTTCAGGTAACTGAGAATTAATGAAGAAGCATTTGAGATTCTCAACTGTAGGTCAAGAAATTATTGAAATTTTGTTCCTCGGTTTGTCAAATTTGGCTATGAAGTCCCTCATTGGTTCATGAGGTTCTTTCTTCATCTATGTAAGTTGAGCTAGAAGTGCATGTACATCTTTTTCAAGTTTGAATATGGCTTCAAACTTATCTTTGAGGCTATTCCAATCAGTTACTGACTGAGCCTGTAGATGATAAAACCAATCTATAGCAATACCTTGTAATGTTTCTACAAATAACCTGACTTCTACATCTTCAAATTCTACTCTAATTAATCCACAAGCTATGCTGAAGGCTGTAATGTGTTCATCAGGATGAACTTTCCCATCACCATATAATTTGGGGAAATTCTTCCTTGAACTGCATGAAAGCTCATGTAGAGGTGGAGTAAGATTGAGAGGACCAAAAGCATTACTCTAGGGGCCTTAAACTGACATTATATGACTATGAAAAGGAGGAATAACAAATATCAGATGGGTAATTATTGGCAAAGCTTTATCAATAATAGAAGTGGATACTTCATCTGGCAATGAATATCTGATTTTAGTAGGAGGAAAGCTCTTGGTTCATTGGAGATGAGATGGTGAAGGAAACAGATTAAAATCACTTTGCTGTACCAACTCAAATACAGGATCAAAAATACCTTTAGCCCTTTGGCTTCATGTATGCCTTGAAATTTCCAGATTGTGAAACAAAAATGGAAAAAAAATTGACTTTGCTTCAGTTTGAAGCTTGAGGCTTTAAACTATGCACTCTTTCCCAATAGCTCTAGTTTTGCAGACCAGATAAAATAATGGAGGTGGAGGAAGATGGTAAGGCTATAAATGTATAATGGGTAAGACAAGTAATGGAGTCGCTAGAATCTATAATGGATAAGGGTTATAATGATAATTGGTAAGACATTGGTGATGTTTCAATTTGAAACTTGAGGGTCCAAATTACACAAAATTATGTATATCCCCAGCAGAGTCGCCAAAAACTGTTGGTTGAATATTTTGTTGATCAGCGTACCGATAAACAAAATAGGTCTGATAAGCCAAAGTAGGAAGATTGGTCATCCAAATGTGTAGGTTTACCACATCAAAAGGGGACTAATCTCTCCTCTCATCAAGGGGAGGTTCCCTATAGATATGCTATCTATATATATATATATATATAATAATACTCAAGGGTAGGACAAACCATCCATCTCTCTTTATTTAGAGATGATGCATGCAAATCAAAGGAAAAACTCAAGGGAAATGACAAAAAGCATTCCTCTTCTTTCAGGAGTACTATTTAGCAAGCCACAAGAATACTGCTGGTAGTAAATGCAAAATGTAACCAAGGATGTAGTAATCAACAAATTGAGATGTAACACAAAGTCTCCACCTAAATTTGCTCAAGAGTGAGATACAAAGGACAATGAGGGCACAAATTCATCCCAAGGTCCTTTACAAAAAAATGAAAAGAAAACACACTAAAGGCAATTGTGGGGGCACAAAGTCTCTCCACAGTTGACTTTTAACACCTTCCTGACTACTTTCACTGATTCTGCTTGTTGAATTGAAGGAAGAAAAAATATATTAAGGAAAAAGACATAAGAATAGTTTCCCAAACAACAAATATATCACAACACAAAGTCTAAAGAGTCACTTGCTTTCTTATTCGAATAACAAAATATGATCAACAATCTAAGCTCAAAGTCTCAGTAATGCCTTTCAATTTGGGCAGAGTTTCATTTTTGATTGTCAGAGAGAGATACTTTTACACTAACAAGAGAGTCCCTTATATAGCCACTTCAAGAAGGACTCGAGAATAGTAACACATCATGTTGCACTGAAATTTTTTAAGAAGACATGCTAGAATTTAGGGGCATTTACCCATTTGCTTTTCTCAATGTAGAGAAATGAGTTATGTTATTGAAAGTTTGCATCTTTCAATGTCCACCTAGTGATTTGATCCTTCCTCATCGTTCCTCCTTTTTTGGTTAATTAAATTGGGTCCTTGATTTAATTTGATGCTTTGTTCCTTAGTCACTTCCTGCTTATCTTGGCCTTAAAGCCTTTAAATGCATTTGGGTCAGTGCTTTACAAGGATCAACGTCTATTTCATTGTCACAACTTTGACGTCTGTGGGTACGTCACTACGTTTTCAACGGCTAGTTTGCTGTTCTTGAATTTGACATCTTCAGGTGCGTCACCCCTTGGTGCTTCTTCAGTTTCCTATTTTACATCCTCCCAAAGGGAAGGTGACCCTTTAAATTTGGGGGAGTGTCCTTTAAATTGGCAGCTGAGAGTCCCTCATAAGGGCACCTACCCTTCGGGGTCCTTTGGCGGCCTTTTCTTTGGAGTCTTTCGGAGCTTTCCCATGGACTTCTTCTGCAGACATTTTCCTTGGGATTTTTCCACATGCATTTTCCCTAGGCTTTCTCCATGGGAATTTCCTCGGGCTTTCTCTGTGGGCATTTTCCCATTGACAAAAAGTCTGTAGACAAATTCTCATGGACAAAAAGTCTGCGAGAATATTGCTTTGTTCTTCGGCTTTGAGAAATTCCTTTGGGCTTTCTTCCTGTAGCCTTTCCAAATTCTTTTAGATTTTTTTCTGAAGGAATTCTTTCAGACAAAATTCTGAAAGAATTATGCCTTAGTCTTTTTCCCGAAGGAAATCCATTTATCTTTCGGCTGCCTTAAACAAAATTCTGAAAGAACTTACCTTTGCGGTTTCCTTGAAAATGACCCTTTTGAAGGGTGATTTTGTTGACCAAGTGCCCTCCACAAGGGCACTTGTACTTCAGGAGACTCTTTTGAACTTTTGCATTGAACCACTCCTTTGAACCAGCAGTTGAACCAAGCTTTGAACCACGCTTGAACCAAGTCGATGATCCCTTTGATTGAACCAAGCTTTGAACCAAAAGCTATTTAATGAACTGACTTAGTGAACTGACTAAATGAACCAAAGCATTAAACTAGGTGGATGAACCAAGCTTTGGTTCAATGGTTCAATTGATTCATTCTCTTTGATTTGTCTGAGTCTTTTTGATCTTCATTGAACCAAACACATTGAACCTATTGAACCTTGAACCCATTGAACATTTGAACCAAAGTGGTTCAATGGTTCAAGCCTTCTTCTCTTTGATAAGTGTTTTGAAGCCATTAAACTATGAAGCGGTTAAACTTTGAACCTTGATGAAGCGCTTAACTCTTGCCGATGACGTTGAACCTTTGAACTTGTTGAACCTATTGAACCAAAATGGTTCAAGGTTCAACGATTCAATAGTTCAATGGTTGGATCCTTGCTTAGATGCTTGATGATGGACATTTTTGATTGAACCAAGGTGCTGAACCAATCTTGAAAATGACTAAGTGTTGGAAACTGATTCTTTTGATTGAACCTACCTGCAGAAACCTTTGAACCTATAGAAATGAACCTACCTGCAGAGTCCATAGAAACCAAGTCCATAGTTTTCTCTAACCTTGAAAGAGTCTGTATATATCAACCTGTAAAGCCCATTGAACTTGGCCTACAGAGTCCATAGATTTTCTTTTCCTATAGAGTCTGTAGATTTCTCTTCCTGTAGAGTCCGTAGATTCAAGCCTGCAGAGTCTGTAGATTTTTGAGAAGCTTGAAAAATGAGGAATTTGAATGCCCAGGACAAATTTTGAAAAGGGAAGAAACAATTTTGGCCTGTAGGACCACAATAGTTCAAATGTTGTCCCAAAAATGAGTGATATTTTTGGGGGACAACAACATACAAGATAAATGGGTTCATTGACTGCCACTTGATGAATGGTGGTATAACACTTATTTTCAACTTCTTCAACAATGTCTCCCTTTATGGAATTATGTGGGTATCTCCACCATCCATCACTTTAGACTTGATGGTGCATCCTAAGGTTAAATATTTTGAGGATCACATTCACCATCAATAGGATTTACTAATTAGTTTGTGAGATAATTTGCAATGGCACAAAATAGAATTAAATAGAAAGTGGATCAACACTAGAGTGAGCAACATTTTGACATAGGTAATTAGGTCTTTGTGAATTTATATCCATATAAATAGATGTCTCTAAAGGAATAAAAAAAGGACAAAAATCTATCCCCTAAGCATTATGTCCCTTATTAGATATTGTAAAAAGTTGGTAGTGTGGCCTACAAGCTAGAATTAACTCCATCTAATCACATACATTAGTATTCCATGTATCTTTCCTAAATAAGGTAATTACACATAGAGTTTACATTCAGATTGAGTTACCTAAATTGGATGAAGAAGGCAGAGTCATTCTATATCTTGAAGAGATCTTTCACATGTGCACTAAAAAACTATGGACTAGATCAATTAAGGAGTATTTGATCAAATTGAAGAAGATGCATTCTGAAGATACAACATGGGAGGATGATAATTTATATAAAAACATCCTAATTTGGTTCAAAGTTGAGGCTAATGTTGTTTTGAATGGGAGGGGCATGTTATGCCCTTAACCTATAGTGTGTCTGGGGATATGTGTGGTTGAATTATGACTTAAATACCTTTATATTATCCTATTGCATTTCTAAAATGTTCTTAGTATGGTCAACCTATGTAATAAACATAAATAATTAGAGTATATATAGGAGGTAGTGGTTAGCCTTTTATCATCATATTGCAAATTTTATTCTTACCGAATTATTATGGAGGTTTCCCATCAAAGTGGCTTAGTAATAATATTCAAGTATTCTTTTATTTCACCAATTATTGTGGATCTGCTTGTTTTATTCTTAATTCTATGATATATTATTTTATTATTATGAATCATCTAAGTAATTTCATTACACTATTCTTTCATATCTAGCTTTATTTGAGGAGAAGACCCACGAATAGGTGTACAAATCCATTATTATTTTTTGATCATCTTGAAATCATCCTCAGTGACAGTAGGATTATACGACATCCTTTGGGATAAAATCATAGACATATTTAATTTGTACATCCTCATAGCCACTTCAATATCATCCTTAACATTCATGAGTACAAAATCATAATTATAAGATTGGTTCCCATAATTGATTTACTTTCTTCTCATATTTATTTATGTCCCTTGACATTCGTCATAAGGTGCTAATGTCTAAATGGTATGCACCCTAATTTTACCCACAAACTAAAAGTGTTCCCACCTTGCATATTGTATTTAATGAATGCTAAGAGGGGTTGGGTGAATAGTTGCTTTGCTTAGCCCTCTATAACTAAACATCAATGATGTCAACCAATTGAGAAGTAGTTTATTACTTAGCTATTTTGTCAAGAATGATTTGTGGTAAATACAAGGGGTGTGCCTTGGTGGCCTCTATCCTAATTATGGTGTACTCAGGATAGACCCAGTAATCACTCATTTTTTTAATAGTTTTTATAGGATATAATAATCTAGGCAAGTTCTTCCCATAAATATTTTGGTATACCATAGGATGAACTTCTCCATCAACCTTTTTATTTGATTCATGAACCTATGACCATGGAGGACATTAAAATCATTGAAAATCTTATTCTTTGGATAATTTATAGATGATTTCCAAGGTTCTTCATAAGTTGAATACACTATTATAGTTACAACATCCACTAAATAAAACATCATATATAAGTTACCATATGGTAAGATCCTTAGATTGGTGATTTATTGAATTAGATTGGAGCTGATTATGTCCCCTAGGGAAATAACCATTTTAGAAGTTAAGATGATATATGATAATAAGACCCATAAGTCATTGACACAATAAATTATTGGAAAGACATATATTTTATTTAATAAATCCATGGCAAATTTCACCCCTGATCTAAAGCTTGTTATGGTAATAATAAAAGTAGGGCCTTCAATTAGAAAGTTACTTGGTTTGCCAACATGTTCCTATAATTTTCTATGGATGTTGTTTGTAAGGAGCCATGAATTCATCTGTTCTATTTGTAGTTCAACTTTGGAATATGGAGCTTGTAGTATCTTTCAAATGCATTTACACTTATGTATAGTATAGGAGTATTGCTAAGTCATAAATACAATTTTTTTATAGATATTTTCCCATTTATAAATATATTAAATAGTATGTCAATATAGGGCATTACCTCTGGATTGGTTGTACCATTATGCAGGCCAAATACTTTTTTTTCTAGAATTTCATCCCTATATCTCTTTTTAAAATTTAAAGTTAGTATTCCACCCTTTATGGATCCATAACATCAACTTCATCCTAAATGGCTGAGTAGTGTTTGAAATTATGGGTAAGAGTTTATGAGTCAAACATTATGTATGTATATTCAGTTGACCCACCAATCTAATATTCAAAAAGAGGAGGAGAGAGATAAGGAGGCCATTTAAACTCAAGTAGGAATATGCCTATTATCTATTTTTTTTGAAATCCATTGGTCATTGTAGAGCTTTGAATTCATAGTTTTCACTCGATAGCTAGGAGGTAATGTGATCAAATCAAGTATAGAGATTTAAATTATATTGATTTATATTTGATAGCTTTGATAATTAAATGCATTAAGTTTCCAATTCATGTGAATTAATGGCAATAAAAAATTTCACTCAATTATTTTCCCACCTTCCTATTTTAAATTTTCTATTGAAAGGCTAATTTATGTGGAATTCATTGTCATGTGGCTTCTTTCACTTGCTCATGGGTGCCTTCTCAGCATAATATGACAAATGTCCCCTTTACACACTTTCAAGTTTGTCATTTATGTATTTTTTATTTATTTATGTGCTTGAGGGACATGTGTTTGTGTATTTTTTCACCACTTTTAATTGATCTCTACCCTATTGTAACTTATTCTCATATCTATGAGTTAGTGAGATAGAAACACACGGTAGGATCTTGACAATTTGCTTGCCCAGAGTGTAAAATTCATTATCATGAATTGAGCCACATATGGGTTAGTGATATTATGACATATGGACATATCTCACTAATCCACTTGCCTAGAAATAATAGTACAAATAACTCTATAGATGTCACCTCTAGTTAGTAGGTGATGACATGTGAATTAATCTCATTACTCCACTTGTCTAGAATGATAGTATAAGGACCTTTGCTCATGTCACCTCTAGGTTAGTGGGATGATGACGTGTATGAATCTTTCTATTTTGCTTTATATTTAGGCTTTGTACATCATGAAAATATCTAAGAGCTTCTTATTTAGTGAGATGGAGACATCTGTTAAGATCTCATACTTGCTTAGGTGACTTTCTCTTCACTTGGGTTTTGGGTAAGTGGAATAAAATCACATGATAAGAGTAAATGATCATAGTTATGTACCAAGAAACACTTAGCATATAATAGTCTATTCAAGACATAACATAGGTAAATATTAAAATATAACACAACACCTCATCTTGATTAGCTTTTAAATAAAAAATTGACATGTACATAAACTTTGAGTTAAAGTAAAATCAAAGGCAAAAGGTAAATCATGTAATATGGCTTATTCACAGCTTTGATTCTTCTTCTCATAACCCTTAAACATAATTTAGACTTTAAAAATAACCTTATCTTATGCCTTTCAGAATCAATTTCCTAAACTTATAAGGTTCATAAGACCTCGAATGATGATATTCAATCTACAGTGGGTCCCTATTTGAATTTTAAAATGAGGGTGTATGCATTAGGGCACACCAATATTTTTTCATGGCATGTATCTAATGTTGACCCAAGAGCAAGTTTAAATGTAGATGATTAGGTAGGATTTAATATAAGATGTATATTTATTTGGGTTTCAAAGTCACATCCAACGATATGGTTCCAAATACCTACTGAGGTGTGTCATCAAATCCTCTTATGAGCTAATGTGACTTGCAAATGTAATCCATGTTAATTCCTAAACCTTGTAAGCATTTTATGATACACATGTTTATTCTGAATCATCATCTATTAATACTTTTGAATGAGTATATAATGAAACATTATGTTTAATTTTAGGTTGGATAGACTACCCTTCAAAATAATCACCCTTATTAAGATCATCAAGGTCTATACAAACAACTTGTTTTATATTAAATAAAATTGTATGAATGTGTACATTTGGATTTTAATTTATTTATTAGATTATTTATCATTAGTGTATTCAAGTCATTTTAATGATTTATAATTAGTTGTATTAATGGGATTGATGATGCCTTGTGCATAATTTCTCAATCATTTTCCATTGTATCCAAACTTTTTAAAGTATCTTAAAACAAAACCATTTTGTTTCAAATGAATAAGTGGTGGTAGAATTTTATATTTAATAGGGGGATTAATTATTTTTTTAAAAGTAAGATCTATACTCTTTGGATAAGATTCAACCACATGAATAACTAGAAAATATATTTTCTCTAATAGCAACACCTTAGTTTTCAAATCTATAATGATATTCACGAGGGATCTTATTGTAGGCATGGATAATAATGTTTCATAAACAACATCTATCGAATCATATTGTACATAAGGTAATTATGGTTAATCCATATCACTTGACCTAACACTCTACCTTATACCAAACTATAATATGGAAATAAACATAAGAACCAATCCTACTCCTAATATGATGGTTGACATAGATTACTAGGGTTTTAATAATGGGAATCCTAAGAGAAAGAAAACATGAATGAATATAAAATTAAAAAAAAAAAGGTATAATAATCAAGTTTATATACATAAATCTAAACCTTATAATGTATGGTGAAACCCTAAGGGAAACCTAGGTTTTTTCTATGCTCTATAAAAAATGCAGGTTCACTAATATGTTTTACATTATTTTTATTTAATGAACTTAAACAAGTATAAATTTTTGAACTATATAAATTTTATAAAACATATCAATAAAAAACTAATCTAAATGTTAAAGGACAAGTATGAATGAACAATTGAAAATTACAATAAATATAAATGACTTAAGGGATTAAGTTACCTAGTGTTGTTTTTTCTATGCATGACTAAGATAATGTATAGCCAAAAAGAAGGGATAAAATTATATTGTGAGTTTCTTAGATCTTGAAATAGGGAGATAGAACCTATAATGTACCTATATAGGGTTATAATAGTATAATAGTGAATAATCCCACATATATTAGAATGTGGAGTGGGGTAGGTAAAGAATAGTATAAATAAAGGTGCAGGTGATGTTGTAGATCATCCAACAAATTAATAGTAATATATCCTTGCTCTAAAGGAGGCATCCCCATCGAAATGGCCCATGATTTAGAGTGGTTCCTTCCATAAAAGGAATTGGTATTTGTGTGTAATTAGTGTTTTGGTCAATATATGAGACGATTTTTTTATTTAGTCATTATGAGAATAACAGGTCTCTATCATTGGTATTAGAGTGCTTTCCAGGTCCATTTCCATGATCATGATTTCTATTTCAAGAAAAATTGGGAGTTTCATGGAGAAAGTCTAAGAAGTGTAGATTTTCATTTTTTATCCTTAAAAAACCTGATTGTTCTTCAAACTACTCATAAACAATAATGAATCGATCCAATTTTTTTTGGGTTTTGTGTACCTTCATTTTAGATTTCCATAACATTTTGAAGTTTTGATTTTCATTTATTATTTTGAAAGTTATCATAGTTTTAGTGATTGATACAATTGTAAAAAATAAAAAAAATACGGAGCCTTCTATTTTATCAAGATAAATGCATTCATTAAACAATATTAAGGCTATTTTTGATAGAATTTAACTTCATTTCCATATAAAAATAAAATTTAATGAGGAAATTAATGCATGGTTAGATTGGGAGCATAACTACAGTGAATGGTTTTTAGATTATTTTCCTATAGTTGAGGAATATGAAGCAAAAATATCTACATGGATAGAATTGGAGGACATTTTTAGAGTATGGCATGAAGATCTCTTTCACTTGGATGAGGGTGATTTATTTAATCTTATGTTAATTTATTTTCTTCTTCCCTCCAATGATTATAATAATCTAGTGAATTATTTGGTGGGGTTAGTCACTTCAACAAAAATGTATGTCAATATTAATGCTAAGGGGGGATGGCATGTATCTTTAGTTAGTACATAAGGTAGACTATTTTGAACACCCTTGCTCTAACTTTGAAGGAATGATAGTCATAATTAAAATTAAAATTCAATCTATAGTTAGAGTGCTCATGTTCACCATGCTATTGTATATGTTCACCTCCCAACATAAAAATAAAAAGCGGAATCAAAAAAAGATGCATGGATGGGCTTCTATCTAGTCTTCAACATATTTTAATATATATGGTTAAACCTTCATTTGGTCATTTTCCTTTTTATTATCATGTTTCTAGGGTGAAACATATTTAAGGGGGATGGAATGTAATGTACCTAGATAGGGGTATAATAGTATAATATTATAATAGTGAATAAACCCACATACATTAGAATGTGGAGTGCGGTAGGTAAATAATAGTATAAATAAAGGGGTAGGTGATGTTATAGATCATCCAATAATTAATTTTAATAGATCCTTGCTCTAAAGGAGGTAGCCCCCTCAAAGTGGCAAGTGATTGTGGACTTATTCCTTCCCACCAAAAAGGAATATTTTATTAATATAATTAGTGTTTATGTGTATTTATGTGTGTGAGATATTAGGTTCTTAACAGAACTACTAAGATGAATCTAGAATTTTGTTGACCCATGTGACAAAATATAATATCTCTTTTTTACCATTTTTTAATTTGTACAGTGCCTCTCTATTTCATTACAACCATTTTACCTATTTTAATTTTTATCTATATGCAATATCAAGGCCCATTATGCGCATGGTATCTAGAAAACATGTTTCATTCTCTTTCAAACCCTAGGTATACTTTTGACACTATTTTAGGCCTATAAAATGGGAATAAGGTGGGTTGATATAGCCTCAACCACTCCCCAATGAATGGTTGAGAATTAAATACATATCTAATAATCTAAAGATCAAATTCAAACCACATGTAGTTGTCTTTGTTAGATGTATGTGTACAATGATGCTCCTTAAGTGAATGCAACCTATAATATAGCTTCAAAACTTGATAGATGGAAAAATTGGCTTGGTTTATGTGCTTAAGTCTTTATTAGGGCCTACTCATTATAAGTGATTATTGAATTACACATTTTAGGGTAGTTTCTTTGAATGTGCAAGTGTTATAATAGGATTGCTTGACAATGCTAAATAATAAAATAGGCTTATACCTACTATATATATGTGTGGTACACTTTGGTTAATTTACCATGCCACCAATATATGAAATGTATGGACTGATCCATAAAAATGATTTAAATTTTAAAAATTATCCTTTCTTAGTGTGGGAATGAATGTATCAAATTTGGACACCTACAAATTTTTGTAGGTATGTTAGTCTATCGAAATAGTTTGAAAGACAAATAATAATATAATGATTTGGAGATAAATTTAGTATGATAACGAATAGGTTAGACATCAGATATGGAATTCCTACAAGTGACTAATTAAAAATTAGGAAGGTTGATCCCATAGAAATCATGTATATGTGAGATAATGGTGTATAATATCCATATGTGTACTCACAAGTAATGTAGAGTGGAGGTAGGTCAGTAGTTACATTTACAAGTGACTAATACTATATTTTAGTGTCTACATTAATATGTTCATCACAAATCAAATATTGGGAGCTTTACTTAGGGGATTGTGAGTATTGAAAAGAATCCATAGGTACACTATTTAAACTCCCCCTCAATTAGTACCATAAAAGAGGAAAGCTATTGACTTTTAAACATTTTTTCCTTAGAAAAATATGAATTTCATACTTTAATATTTCTATAGAGGGAACTTAGGAAGCGTAGTTGTGAATTTTAATGTCACATAACACATGGGTGTCCTCTAGGTTATAATAGGGGTGAGGGGAAGAATACGAGGACCCTAGGCACATAGTCACTATGGAATATGTGTGTAGGGTACATAATGGAATGTACAGTGAGAAAAATAATAGGTAATAAATATTTATGGATGTATGCAAGCATAGTACTCCCTTATCCTCATCTTGTTTCCCTACCACTTATTCCTACACACTAAAGGCACCCATTTAAACCCCTAAGAGTAAAATATATTATATAATGAAATAATCATATGATTAATTAAATTAAGTAATCATTGCATAATGTTAAAATAAGTTCATATAAATTATATCCAAATTCACATGACATTATAAGATGTTACACATTATAAATTAAATATGTGTAATCTATGACAAAGCATACTTGCACTATCCCATAAGGTATGTATAAATTAAATATGTCACAACTATAATCAAAACTCATATATATAAATAATCATCATGTAGCAATGCTCCATCAAAATTTCTCATGTGAATATTAAATCATGCTAATATTATATATTAACAACATAATCATTTTTTTGGATAGGGAAATACATTTCACATCATGTGATCATCATAAATGTCATAAATACATAAAATTAACATAAAATAATGATAAATAATAATTTTAATACCAATATTAAAGAGAGAAACATAAAATTTTAGGCACCTTGTACCAATTATAAACGCCTAATTTTTGTACAAGACCCTTTTTCCATATTTTATTTTCCTTGTTTTAATATATTTTGTCCACTTGTGAATAATGTATGTTTATAGGAGGTTTCCTACCCCAAAATGTCTTTTCTTTGGCACTTAAGCCTTTATAAATGCATTTGAAACTTTACTAAATTATGTGTTCAACCTTTAGCCTAATTTCACACATATCTATGTTGATTCTCATGCCTTGCACCTTTGATTCACGTGGAAAAAATTAAAAGTCATAAAGATTCTACCCTAGTTGAAATCAATAAGAATAATGATTTTGTATACCACTATTTTGTGGTCCCTTTCATCTCTAGATAGATTCCTTACACTTTGATCTTTTCTTATTATTTTTTTCATAGGTTTGACCTTAGTGCATATCATGTCCTAGAACATCCAATGTATACTAAGTTATATCGATCCATTTTTAAGTGTTAATTACCAATCATACGGTGTGTTCTATTCTACCTTCAAGTTTGAGAAACCCTTGCAATATATATTTATACACTTGTGATAGAGTAATCCACCTTGATACTTCAACCTTTTTTACATTTCCATCTTTTAATAAAATAAGGTTTTGTAGAATGCACATATAGTTGTATTTATACTTAAGAAAGAGGAGGTCCAAGGCC
>JARHVA010004366.1:0-320000 GCA_037957365.1 Torreya grandis | reverse complement strand
AGACAACTCTTCAAAGAGGGTCACTAATGCCATAATTGGACACTAGCACCACATAGTGCTATTGTCCACATAAGGGTGCTACTATCCAAGTTTATATTTAGATATAGTCATAAAATTAAATGTGTCTAGCTACTTATCCATCCTTTTTTTATCCTCTTGAGTCACAAAAATACCTTTTTTACTCTAAGTAAGTGCTCCTTCTCTATATCCTTGCTATTTTGGGAAAAGCTTGTCAAATAAATTATTTCTAGTTTTCATTCCATGTTATTAATATACTCGACCCTTTAAAAACATAGGATTTACATATAATAGGTTAAAACATTTAGTGAACCTGGATTACTTTGAATATGCTTAAAACCTTAGTTTTGCCTAGGGTTTACCTTCCAATTTTTGTGTACTAAATTAGGGTTACAAACTTCTATTTTTTCTTGATTTTTTGCATAGCCTAATTCATTAAAATTAATATTATATTATGGTTTCATTAATTTAATATAATTTAATTTTTTTCAAAACAATCCTCATTCAAACCCTAGATCCACATACTAGGTCCTTATACATCCAAATATTGACAATTTGGGTTTCAATTACAATCCCAATTTATTCTACACATTTGGTTAAATATTTCTCATAGTTACACATATACCTATGTTATATTACATTATACTTCTTGTTTTATTTCTATTCATTATTTTCATTATCTTCTTTGGCAAATTTAAAATGACATCCAAGAAGCCTCTTACCCCTCACCCAATTAATGAATTTTTGAATTTTTCTCAAATTATAATAATGAATGGATAAGTTTTCAATATTGTACATTAGAATATGATAATTATTTCATTTATAATGATGATGATGATGATGATGATGATGATGATGACTACTATTATAATGATGGATATGAATATTACTATGAACATGATAATAAAAATGTTGATGAGGATATATTAGATACATTTTTTTCTCTTTCCTTTCCCTCTTCTCTTACACCTCAAAATCAAACTAACAATATAATGCATAAATAACCTCTTGTTGGTAGTTATTTTTTCCAATGTGGTCCTATATTTTCAATTAATTTTGTTACCTCCTTATTCAAATTAAACCAATATAAGTGCAATACAAGAAATCCACTTTTGCATGCTTCAAGTAAATTAGAGAAGAACAATGCATATTTTTTAACCTTCTCAGTTAAATTAAAAAAAAATGTACCAATGCTATTACACCTTTTATAAATTCACAAAATAAGGTAGAAAAAATTATTTTATCACCTTTTACATTCCAATCTCAATGCAATAATTTTTTACAACATATTGATAATGTAAATGTCTCTAACTTTTCTCCTACATGTCATATTATGCAAAATGAAAACATGATTGCTACTTTTTCTACCCTTGACCACAAGATTGAAAACAAAAATCATTAATTCACTCCATACTTAGTGAATAAATGTATTTCATTACACCCATACATGATGACACATTACATAGTAGTAAAATGTTAAAATATTCTCTTACTTTCTCTCTCTTAGTGAGCATGTAAATAATAATTATACTCTTACTTATTCAAGTTAATTAAATTCTGATTTTGATGAACCTTGGAATAATGATGATTACTATGATTATGGTAAATAACAAATGGATTATACACCTTGTAATTCTCCTCCTACTTCTCTTATTTCTCTTGTTAAAAAAATTGCTAGGTCACATGTTAACACACACACACACACACACACACACACACACACACACACACACACACACACACACACACACACACACACACACACACACACACACACACACACACACACACACACACACACACACACACACACATTCTTATGTTAATAGTTTACATAAATTACATTCACATGATAATAAAACACTTATAGTCCATTAGAATGTGATACTTATTTTCAAATTAACAAAATAAGAGATACTAATTAATCTCCCTCAACCCCACTTACTATAGTAGAACCTATTTCTCAACCTAATATAAATAAGGGTGATAGCTCATTTCCATCTAACTAGGTCCCATCTATCACAACTCCAAATGTTACATAGAGCAAACCAATCCCCCCTAAAAAAGTTTCCTAATGCAATATACCAATGGCTAATATAAATAATAAAAGTTAATAGTTAAATGAACCCTTGATGATGATAATATACCTTCAAAAGTGGTAATTCACTTGATGCATATTGTGGGTGATTTACAACATTAAGTACACCATCTCACATTGGAGAATAAAACAAACCAAACAAACCAATCTCGAGTCGATGCCAATGTCATCCATGATAATCATATTCCATGTAGAATCTCCACTACAAGGTTTTCACCCAACTTTTAGATACCAGTGTTACCTAATTTTAATGTGCATGGAGGCCCATACTTGTATCTTTAGTCTTATGAGAAAGGAATGGCACTTGTCACCAATAATATGACTCTACTATAATTATTTCCAAAGCCCCTTGTTGAGGAATAACTAAATTAGTTCCATCACATAATCTCTAGTGGGTTATTACATATATATGATTAGTTATAAGAAGTCCTTCTCAGGCACTACATATAAAATGAGAGACCTCGAGTCACCTATGAGAGGTTACCTTCAATATACCAGGGTGAGACATAACCAATAACTAAATACATTATAAGATTCAAATCATGTTTGCATTAGTTGATTTACCAACTAAAAAATTTAGAGATATAGTACATATTTACTAGTGGCCTCATTTTTCCTCTTAAGGATAAATTATTATATTAGACATATAAATCATTCTAAAATATATGTAACACATATATAGCATTAGAGACAAAATTGGAACTAGTTTACACACATTCAGAGGCAAATTTGGATGTAGGTTTATTAGAGCCATAGCCATATACCATGGTATAAGAACCTACTCCAATCCTAACTAAGAAACAATTAGAACAAAACACCAATAAAAATACTCAACAAGGGCAAAAATCCACTTCAGAGAGCACCTCCTATGGTGAGTAGAGCATAAGACACACGTAGAGGGATTATATAATTTTTAAATAGGGATAGGCCTCATGATATTTTGTTTACATTACTAGATAAAGAGATGATCACAATTACTCCTAATAATCATCATCTAGCACATTGTTTGCATAGGGTACAAAATAATCCATATTGCAATTTTCATAAGATACATGGAGATTTAGATAATCACTATTATTCACTCTGAGACTATATTCACTAGTATGCCAATTGAGGCATTATAACATTCACATAAGGGGCACCAAGATCTCAGTGTCTAACCTCCTAGATCACACTCCTCTATGATAGAATTATCCCAAGATGTTCCCTTTGAGGATCCATTGGTTACTCATCATATGAGCCATGTGGTTTCTAGGACACCTATTTATGAGCAATCTCATGCACCATAGATTTAGTAGAGATGGTAGCCAGTTCATAGAGATCAAAGCACAACCTCAGTTCACACACCAATCAAGATATTTAGAAATTAATCAAAAAGATCAAAGTATAGCCTCAATTCACACACTAATTAAGATATTTGGAAATAATCATAGAGATCAGAGAATAGCCTAAGTTCACACACCAATCAATATATCTAGAAAAAATCATAGAGATTAGAGCATATCCTTAATTTTCACACCAATAAAGATATTTAGAAATAATCATAAAGATCAAAGTGTAGTCTCAGTTTAACCACCAATCAATATATTTTTAAGAGATTGCAAACATCATAACATTATCCAACAACCACTTAAGATATTTGCTAGAGATCACAAAGATCAGAGCATAGCTTCAACATGACAACCAATCAATCTCTTTACTATAGAGTCTACACACCTAACCACTAATTAGGTATCACATGCAATTTTAGTTCCTGAGTCTACTTATACACTGACACAACATGAGTAGTATGGTTGTTCGTTCACCATGCCATCTAGTTCAAATAATACATATCATAATCCCGTGATCTATATGTAGATATCCTATGAAACACTTATAAAACCTATACCAAAAAATAACATTCCTATTCCACTACACATGTATACTTAAACATTTATAAATAGATAGAAAATTCATTAACATTACTTAGACAAATACCAAATATCAATATCACCATTTAACATAATCAAAATAATTAAACACATGTAAATATGCATAATATAACTAGATCAAGATACCAATATACATAGTTCCCATATAATAAAAAACATTCATATATGTAACTCAAAACATAGTTTCAATACAAATATTGTACATCACTCAATAATATGAACATGGCCACTAGGATCAGCCCCATCACTCTCACTCTCAGACATATCCATACTAGACTAGAACTAGAGGCCCAACTAGCCCTTCATGACCTTGATCAATGATGAATCTACTCTCTCTCTCTCTCTCATAATACATACCCAACTTAAACATACACTTTGCATGCTTTTGATGTAGATGTACCTAATCATCCACTATCTAACTACCTACCCCACCCAAAGAATTAGGTGTAGGCATGGTTCATCTCTGTAACTCCATATGTGCCTCATCCTTATCCACATGCACTTACCTATATGATATAGTAGCTATGGTCACTCGATCAAAAAAATGGGCATGAACACCAGCAACATCCATGGCCCTTTCCACTTATACATCATCCATACCATCATCAAGAATATGTTGTGTTAGTATGCAGAGTGTAGAATCAATGGTAGTCTCCCAATACTCATAATCACCTAAATCTACACATACCCACACAATGCATCAGATATTTAAGAAAATAAATAAGTAACCAAATACATAGAATATACAAACATACAATAAAAACTTACCATCAACATCCCTAAGAGGCTTTACATCTAATACAACCTCTACAATAATCCCATATCTCAAAAATAGAGGTTTACATATATGATCTCTCCATCAGGGTATATATCTATTAGTAACTCCTAAATCATCCACATATGGTATGTAAATCACCATATCTTGCTTTATCAATGGAATCAGAACTAAATTTGCATTTGATGGTCTAGGCCTACTACTTGGTCTTAGTGAAGCCTAAAAATTCCTTAACCACACTACTAGTACATGAAACACATCCTAAATAACACCAAACTATCATTTCAAACACTCATACTAGAGCCTTTCATATACATTGACCCAATAATCATGCAATCAACATCTCATTCAAACATGTCTCAGCTAAGTATTATCCTCAGGCTATCCTTCATAGACTCTATAGGGCATATAAATAATGTCTCTAATGATCAACTTGTCTAGCACCTATTGTTGCTACATCATTCTCCTCTTGGTAACATGAGTCACCCTAATTCACCTCTCTAAAAATAACTATCGATGGTCCTAATCACCTCATAGAGGCATTGCTAGTCTACTCACCACTATGTGCTTATATGCCCAATAGTGTAATAGTGTGGAAGATATAATACCTCCACTAAAAATATCCTTTATAAAATTATAAAAATACTAGTGTAGGTGGGATATCATAGTGTCACCCCATGAGTATATGGTGTAGACACCCATTTCTGACCACAACTAGCTTCTAACTAGATTTCATATTGATTTATACCAAACATTACAAATTAAGCCTAAAAATCATTAAAAATCTCAATTTTAGCTGCACATTATCCATTAATGTTCAAAATCATGTTTCGTCATCCCTATTTTGGGTATTATAATATATGCAACAATAACCTCTCATGGATTCATCCCCAATTACCTTGTGACCTAAAAACTGAAAGTTTGGCCTATGGACCCATTAAGCGGGGTACTTGATTAATTATTAAAAAGCTAAAATGCTAATAAAAATAAATCAAATAATTAAATTCAATTAAATGCTTATCTAAATTATCCATTTATAATTAATGAATATCTAAAAATAGAAATTTAAAAATTAAAAATATCAAGCCTTTTCATCATTACCTTTATGAATTGTCAAGCTCTTCCAAAATATCTAATTACATGACAAATTTTAATTCAACTAGAGTTAGCCTCAAATCACCTAGGGTTAATTTGAACTCATTCCATGTTTAAACTCAACCTTAACTCACCTAAGGTGAGAGTTAACTTTGGAGGCTATAAATGCAAGGCTGTGCCTATTGTTCTCTAATCTATCTTGGTGTAAAGTTATAATGATCATTTAGATGTAAAAAAACCTTTCAAGTAGTGTTACCATGCCGAATTCAAAAGCTAATCAAAAAATTAAAGGTTTCAAGGAGACAAGGAAAAAATGGAGCTTCATTGATAAAGACTTCTTGATGCACAAGATCGAGCAAGCCACTTCAAAAAGCCATTTGGAGATCAAAGAAGGTAAAATGATGATTTCATTTATTTTTTAGTTATTTTTTGATTGTATGCTTATTACATATGATATTCCTAGTGTCTAGGCTAGAGGTGTGAGTGTTTAATGTGTTAATTTTGATTTATTTTTTTTGGACTAACACTATGTATGCAATGGGAAATATAGTAGATCTACAAATCAATCTTAGCTTGAACAAGATAGATCCTACTTACTCTTACAATTAGGGATACATTAAATAATCAAGGCCATGACCAATATGGATCTTCTAGACCTAATTAAGGGATATTTTACCATAATATCACTAGGGAGGGTTGTAAAGCCTTCAATCAAGCAAAATTAGGTAATAACCCTAACTAGGTCATGTGTTTTCATATTCACTATACTAATAACAAGTAAATCAAAATCTAATCTAGTGCTCACCAAAGCTTATGGAGAAAAGTGAGGGTAATAAATAATAAAATTAAACATGCATAGAAGACATATACTCACATAAATGTATACAAAATCTTAATGCATAGGAAATAAGTAAAAATGCATATCTATCTACTCTTACAAAGGAGGAACAAATTTAGGAATACTTACCTTTGAAAATGAATATGTCAAGCCTTGATCTCTCCCTTGGCCAAGGTGCTTCACGAAGGTTATTATGGTATGTAATGATGATAAGGATAAATTATCTTTAGGATACATAACCTATCAATACATCCAAAAGATTTCTCCACAAGATAAGATCTGTATCTCCAAAGAAAGTATGAAATCCTAAGCTTGTTCCTCAAGTAGAATGGTGGATAAGCAGATGTCTAATTTATCTTGCTTCTTCTCTTCTCTTAGAAATGGTGAAATGATTATGTAATATAGGCAGATCTAACCCTAAACCCTTTCAAAATTTTTAGTTGACAAGGTCAACCCGATTGACCTAGTATCATAATTGACAAAAACTAACGAGGTTATGGACTAGGTCAACCAGGGGCTGACATAGACCCTAATAAGTTTTGTCAATAAGAATACAAGGTTGATGTGGCTGACATAGTCATGTAAACTATTAAAAAGGGGTTTAGCTTAGGGAAAGGGATAATTAAGGAGGTCAAAGACTAGAGAAGTGTGTTAAATGGGAGGCAAAGCTTAGGGGAATGATTTTTGGGAGATAAATGTGTAGATAGCAAGTGGTAAAAGGGACAACAATCCTGCAAAGCACCAATGGTTTACCCACCCCTTTTTTGGTGTACCCCTTAGGGCATGCACTCAGAGATATTAAGAATTGATGGGTTCCTAAAAGATAAAGAGCATCAGTAATTGATAAAAGTTTACAAATATTATGTGTATACATATGTCCCATTAAAAGCTCATCACATGTCATATAGGTGCAACAGGGGATGGTGCTTCAGGAAAATAAATGATGACACATAAAATTGATACTAAATAAAATGTAGTAAAGAGAAAATATGATAAATGAAAGGACAAAATTGAAAAACACATACTTTTACTTACCTGTGCTATAGATAAAGAAGGAGATGTGAGAAATGTGAAGGTGTCTAATATGAAGAACATTAGGCGAACTTGTAGAGATTAGTGAAAAAGAGTGAAAAATTGAAATTTTTGCAACATATGCATATAGTAATTAGAAATATTCTTTATGACATTAGGATTCTATAACATTTTATGATTTGGAAAAAGATTTAGTAGAGATAAAGATATGATCAAAGTAAGGAATCTGATGGTAAATCTTTAAAGGGTAAATAATTTTGAATAGTAAATATAAGGTGAAAATGAATTCATTTGCTATTATTTACTATTATGAGAAAAATAGATCTCTATGAGACTTAGTGAGATCCTAGAGAGGTAGGATGGTTAGGAGGTGATAGCTAAGATGGGGAGGATGCATAGTAGCCACAATAAGTGCAACACAAGTAAATAATTGAAAATTTCAAAAATTTGAGCAGTTTTATTTGAAATTGAGTGTTTTAAATAAATTTTACAATTAGGCAAAATCTAAATACTAGAATGAACCCTAGGAAATTTGTAGGGACACAAGGGGTCAAATGGGGTATTGGGTAGGAAGGAGTTTGAGTAATAAATGCCCAAGGCATTTATGGTAAATAGTAAAAAAGTTATCATAATGAATGAACAAGGTTGACCAAGTCAACTTAGTTTGTAGAAGACAAAGAATTAGTGGGCTGACTTAGTTATTTCTATGTGGCCAACTTAGTTATCTTTGAAGTGGTTGATATAGTACTGCAAGGTAAAAAGGGACCGATATAGTACTATTAAGCCACATGGTAAACAATTTAGTACTAAAAAGGCTAACGTAGTTTGAAATAGGTCAATTTGGTATAAAATGAATAAATTAAAGGAAACCTATTTATTTTTGTGAGATTTGTTAGAATGTATTTTTATTATGAGTGACATAGAGATCTAATATATCCTTTATTGTTTGATATTTTATAGAGACACTAGAAATTTTGGTGATTGGTTGATTCTTCATGGCTACCTAATTTAGTAAAGCACTTGATGGATGTGGATAAAGATAGATTGGTTGAATTGGGATTTAGAGGCATCATGAAGATGAGACACATCTTACTGAGTTCTAATCTCATTTGTTATGTTCCTTAGAGCATGTGAATGGTTGACCAACACATTTTGATGGGTAATGAATGAGGATACCATAGAGGTAGGTATCACATTGGAGGATGTCCATGCATGTTTTGGACTACCTATAGGGGGACACTGGTGATCACAAGGACACTGGATGATCTAGAGGAGAGATGAGCACTATCTTGGTGAGTGTTGTGCTTAGATAGGATCTACTTAAGACTAAGGGTGAGCTTGTTTAATGTGTATATTGCATAGATTTTGGATATATGGAAGGTCATAATAGGACTTGTGACAACAAGATTGTTGTGTCATAAGTCAGATGGTAAGGTACCACTATATGCAATAGCCTTGTGTCAATCCATTTTGGATCAGGGGGCACTCTATGACTTAGGGTCTGTCATCTAGGTTCAACTCATACATGATATGTATGGGATGTTATTCATAGGGTATAAGACCATGGGACCATTGGTATTACTCAACACCTAAATATATGAGAGGTTTCTAATGTATCATATAGTTGAGTTACCCCATATGGTTGATAATTAGTTAACTTGAGTTACAAGATGAAGATAGGATCATGTAGCATGAGTCATGCCCTACGTGATAACACTACAGACTGTCACACAAGGAGAGATCTTATGGAATACCTAGGCACACATTATGAAATTTGGATGAGTTGGGTAACTATGGTGCTAGGGATGGCATGAGTGTAGATCATGGGCCATTATACCTAGTGGGTAGAACTACAATTGGTGGCACACTTTCCAAGACAATTTTAACTTCCACACCTGATGGATCCTATAGTAGTGCCCAATTTTTGAACATGACATATGAGAGATATGAGAGGGAGAGGAGGAGGAGGAGTGCTAATTAAGAGACTGAAGATCATATTACAGTATATGAGACCATGGATTGGTCAAACATGATAGTTAGTAGCTAGAGGAGGAAAGGGTATGGATATGGATGCAAGGGTGTAATAGATACCATAGTTGGTAACACAATATGAGAGCAATGACCAACTTAGTTTTACCAGTGATGAAGATGCCAATGGTGGGATCAAGCATAGAGGGTGGTTTTCTAAGATGACCCATCGGTTGGCCTAGGGTAAAGCTAGTTAATAGAGGCACCACTAAGGAGAGGCCTGAGACATGCACAGGTGGTGACTCTAGGTTTTTATTTGATTGGGAGGCATCCAAAAAATGAGGTGCTCAAGGGATAGGTTGATGGAGAGACTGTGCTCAATGGATGAGAAGATGAGGAGATGGTGGTGGGTAACACTAGGATAGGTAAGAAATGTTTATGATTTTTAATTTTTGTGATAAAATACTAGTTGTATATGATTATAAATAGATATATTTTAAGATATATATATATATATATATATATATATATATATATATATATATATATATATATATATATATATATGATTTGATATATATCTAGTTTGAATTTTATAGATCCTATGGCCAAAGAGATCATATGGGGATCCTTGATTATGAGAGTGCACCATGATATTCTAGATAGGGTGCTGACACCATACGATCCCACCATGCTAGATGATCTTATGGTACCATCTACCCCAACTCAAGAAAGATAGTTTAGATTGGTAGGGGAGGTTGTAAGGTAGTTATAGGCATGTGGGGATGGATATAGCCACCAGTAGGGGTAGAATCAAGAGAGCCATATTCTTGGTAGGTGTTGGCTTAGGAGAGAGCTATGCATATGGCTACCATAATCTAGTTGGGCAAGTTTAGGCCTAGGTGGTTAACCGATAGGGATATGTAGCAGGGTTGATATCTTAGATAGCCTTATTATAGTGTATTATATAGAGGGGACAATCTGAGGCATCTATAGACTACATGGTGAGGCCATGAGATAGACATGATGGATCCTAACCATAGAGTTGGAGTGATGTATTTTTGTATGATTTATATTAAAAACATGATATATATAGAGATATTCTATTTTGATAGTTGGATGTTGATTTTATGGGTTATATTTTGGTTATGGTTGTGGATGCATGGATATATTTATTTATAACACATTTATTTTTATTTTTTTATATTCTATAGGAAATATATGTGTGGTGTTTTGTTTTCTATCATTATGTAGTACACATGCATAGTTAAAAAGAAACATGTGAGAATTCTTTGGAAAAGTATAATTAATAAAAAAAAATGTACTACACACTATATCATGATGGAAAATGTGTAATAAAAAAAGATGACTAATTATAATAAACCAACAATGTGGTAAACAAGAGGTAAAAAATGTTTTGAAACCATGAAAAAGATTGTCACCAAATTAAAACAAGTAAAAACACACTAAATCACGTTGGGAAGTATGAAATATAATGTAATAAAATGGAAATCCCATGAAAAACTAATGGTATAAAAATAAATTAATTAAATCAATCAAACATACTAAATCACATTGGGAAGTATAAAAGAGAAATAAAATTACCAAAATGGTCTTAAATTAATCACACTAATTCAAGTTGGGAAGTATGAAAAACATAAGAAATGTGGTTAGATTCTTACATTCAATTGGAAAATAAGAAGATGAATGTGAAAGATTAATGAAGTAGGCATAAAACATAATAAATAAAGGTAGGAAGCATGTCAATTATGTGTAACTCATAATAAATCATATCTTATCTCATATTCTACACATGTAATTTCATTATGACTTGGGTATTGGAAATTTTTGTGAGGAAGGCCAAGTCCTGTCAATGGTCTTACACTGTAACTCATAAATATAACATTGATGAGGTGGAAATAATGTCAAAATATTGTAAAAATGGATGTTTGGAATGGTAATGTGAAAATTTTAGTAATTTGTGAAGAAGGGTTGGTCCTTTCTAAGGTCTTACACTGAAACTCATAAATAGAATCCCTAGGGGGAGTGATCAGTGAACATAACAATATTTCTCAAGGGGAAATATTAAGATTGTAAAGAGTGAATAAGGGAATATAAGAAGAATAAAATAGGCATCTTACGAGAAAACCTTAGGAAACATGAGGCATAATAAGGACATGAGAAGACACTAAGTGACCAATGACCATCAATATACAAAGGATACCTATTCATTATAGGCACAAATTTGTGTAGGAAAATAAGTGTGGTATTAAGATCAACTCATGTTGGTATTTTTTAAAAATAAAAATAAAATGGACCTACTTTCCCATAATTTGTTCCCCATTCTTTAGGACCCTTTAAAGAGCCATCAGTCTACTGTGAGGATTGGTTACTTGCGTGAAAAAGTAGATAGCACTAAAAGGTTTTTTTATAATTCTCCTTTTCTAATCTACTAGCCTATTGCACCCCAATGGACCTTGAATATATCATGAGTCCAAATGTGGAGTTTGAGATTTATTTAGAAAGATGACATGTGATTATAATCACATCTTTTAGTATCATTTAACTTTTGAAAATTTTGAATGCCTTTTAGATCATTGCCTTTTGTTAAATGATTTGCCTTTTGAATGTTTTATGGCTATTAAGATTCCTACTCCATATGGACTTGGAATGACCAATCATGAGAGATAAAGTGATACACATGAATGAGATTTAGGCTTATGCTATAAGAAGCTAAGTATCCAAAGATATGACTAATTAGAACACTTAGGCCTAACTATGAACCAACATGTTATCTCAAGTCTAAACCTTGTGTATGCTTAGTTTGTAAAAGGTAATAAAGGGGAAGAAGGGGAGATCTAAAGTGTACTAGTAAAATCATATTTTAATGAGATTAATTGTTTACTAACTAATCACATGGTAAATGAGGAATGAATAAAGGGATCAAGGTTTGTATAACTAAGTCACAATAATAATTATCCATGTTTATAGAGATAAGATAAAAAATAATCATGAAAAAGAACAAGGTAATCATAAAAAAGGAACTCAAGAATAACAAGTATGTAAAAAGAAATCCATAAGAGAACATAAGAAGAATAATGATATCATAAGTAATATATAGTGTAGAATAAAAATCATCATGTAAGATAGATAAGAATTTGACAATGAATTGAAAAATGTAAAGTTTGAGAACACATCCAATCCAAATGAATAAATAAATGAAATAACACCATGTTTGTGTTCATAAATACTAATATATTTATCCACACATATTATCTATAACATATAATAAGTCTCTATGAAGCTAAAATCAGACTATAACCAAAGTCTCATGGATATTCATGGAAAGTTGAGAAAATACTTCACATCAAGTCTCATTGATAAATTTTTTATAAATGTTGGAAGGATCATGATAATGAGGGATATCATTTAGGGGATGCTTAGGAGTAGGTATGGGAATAGACCCTATAGGATATTAAGGGGTTACTGGTAGAGAAGGTGCCATCAGGGAGGGAGGATATATGGGGGAGGGACTCATGGGTGGAGAAATAGTAGGTGGAGAAGGGATCATAGGTGGTGGATTGATGGGGGAAGAAGGGGGAGATTTATTGTAAGGGTGACCTATGGGAGGAAGGGTAATAGGTGTAGGAATGGTTATGAGGTGATCCTTGAGATGTTATTGAAGGATGTGGTATTGATCAGTGTGATGTGTACCACATTGGTGTTAGAGACAATATAAGTCTCCATATTTGAGAAGATATTTAGGTAACACTTTTAGGGGAAGTATAAAATTATATATGGGTTGAGGAGTGGTGGGATGTAAGGTGTCAATATATTGCTGAAGCTTATGATAATGTGTGGAAGAATGATTATCTGTGCCATGGAGGAAATAGATAATCTTGTGAGTATATTTGGTAGGTTTACTCATAGGAGGAGTGGAAATGGAAGATAAGGAAGATTGGTATAATGAACAGTCTCTAGTATAGTGACTGGAAACTTTATAATTTTGTTAATATGGCTAATCAACCCATTTGGTGGGAAAAGCAACAAGTTACAAGAAAGGGAGAAAAGCGTCACCATGAGAAGGTGGGGCTGGTTGAGAGATTGGGGAAGGCTCAACAAAAGGAATAATAGGATCAGAATTATGAAGAGACTCAAAAATAGAGGGAGTGGGAATATGATCTAAACTGGGCTCTATTGAGGGAGGGGTAGGATGTATAAAAGGTTAAAGGATCATCATAAGCATCTTAGTGATAAGTCAGTTAGAGGGGTATTAGTATTTGGGAAAGTGATAGGGAGTAATCATAACACAATCCATAAGCATACTCATATGAGGTTCTTCAGAAACTGGAGGTGTGTGCACCATCTCTACCCTACAATCAATAGGAAAAATGCTAAAATTAGGAATGATATAGGATGGAATGCTAGAAGATATTCTAAAAGACTAAAGTAAAGAGGAACAATAACATATAATTTTATCATCTCAAGATTGAATAAGGCCTCCTAATAATGGATCATCTAAGGTATATCCATCACATTAATAAGGTGTATGAAGATCAATGGCATAGGTAGGTATGACTTAGTCATCTGATGTGGTGTGATGAATGGAATATTGAGTCTTAGTTAAGATAATGGGTATATCATCATAAGGTGGTTGATGGGAATGAGGTTACAAAGAAGGGGGAAGCTGAGAAATGGGATGAGGTAAGAGATCTAAGGTTTTAATATTGAAATTGATCTCATCAGGCTCATCATCATCATAATCTAGGAGGTTAGGGGATATATGCTTGATGAGTTTGGGGTGACCAATGTAACCTCAAGTGGAATTGATAGGAAAGTTAAATAATTGAGATTCATGAAATGGAACACTTGGAAAGGGTTCAAGGGTGGGAATCTTGAATACACCTTGATCTTGAAATTGTTTGAAATTTTAAAGGTTAGTGTTACCTTGAATCCTATATATGGCTCCATTATGAGGAAATTTTAGACATTGGCAAACAAAAGAGGTAACTGCTCTCATACAATGAATCCATGGCCTACCAAGAAAAATGTTATAGGATAGAGGAAAGGTGAACATCATTACCTTCACATGAATTGTAATAGGTGGGATGGTAATGAGGAGCCACATGTAACCTAAAGGAGGCATTTGCCTTCAGTCATATCCTTGACATGTGCTGCATGTGGATTTATGATTACATTAAAAATATCTAAGGGTTTTGATAAAATCAAGAGAGGTAACACAAGTGATGGAGCCCTTGTCAACATTCTTGACTTGGATATCACCAATTTGGACACTGATAAATAGAGGATGATCATCTACATAAAGAAAAATATCATTATGGATCATAGAAGAAATGGGGAATTTGAGGGAAAGAGAAGTGTCTATTATTTCATAAACATGTATGGACATATCTCCACACTATTTTAAAATTCTATCTTCTAATTTGGATAAGGTGGATTCACATCCTACTAGGGGAGGATGAGGGATGTTCATTTTGAACAAAATCTACATAAGATGATTATGATGACATAGAGAGGTTCGCATATGTTCAAGTAATGGGATTTGAGATGGGAGATTAGTAAGATACATAATAGGATCCCACTCATCATAACCCATAAGAGGACTATTGTAAAGAGGTGTATAGTGTTTAAGGAGGTCCTCAAAAGGAAGAACTAAAGTGTATGTGAATTTATGTTGATAAGATGTAGAAGGGTTAATTAGAAGACAAGTTTGTTGATTATCTTAAAGAGATGGGTTGGGGGATTCAGGTTTGGTTTGAGAGGGATTGGAAGAAGTGTTGATAGAAGTTTGATTGTCATTAGTGATGGGTACATAGGCTGGAAGAATGGTAGAAATGGTATGAGAAGTGTTATCCAAGAGAGGTGTTGGAATAGGTTCATCAAAAGATATAAGGTCTACTTGACCCAACTCTGTTAAGTGAGTTGGGTAAGAGTCTTGGATAACATGAAATGTGTAATACAATTGAGGAATGTGGATGGGATGAGGATCAATGAGGGAAACTACCCTTCACATATTAGTCATATTAACCATATTATCTTCAAGATTTGGGTCAAAAATATGGTCAACATTATTAGTAGAAGGGGTAAACATGTCTTAGTTATCTTGGTGATTTGGAAAAGGATCTTTATATATGGTCAAATGAGCATTAGCCTAGTTCAAAGCTTGAGATTTAGTTTATGTTTCATGGGATTTAAAGGTAATGTCATAGGATTTTTGATTTTTATAAATGATAGAATCATGATCAAACTTGGAATCGAGAAGGAAATCCATAACCAAATTATGAAGTTACCTACAAGTTTCATGAGAATGACCCCAACTAGCATGAAACCAACAAAATTTATTAAGATCGTACCAAGATTTCATGGAATGAGTGGGATCAAGTTATCATGAAAGAGGCCTTGGTAAACATCTCTATAATTATTCTAAGGATAAAGGTCTATGAACATTGAGGTTATTTGTCGAAGATAAATGAGGATTAGTGATGTGGTTGGGAGGGGAAGCTTGTTATGGAGTTTGGTTGGGAACACAAACTTCAATAGTATGAATGGTATCATAAGAATTGGTGATACCATCATTTGTAGCATAAAAATTATTATTATTGATTAAAATGTGAGTACCCATATAAGGTTGGGATGGATCAAATTGATGCATGAGGAAATATTGATGCTTGGCTTGGTTAATGGCCTCTTATAAAGTACATGGAGAGAGAATCCAAACTTGATATTGCAACTTGGGAAAAAGAACATTAGTAAACAAATGAAAGAGGTTATCATCCACCATATTATGATCACATTTGTTAGATAAGGTATTCCATGGTTTGATGAAAGTTTGTGTGGTTTTGGCTTCAAGTTGCTTACAATTGATAAAGTGGGCTGAGGTATTCTTAAGGAGATCACTAGTTTTGAACTCTTGAACTAGAGTATTAACTAAATCTTCCAAACTAGAGATGGAATGAGATTTGAGTTGGCTATACCAATCTAAAGCATCAGCCATGAGAGTATTTGTTAGTATCTCGATAAGAAAAAAAGTATTTAACTTGAACTAATCTTTATATAGATTTCCAATTGTTTTTAAGTGGAGAGTAAGATTGGTTGATCCATTATAAGTAATGGTAGGGGTGATACCTCATATGCTGATATTAGCAATTTGATATGTAAGAGTCTTATTTTGAAGGTACTTTATTATTTTATTAATAAGTGGAGGTTGAGGGATAAGATTACCATGAGAATCATAAAGAAGAAGAGGTGGGGGAACCTTTTGGTTATGCATGCCCCATGGAATCTGTTGAGGGTGGGTTTGAAGATGGATAAGATGATTTTGTATTTGCATCATTTGATTTAAAATGTTATCTTGGAGAACATTCATTTTATTAAGATATTGTAATAGAATTTGATGGGTTTGAGTGGTATTATTGGCATTGGAATTGGTAGTAATGTCTTGGGTACTACTATGGGTGTTAGTAGTAAATGAGGCACTAGTAGAATGATTTACTTGTGTTGTAAAATATGTACTAGTAGAAGGATGAGAAGAAGTGGAACTATAGGCATGATTAACATGGGTAATAAATGATGCACTAGTGGAAGAATTGATAAGGGTGGGTCTTGAAAGAGACCCAGAAGATGTAGAACCTACCATGTTAGTATAGATATTAGGCATGGAGGTGGAGGAAATCAAAGGGGAAAATGCCATGGTATGAGAAGGGGTCAAGATAGAGGGAAGAGATTGAGAAGCAAAGAAGTTAGTGTCCCCAAATCCATGTGAGAATGTGGGAGAATGTGAATGGGGTTCCTCAACTTGACCACTTATCATGAGATGGTAAATAATAGAAGGATCCTTTCCTCAATGTTGAGGAAACTCATTGATGAATAAAAGAATTTTTGGCATATACTCTAATTTAGGTTGATCTTCAAATGAGAAGAGAGGATTTTGAAGAAAAGATGAATGAGGAGGGGTCCCATAGTTTGTAGTATGAGTGGCTACATGCACATTAATTTCATCTAAGGTAAGAGCCACAAGTTGATTATGGGAAAACTTATTGGGATTGGCAAAACTCATCATATTTGTTGAATTCAAGTCAGTATTGTCTTCAAATAGGAATTCATGATGAAGGAGAAAGATTAGGGAAGAAAAAAATGATGCAAAATCAAAGAGATAAAAAAGATAGATAAGAGTATAAATTTGACCAAATTGACTTAGTACTATAAAAAGGGTATGAAAACTAAGCTTGATAAAGATACATGTTGACTATAATGATAGTGTACTGCTAGACAAAAGGCAAAAAGTACAAAGTTGACTAGGTTGACTTAGTATCACAAATAAGGAAAAATATAGTCTAATAAGGATACAAATTTGATCATGTTGATTGAGTATTATAACCTAATTGGTAGAAAGGAGTACTAAGTTGATTAGGTTGACTTAGTATTGCAATTAGGTAAAAAGACAATCTATAAAAGACTGTGTCAAATAAAATGATAGTGTGAAAAAAATAGGGAAAAATTTTACAATGTAATTTGAAGTAATAAATGGAAGTAAACACATAAATAATTGGATTAATGAGAATGATCCAATTGGGGCACACAACATAAAACCTTGCACCAATGTTGGTCAATGATTTTTTTTGAAATACAACACCCAATAAGTAGAGAGCAAGTAGTCAACTAAAAATCATATGCTAACTAAATGGTCATCCTGAGTGTTAGATTATTATGAAAATTTTATTTTAAGTGTGATAAGGAAGTTGGGAACTAAAAATAAATCTATGGATGGTTTAAAGACATTTAGGCTGAAAGGGATCTGTGTTGGCATAGTATTGGATTGGTATTGGGGCCTACGCCCTCACTTCACAATCCCACAATGATAAGGGTGTTGAGTGCTTTGCTAGTATATACCATTAACCACATGTTTATACTTAGACAAAAAACCAAGTCAGCTTCCCCCTTGGTGATGTAATCTAAGTAGGTAGGCCTTAGGAAGATAAATGTTAAATGCATTTTGTAATTGTGTGATTTGGTAATGTGTGAAAATAGAGTAAAATAGTGTAACTAATCAACAATTTTAAAAACCACCTAATTAGACTATGTGAGATAATATAAGAATACAAAAAACTGAAAATGAAAGTGTGAATTAATTACTAGCAAATAGTTGTTAATTTCTAAATGAAGAATAGTACATAGTTGATTCAGATGGCACTAGATGAAAATTGTACATAATAGAGTTAAATGGGTTACTACTATTTAGTAAAATAAAGAGTCCTTAAGAAATAATTTGATTAACTTGACTTAGTCTTTTAGATAGAAGATAAGCTACAAAAATAAGCTGATTAGGTCGACTTAGTTTGTTGTAAGATTACAGTTTTGAATACTACAAACTTACATAAAACATAGCTATAATGAAATATTGAATTGAAAGAGAGAGAAAGAAAGGAACCTTGGTGGGTTAGAAGATGATTAATATTGAAAATTTTCTATTGAAGTGCCTTGAATGTTGTTTGGAAGTTCTAGCAATTAAGTTGACTAGTTTGACCTAGTTCTATGAAACCCTATTTGTTAAATCTTGTTAAGATGACTCAGTCAACCTGGTCAACTTAGTTTTTTATCTGGATGCTGACTATAAGACTAAGTTGACATATACAACTTATTTTATTGTTCTAGATGCTAATTGGAAGACTAACTTGACCTTTTCAACATAGTTTATTATTTAAGACTGACTAACAATACTATGTTGACCTGCACCATCTAGTAACCTATATTTGATAAAGACCTACATAGAAAGAACAAAGTAATTTTGATGTGATTATGTTAAAATTATGCATAGAATTTATAACTATATCAGATTGGTTGACTTAGTATCAAAAATATAAAAAAAATAATAAAATGATAAAAATGAAAAGTGTGAAAGAAAAACTGAAAGGGTTAGATTCATGTTGGGTTCACCAAAATGTATGTAATGAGAAATACAATAGATCTACAAATCAATTCTAGCTCAGATAAGATAGATCTTACTTACACTTTTGATTGGGGATACATTATATAATCAGGGTCATGACCAATATAGATTTTATAGACCTAATTAAGGGATCTCTTACCATAATAATACCACTAGGGAGGGTTCCAAAGCCTCTAGTCAAGCAAAACTATGAAATAACCCTAACTAAGTCCTATGTTTTCATATTCACTATAGTAATAACAAGTAAAAAAAATCTAATCTAGTGCTCACCAAAGATTTTGGCACAAAGTGGGGGTAATAAAAAATAAAAGTAAACATGCATAGAAGACATATACTCACGTCAATGTATACATAATCTTAATGCATGAAAAATAAGTATAAATGCATATCTATCTACTCTTATAAAGGAAGAACAATTTTAAGAATACTTACATTTGAAGATGAAACCACCAAGCCTCAATATCTCCCTTGGCCAAGGTGCTTCTCAATAGGTTATTTTGTTATGTAAGAATGACAATGATAAATCATCTCTAGGCTACATAACCTATCAATGCATCGGAAATACTTTTTCACGAGACAAGATCTATATTTTCAAAGAAAGTATGAAACCTTAAGCTTGATCTTCAAGTAAAATGGTAGATAAGTAGATGCATAATATATCTTACTTCTTCTCTTCTATGAGAAATGGTAAAATGATTATGTTTATATAGGCAGATCTAACACTAAACCCTTCTGAAAGTTTTGATCGACAAATTCAACATGATCGACCTAGTATCACAATTGACAAAAACTAACTAAGTCATGGACTAGGCCAGCTAGGGGCTGACCTAGACCCTTATAAGTTTTGATAATATGAATACAAGGTCAATATGGCTGACATAGTCATGTAAACTATCAAAAAGGGGTTTAGGTTAGGGAAAGGGCTAATGAAGGAGGTAAAAGACTAGAGGAGTGTGTGAAATGAGAGGAAAATCTTATGGGAATGGTTTTTGGGAGATAAATGTGTAGATATCAAGTGGTAAAATGGACAACAATCCTAAAAAACACCAATGGTCTACCCACCCCTTTCTCGGTGCACCCTTTAGAGCATGTACTCAGAGATATTGAGACTCAATGAGTTCCTACAAGATAAAGAGCATCAATAATTGATAAAAGTTTGAAAATATTATGTGTATAGACACTATATTAACCTCCCCTCTATATATTCATTGTTAAAAGTATGGCATGGTCAGTGGGAGCTATACCCCTCAAAGTTCTTCCCAAAGCATTTTAGGACATCCTCCTAACAATTTTCATGTCAAAATCTAAACTTATTGATAAAAAAGTGGAAATTTGAGGATCATGAATGTTTTATAGGAATCCTAATTTTACTCTAAATAGTCACTTGTTTCTCTCTATAACCATGATATTACAACAATATCATGACTTTGTAGTCATGATTTTATCTTTATAATAGCGGTTTTGCCTTAACTATCATGATATTACCTTAACCATCATAGTCTTTCACTAGCCATTTTGTGTTATAGGTAGAGTTACAATTTTACATGATAAGTGGAAAATTTACATGATAAGTGGTGAATTTTCATGATAATTAGGGATTTTGCATGATAAGTAGCGATTTTGCCTTAACTATCATGATATTGCCTAAACTATCATAATTTTCTACTAATACTTTGGTGTTACATGATAAGTTGTAGTTTTGCCTTAAGAGTGGTGATATTATCTTAAATTATATGATATTATTTTAAAATTTACAATTTTTCACTAACTTTGTCCTTTATAAGAAGTTGTGATTTTGTACTAATTAGTTGTAGTTTTATAGGAAAAGTTGTAGCATTACTCTATGTTTCTATGATTTTGTACTATGTGAAGAAAATTTTAAACTCAAGAGATAAATTCAAAATAAATTTACTCACTTTATTTTTTATTCTAAGGAAAATGACCCCTAACATATTTTATAGGACCCATAGGCAAAGAAAAGATATTTTAAAACACTATAAGTTTCAAAATTCACATTTAAATTTGGTGTTTTAAAAAATCCTTTACTTGAGTTATTTTTATTTTTTTCAAAGCTTTCAAAAAAATGCCAAAGGGCTAAACTTCATGACATATTTCATTTGGTGCTATAAAAATCAACTCACACTTTAGTTAAATACTCATAATATTTTTCATTTTTTATGATTATTGTTGACTATTTGTTTTGCAAGCTGAGTGTCACATGTAAGCTCTACCCCCATCCCATTTAGAGAACTCGGGTGATAAAAAATTATCACTTATTTCATTTGTAAATTTTATCCAAAATCATGGAAATAAAGTTTCCAAGGCCCTCCCCAAAATTTGAGTGATCTAGGGTGACCCCAAAATGACCCTAAAGTCCTTCAACATTTTTTATTTCATGAATTTTAGCTTGTGGGTAAGAGTTCATCACCTCCCCATGGGTTATATAGGGAAGTGTTGAACTAATAATTCATATTTCAACATCACTTCAACCCTAATCCATGGTAGGGGTATAGAAAATGAGGTAAACTTACTAGGATGCTTGTTTTGTTGGCATATTATTGTCATTGATGTCAAAAGGGTACATCAAGTAAAGGCATAAAGGTCATTAATGTCAAAGGCCTATTTGGTAAAGTAATTGAGCATGGTAGTGTCATAAAGAGAGTGTTGATAAGTGAGTGATTATTGTGGATATGATTAACCTGTTGAGAGTATGTTCTTAGTTGGTAGCATGATGATGTCAAAGGTGACTAAGCCTAGTTGGTAGTGTGTGATGAGACAAGGTACATTGAGAAGAGTGTTGTCATTGAAGGCAAGAGAGAATTTAAAGGAAAATAATTTATTATGGCTGAATACAAGTTAAGGTTGATGTCAATAATAATTTCAAAGGTGTTTAGGTGCATGGAGGAGAGATGTCAAGTCATATGAAGCTTGGTCATGTGGTTTTAGGTCTATATGAGGCTATGGAAGATTGTTATCATAAGAGAGAGAATGGTGCAGTGATATCAGTGTGTTGTGATGTATTATATCTATTTGTTTAATTTTTTTTTGACATCATGACATGGAAGGAACATGTCAAGGTATCACGTGTATTGGAATCTTGAAGCCTAGTCATGGCATGGTGAAGGTATGAACTAGTGACATGATGAAGTGAGTGATATTAGGTATGTGAGAAATTTCAAATGTTGTGTGAGCATGATTATAATGTGTATAATCATCCATGAGAGTCTAAAGGTGATCCCATAGTGGTAGGACCTTTAGATCAAGTCTACACCTAGACCACTCCTAGACCTTGTTTGGCATAATGAGGCATGAAGATTAGTTTTTAAGGAAAGTTTACATATGTGATCATGGATATAGGAATGATATGTTTTTTTAAGAATGTTGAAATTTTTTGAGGTCATGGTTTTAAGGGAATTATAATAATGAAGGGAATGGTAAGAAACACTATTTTAGGCCTTCTCAAGTTCATAGAATGAGGTCTCAAGACTCGAGAGGCACTTTCAAATGTTTGTTAGAATGTGTAATCTATGCATGGAAAATTGATATATTGAGGATATTTGGGGAAAGGGATTATCTAAGATATATAGGCATTGGTTTTGGATTTAAGGGGTAGTTATTTATGAATAATTGTTAATACTAAAACTTGTGTTAAACCTCCCTTAAACCCTAATAAGGACCCAATGTAGAATATATTTTTAAAAACAACCTATTATGATCTAAATTGAATATATAAACTATTGTATCATGTATTAAACTCTCTAAAGTACCTCCAGGTGGTGGTGGTAAGTTATATGAGAGAGAAAATGTGTAGATACTAGTTTATTTATGAAGAATTTACTGTAGTAGTTAAAAGTTGCATTAGTCAAGAAAAAAAATAGATGGAATGAGGAGATAGAGACTCATAATACATGTACATTAAGGTTTATGGATATGTTCCACCATTCAAGAGTTATAAATTGGTCATCCAAGTTAGCTAATCGCTAATAGGCCTAATGGTGTGAATAGTGAAAAACCCATGCAGTAGTGAGATGATGAATTGGAATGTATTTTCATGATAGAATGATGAAAAAAGTGCATGGGGATATTTATAAATAATTTTAATACATGTATATTATTTCAATAAGTTTTGGAGGTTAGTGAATATGGTGAAAATTTATTCATAAAATGACTTGTCTGGTTCAATTTGGTCTATGAGATATAAGGTCATGAGATTAGTCTGAAAGACCTATATTTTGATATTGGACCATATGTTTTTTATGTTTGGGAATGTTATGAATATATAATATAATATTTTTAATGCATCAGGAGTCTTTGAAAGTGTCTACATAGGTGTTGGAGTTTAAAGTCACCATGATTGGTCTTTGAGGAAAATTGGCAATTCTGAGTAAATGAGTTGCATAGGTATTCTTGAAGCCTTAAGCTTTGAGTGAATGTGTATAATGAAAATTTTAATTAAATTTAAGTAATATAGACTCTGTTCATGTACTTGGTTGATCATATTTGAGTGACTTAAGTGTGTTTTAGCTTTAGTATTGAAATATAGACTTTTTGGTGTACACATGCCTAATAGGACTGAGTATTATTAAGAGGTTTCATGAAGTGATTGGACCTAAAAAGTGTTATGGATCTTATAGGATGTTGTATAAGGTATATTTAAGTTATTTTGAAAAGTATCCCAATGTATATTGATGTGTAATTCTTTCCAAGGGATCAAATGACAACATGTTGATAAGAAGGCCTAATGCAATTAGGTATCCACGAGATCTAAAAGTGAAATGAGGTCTAATAGAGTTATGGCAGACCAAAAAAGAATTTATGATAATTTGAATCATGTTTATGATATATAATAAGACATGTTATATGGTAAACCTAAGAGGTTATGGATGTGTGGTTGACCAAGTGGTATATGATCAAGAGAGAAGTATATATACAAGGTTTTTTAGGCCTATTTAAAAAAGTTTAGAGTAAGTGAATGGATTAATAAATTAATGAGAATAAGGAAGTTTGGAAATATGTTATAAAAAATTAGGAGAGATAATATAATCATTTCAAGATGATCATATTGGTTTTTTATAGTTTAAGATCAAAGTCATATGACCTATTTAGTCTTGATGAGGGCTAGTTGAGCGAAGAAGCCTAGAGGTAGTTTTGAGAGAGATCAAGTAGAGAAGAGTTGAAGGAGTGATCATTGAATATTTAGAGGTTATTAGAGGTGAATAATATATGTGTTCCTAAATTATGATATATGATATATCTCAGAGAGAACATATAAAGAGTTGAGTGGAAGAAGTGTGATTAACTGAGTTGGTGCTTGAGGGAGTTGACGCTTCCTTGTAGTTTGGAGCTTGAAAAATTGTACTTGATTGAGTTGGTGCTTGGTTAAGAGGGAATTAGATATGAATTAAAAGTTTTTTCTTGTATAAGTTTATTTTAACTGAGTTGGTTCTTAGTCGTAGGGGGTTGTATCCTCCTAGAAAGTAGGTGCTTGCTAAAGTCAAGTGGGTGCTTGATAAATCTAGAGTTGGTACTCCATATTGGGTTGGTGCTAAAATAAATTTGATACATTATATTATAAAAAAAATTTTACAAGATTTTTTTTAATTAGTTTAATCCCCTATAAGGTTTTACCACATATGTGATGTGCTATCTTTTTTCATGCTCATATGATTGGTTCTTAATGCATTATTAGATCACTGTGTTGCTTTCATAGTTCATAGATGAAATGATGTAATTTGTTGAAAGTTTTTAAATATTGATTCACCCCATCTCAATCATTATTATTCCAGAATTTTTGAGTTGTTAATCAAGATCCATTAGTAAGAGATTGCCTCAAAGCATATGTTTAACTCAAACATCATACTACATTGAGTAATTGATAGATGTAGTGGTTGTGAAAAGGATAAGACCTTTTCATAACAATTAAATTAACATGGATACAAATGATGTGTTAGGCCCTAGTGTTAAACACACATATGGGACCATATATAATGAACTAAAATTGATAGTTTAGATAACTCTAATTATTATGGATATACTATCAATGTAGGGTGAGTGGCCCAAAGTTCCATGTCATTATATAAACTCTTGAGAGAAGAGGAGGCATAAAAACCCTACTTTTAATGCACATTTTAATTTTTGGATTAATAAATTAATTTCCTCTCAAGATCAAGCATATAGACATAATTTGATAGTATAAATCCACTTTGTTAGTTTTTATGATTTAGGATGTAACACTTAGGTATTTTTGTCATTTTTCCTTTTTACTTGCATTGTCTTGTGTTAAAAATATTTGTTTCATACCATGTACAGAAAAAAACAATGTTTTCACCTCACTCTTTTGTTTAAAGAATTTTTATGCTACCTATTTGTTACCATGCTTTGGCTTAGTCATTTTTTAATTTTTTTTTTGTGTGTGTGTCACTTGTTTGAAAGGGGCATCATTACGCTGCCCATTTTAATCCAAGTCTTGTGCCTTAGAATTTTTGAAACAAACCATTTATAATATATTTAGAGAATGATAACATCATTATGATACTTGCATTTTTTTAAATATTTTATGCCTTGTGTCCAATTTTAATTTCAAAACCACATGTACCTTCTTGGTCTATACTTCATTTTTTTATGTTGTCCACTTTGGTCTAGCTTTTTATCCATTTGAGGAACCTAGCCTTTTAAATTGAATTTGAAATTGGTCTTGATAAGTTTATATTCAACTATTAATTCATTTATGCCTATGCCTCACATAATTTTGGCTTATCTCTCACTTTTGGATTTTGCAACTTAGACTAGTTCTTTGCTCGATTTAAAAGATTATTTTGTGCCTAGATTTGGGAAGTGATCTATCTTCCACATGTCTAAAGTCCAATATATTTTTCCAAATGTAAAGTATATGTTTAAAATATGAATGCCTAGTTTGAGTCAAAGTGTTTCAAAATTTTTAGATTAATTATCTTGTATTTTAGACCTAGTTTGTGCCAAGTCTAGATTTTATGCCTTATTCCTAAAAGACCTAGCAATTTTTTTTTGTCTTAGACCTTGTTTTATTTAAATTCTAGATCTTGTTTCATGTTTCTAAGAGACCTATCATCTTACCTCTTTATTTTAAACATAGATTATTTTTAGCCTAGCTTTGTGCCCTATTCCTAAAGTCCTAATAACCTTTTTCATCTTTAAAACTAGATTATAATTGTTTGAAACAATTTTTACCAATTTTGGAATTTGGGTTTTATTTATCCACTTGACCTTTTATGTAAGACATTTTATGTTAGACCTTGAAGATGTTTTAGACCAAGTTTATCATAGACCATTTTGGAGAAATAGATCTAGTTATTAGACCAAGTTTGAGCCATTTATCTTTTAGATATTGTTGTTAAGAGTTTGTATAACTCTAGACATTATTCACAAAACATTAGTCATTAATTTATATATGTCTCATTACACTCATAGTGGAGCCATGTATAATCTAGGTTATGATAATGTAGTCATAAATGATAACTTTTTTTGAGACCACTATGATGATGACATGGTTTTTGAGATGGATCCTTATCATCTTTACACTAATTAATATGGGAAATAAATTCAATATTTTTTAACCCATTATTTAGTTAACACACCTCCATATTTGGAGTAGGACCAAGAGCAAACTGCATAATATATTGCTAGTGTGCCATCAATTTTAGAATAAGTTTAACAATAATCATATTATGTTAATATGCCATTGGCATGTGATACTTATTTATTTGGTCATCACTTAGTTTAAAGTAAGGAAAATTTTTTAGTCATAGCCATGGAAGTAGGGTCCATGTTTCCAGTAGACTTCCCCCATGAAAATTTACCTAGTCTAGTTAGAGTGCCTCTGAACATGCCTTATACCCAAAGCATTGAGTAGGCCTTTACTAGCCATCCTAAAGCACTCGTGCCAATGTCATATCAAGACCCAACTATTCTTGTCAAAGTAAAAGGCCTCATGGATTACCACTTTATATAAATGCAATAATCATATCAAACTTATTTGAATCTAGCATGTAATTTTAATACCATGGCCATGTCAAACACTCTACTCATAGATATAGCTCCTTAAAAATGAGTATTAATTGAGTTGAAAGGTCAAGATAATTCAAGTATAAACCCATTTTTACAAATCACTTGAATCAATGACATGTATGATGTCTCATATATTAATGAGATGAATACAACTTCTACATAGAATAATGTGCCAAACATGATGGATAACATGTAAGTATCTTCAAATCTAGGCCAAAGTGGTTTAACTACACCAAAAAATAGTTTGTGACAACAAGTGCATTTATTTAATACCAAAAGTGGTGCACAATAGTAGGGGGAAGGAACTTCTACATCCCAACCACAAAAAATTACCTCTAATCCTCAACTAACTACTTATTTAAGCATGCAACCATAGGGATTAAATAATCAAGTGTTGACTAATGATTTGACTCAACAACTAGTGATGAATGATACTCCATCACAATAGGTGATGACTAACATTCCAAAAAAATAGACACAATATAATAGACCATTGCAGTAGATGCAGAACACTACACTATCTTAATAGGGGGAAACAAATGTTCCACCTCCATAGGTAATGGAAAATATACCTCTCTAGTCACAGACCAATATACCTTTATAATCAAAAAAATAGTCTAATCAACAATGTGTGTCTACTTTTCAAAGATAAATTTCAAACACCTAATATGTATCTTATTCAAAACTAGTGTTTACATAATAAAGAGGTACCAGTATCAAATAAATACCACTTAGGAAACAATTAAATTTTTCTCAACACATGCCAAAGATCCAATGATAGGGCCTTGGTCCATAATAAGTTCCCCTTATTCATCCAGGTTTGAATAGTCAGTAACAATTCCCTACTCAATCTCAAAAGGTACAATACTTTATCTAGAGCCACATTCTACCATACCAAACCTAATTTACTCAAAACCAAGGCTATATACTAAATCCAAACCAGAATATAACACAACAATGCATGTAATTTCAATAACTACACCCCAATTTGTGGATGTATATTCTTGGTTGGTTCCCTCACCAAACCAACATTCCAAAATAAACCATACCTCCATTATACCTAGGTCAAGGTAAACCACCTTTGACCACCCATCCACCACCTTATCCAAATGTACCATCTAGTTTCTTGGTACAAGAACTATAATAAATGAAGGATTCAATTTCCAGCATTCAAGTAGGGAAGTGGACCAGGGAATTCAAGTTAGATGACATGTGCTCATATCCATTCAACATGGAGTATCTATAGATACCATTTCCTCTAGGGTATGAACCACCCAAATTTGATAAATACAAGGATAAAAGAGACCCTAAGGCCCATTTGACTGAATTATTTATTGCTTTCTAACTAGTGACTTACAATGACATTTATTTACTCCTCTTGTTTCCCTGAAGTTTAGCAAGATAGGATTTGGAGTGGTTCCCCAAATTTCCAAGTAATTTCATATCTAATTTTGATGACCTCTCAAGCTAATTTGTGTAACATTTATCCTATAATTTTAAGTATGAGATCTCATTAGTAAATTTAACTCAACCCAAGTATAAAGTTGGTAAAAGTTTCATAAGCTACCTATATAGATGGAGAGTGCTTTCTTGTCGCTTCACCCATAGCTTAGCAGATAAATAATTAGCCAATGTGTTTAATAAAAAATTACATAGTGAGATATCCTATAATCTGGAGCTTCAGTGTGCACGTACCTTCAAAGAGATCATAAAAAAAGGTTTGCTAGTTTAAAAGGCCCTTATTAACAAAGGGATTATCAATTTAGCCTCATAAAAACAAAATTAGAACCAAAACCAAGGAATAATCCAAAGTCAGAACCATAACCAATTCTAAACACAAGCATTGAAACTAACCTAGGCTGATAACTATGAAATATACAAGTAATACAAATTTAATAATAATGTTATTAGAAATAGAGTAACTAAGTTGCATCATGTAAAAATGGTTCAAACATCATATTCTCAACCCACACCACAAATGTGACTTACTCCTCATCAGTAGCCTATTCAACAAGCACAACCTTTATGGTATCCTAGACTAGCTCTGCAAATGCAACAACCACAACCTTTACAAACTACATTAAGAAAAACCACTCCTCGAGTCTTCAACCTTGGTGAACCTATATAATTAGTGTCTTTCAAGCTTTTCATAGCCAATATGATTAGCTATCCTATTTCAAATAACTATCCTGAGGGTATTCCATATCCATATAAAGAGAATGAGTTATATGAATACCATCATTTTCATGGGAATAATCTACACTATTGTGTGTAAATAAAACACCTCATAAAAAACATGTTAGAAAATGGGCAGATTACATTGGATAATAGATCATCTACATCGAGCCAGAACTTGGGTATCTACCAAAACCCTTTTCCATAGCATAAAAATCAATAATAAAAATAATGAAAGCTAGAATAACAAAAATAATAATATCAATAACTACCGTAACACAACAACAAAAACAACAACAACAACAACAACAAAAACAACAACAACAACAACAACAACAATGTTAACCAAATGGGAATAACTAAGGCTAGAATGATTTCAGCAACCAACATACTTACCACATAGTTGCACATGACTATAAAAATTTATAGGTCATATTACAAGTGGTCAAATTTAAACCATCACCATTAATCCTAGACCAAATACTAATAGAACATGACCATTACCAAACATTTCCAATCAATCCACCTATGCTAGTAATCCTTCTTTGACTTGGGACTATAACCAAATGCAACAATAACCAAGGATTACTATTTTAGGACATTATACTGATAACTCATCATTTCCCTATGATCACAACCAAGTGCATAGATAATAGAGACTTATCCTATCTAGTCCATCTCCATTATCATCAAATTATAATGTCCTGTATCCAATCCTAGTTTTACAATCACAACTTGGTGATCTAAGATTACCATCCTAGGCCCACAATCTCTTTCTAACAAACCAATCCAACCCATCGTGATGGTTATGAACAATCCATATGACATTTTGGAATAATTCCATAAGGCACCTATATAAATCTCCATTTTGGATTTGTTGCATACATCTACTAGCCAAAAAAATCCTAACATAGCTCCTAAGCTAATCCTAAGTTCCTAACAACATGACCCCAGATAAATTCTAAGCTTTGGTTGGACATCTAGCCCCCCACCAATAGTTTAAATTCAATAAAAGTGATATGTCATCCCTTGGATCTCTCCATAACAATACCCTATACATTGAAGTTGTCATAACATAACATAAAGTCAAATGTGTCTTGATAGACAATGGATTAGGCTTGAACATTATGTCTTTGAAGCTCATCAAGTATTTTAGATATATAATATTTGATCTATAGCCAAAGATAATTAATATCAAGGCCTACAATAATGAATAACATGAATCACAAGGCACCATAAGCTTGTCAGTTATCATTGGGCCTTTGACCCATGATATACTTTGTCATGTGTTAGACCTAGACCTATCTTACAATTTACTCTCAGGTAGACCTTGGATACATTAAATTCATGTAATCCCTTTGCCATTATACTAGTGCCTCAAGTTCTCATGCTCAGGCATGGAGGTCACCATTAATGGAGATTTATATCTCTATGAACATTGAAAATATTTGGAGGCTGAGTAAAAAGTTATAACTACCACTTTGGCCTATATTTATTTCCCAAAAAGGACAAAAATAAAGAAATACTTGTCAAATTACTAGAGGCCAATTATATAGACCTAGATAGCCTTGATTCATCTTCACATATGCCTCCTCTTAAAATGTCTCATCATTTTACCATCTCAGCCAATGGCCCATGAGAGTATTTATCCCATGACACATTTCACATTACCAAGCTTCCATAGAAACCCAAGTCTTAAGGAAGACCTAAAGCCAAGCCACCTTGGATGGAATGGCAATAAAAAGGCAAAATTAAATTTCATATTCTAAAACCTATCATTTTCATGTTAGTCGTTGGCCAAGAAGAGGACCCACTTGCGAATAAATAATCATGGTTTTACAATGACAAATTGGCAAATTGCTACAAAAATGCCAAATATCCCATTCCTAATAGGATCATGGAGAATAAAGCCTATGAAGGTGGCAACATTAGGCCAAACAAATAGGGTAATCTTGAGTAAATATCTATAACTCAATACAAAAAAACTTATGGTATTAGATTTAAACTACCTTAGGGTTACCCCACATATCTTATTCATGTTCTAAAACCAACTTCTAGTGACAATGATGCCAACAATGAAGCAGAGTCTAATCAAAACGTTTATGAAGACCTTGCCAATGCCAACTTATTTAAACCACATACCATTTGTACCATTACCCCAATGAGCTGACGTAACCTACTTCCTCTTTATCACTGTTAACTTATATCCTAGGATAAATAAGAATCCATAGTGCTTGTAGACAAGTTTGAAAATGATGAGGCCTTTTGTGATTTTCTCAACCTAAGAGACAATGTTCCATTGGGAAACCATAAACAAGGGTTCTATATCAAACTACATCTTGTAGTCTATTTTGGAGAATGGGTGAATACATTTAGCCAAAAAAAAGATTAAAACATTGAAGTCCCAAAATGAAAACCTCTTTGAGGCACTTTTAGACTAGGGTAAAAGTAAAAAGAAAGTCCAATCTTTTGGTGAAAACCTTTTTCAGGCACCATCAAATGGGGTGTTCACCTTTCCTCAAATGAGGCTCAAGAGACCACCAATGATGTAATTGATTTTGGGTCTAATTATAGTTCTATAGAACAACATGCCTTTGATTTAATTGCCCAAGAATTTCCTATAGTATTTGTGATATGACCATCCCTACCATTGGGAGAGTCAAATTCATCTTGTTTAGGAGATCTTGAAGAACTAATCCAACTGTAAGACTTTGCAGTTATGGGCCAATTCAAATAATTGCTAACCATTTTATAAGAAAGATCGACTCTCCTAGTAGAATATACTATGAAAGTCAACATCAGGACTCTAGATGACCTAAAATAGATCAAATTAGGTGCATCCCTCATGAGGAAGAATGTAAAATCTTTACATCCCTTTTGAGGGAATTTATTGACATCTTTATTTGAGCCTATTCAAACATGCAAGGTTTGGACCCCACCTTGGTTATGTTGTCACTCAATATTGAACCCTAGAGATGGTTGTTCAAGCCTACTCTAGATTGAGTGAAACATTGGATTACCTCTAGGCTTGTGGTTTGCCTCAAGTAGAGGTAAACCTCTAGGTTGAATTGATAGCTCCCTAGATTAGAATTTTATTACTTATCACCTACACTTCTTGATTTCTTGGATGAAAAGGGATAGATTAAAACATGAAAGTAAAATAATATAATGAGGTGATACACCAGAATGATCTCCACTAGACTATCATATGATTGCACTATGAAACATAACTCACAACACTAGTCTCAATATCCTAGATTGCTCTAACATCAATATTTCAAACATGGAGGTGATATGAATTATACTACTCAAAGTGAGTGAACATGAGGTTAGTTTGTAGACACTAATACTACTCTTCACACTTAGAGATAGACAAACACATTTGAATACAATTCATGTGACCTATTAGAGGGAGAACTACTTACATCAAATATGGAAGAGTAGAGAGAAGGTAAGGATATATACTTATCACTTGACATTCAATATGCACCACTTCACACACTTAGAAGAGACTATTATGAACTCAAAACTAGATTGAAAATATTTATTTCAAAGGAAAATAATGTTAGAGGTGCAATATACTAAGGGGTAGGGGTGAATTATTGGTGGAAAACAATCCAATTCAATTTCTAAACCCTTGCAAATATTTAAGCATTCAATAAAATTATTCATGAAGCATACAAATCATTCATAACAATGAATAATGAACATAATGTGAGATCATAAACACAACACATGATCTATGTGGGAAACCCTCTTGGGGAATAAAACCCATTCTCAAGCCTAAAAACACATGGAATACTATCTTATAATATGATCACAAATAAGAGATTGATTAAGTCCTTCTAAATAGGAACCTTGGTCAGGTCTTAACTTAAGGCCTTTAGTGAAAACATAGTTCCATAAAGAGAAACTTCCCCTAAGATGATCAAGTCCTTCTAACAACCTATTTGGTCAAGCCCTTTTGACTTACAACCCTGATCAAGTCCATCTAACCAAAGGTCTTTAGTGAAACCCTATTTCATAAGGAACAACTAACCCTAAGGAAGATCAAGTCCTTTAGACCCTCATTGAGATGAACACTTCAACCTTAGAAATGATTTCTTTAACACTTGATGATGGAACTCTTGATTATCTAACAACTACATAAACTATCTCTCTAACTCATATAATTCTCTCACATAGGCATGCCATAATCTCTCTCATTCTTCACTCAAATAGTCCTCATATGCACACTTATATCTCTTCACATAACTTCAAATTGCAAGAACACTATACTATCATAAAAAACATGATCTAAAAATCATACACATAGTCCTTAATCTTCTCTACTCATCAACCCAATAGCTAGGCACTCTCACTCTCCTCTAATTTCCTTCACTCTCCAAATCTCTCACATAGGAGTCTCTTATTCACACATCTAGAAATCACCATCTTTGATTTTACAATTTATAGAGCATACTTGATAATCAACACCTTGGTCAACCATTAGGCATGCCTTATCCCTTAAGGTATATTTCAAATGAATACATGGCTCAATAAAATACTTATAGGTTGGCCATAACATCTATGGGTAACCCTTAAACAACTACACCTTTTAATAAGACCCTTATAACTCTGATAGGTGTCATAGACACCTATTCACCCATTTAGCACACCCTCAAACAAAACAAGAACATAGGACCAATTTTAAATACATGGGTCCACTCCTTACGTCCCCTTTAATATCCTCAAATGATCATAGTCATCTTATCTCACCTGTGCATATGTTTAAACAACTCAAACAAAGACCTTATACATGAGAACACCATTATCGAACATACATTCAACTTATTAAGCATTATTCATACTCAAGATAGATTGATCACACCTCCAAAATACTCACAAAGCATCCTTATGGAGTCTACAACACTCCCAAATAGCAAAGTCATCATGGGACATTGAAACAACATTAAAACAAGCTCAAATATACTTCTTAGGTCATTTTCAGAATAAACATGAACACAAAGTCAAGTTTGAACATTAATATATTTGACTGTACACACTTCCAAATCTTCAAATTAAGTTCATTAGATGTACCATGGATTCCTCTACATCTTTAATTTTTATAACACTAATTTTTTTGACTTTTATCGAAAGATATGGACAAAATACAGAGCTCTAGTTTTTCGCTATGTTAAATTCAAATATTTGAATGACAATGGTCACAATTAAACTTCAATCACTTTGATCACATCTCATGTTCTCTCAGCTTTAGATCAATATCATACCATTGATCTTGTCTGAAATTTAATGTATATGCATTAATGATCAAATTTTAAACCTTAATCACTTTGACCTTATCTCATACAATCTTGAAATGTTGACTCAACATGCTCTATTGATCTTTTTGAATCAACTAGGTCTTTAACTATTAATGCTCATCATTCGATTAATCTATATGATCACCAACTCATCATTAGATCCTTATCCTTTACCTTTGCCCAATAATAAAAAATCATGCACCTATCCTCATCTCAATACATCCTAACTTCTTAGAGAAACATGAATCATCGATCTTTATTGAGCTTTAACTTGTGCAAAAATGACTAGCTATGGGAACCATTGAAATACGCTTGGAAGGCTAACTTTACATAGTCATAACTTTTACCTCGGTCAATATCATGTCCCACAAATTAAACCATATATTCTCTTTTCAAAGAGGAATCCAACCATGTATCAAATTGCTCCTAAAAAATTCACATATGTGAGATATATAGCTATTAAAATATCTTCCCAAAATCTTCTGTCACAGAGCCAACTATGCTTAGAATTTCTCTAGGAGACTAACTTTTCTCTTGCATAACTTTTTCCATGCTTCAATGCATGATCTTAAATTTGGTACAAATCAATTAGGATCAAAACTGAACAAACCCATATAATTATTTTCTCTTAACACCTTTACATGTTCAAGATATAGCACCATCAAAATGCCTACTCAAATTTTCTTGTCATACGCAAATTTGGATAATTATGGAAAAACACAATCAAATTACCTGGGATCCTAACTTTGCATATGATTATCTTTTGACATTCTTTTTTTCATGATCTAAAAATTAGTGTAAAGAAACTAGGCATAAAAATGAACAAACCCATATGATCACCTTCCCCTAAAACATCCACATGTATGAGATATAACTTAATCAATATGCTTTCTTGGCTCTTCTTACCACTTTGAAAATTTGGCTAAGCATGGGAAAACATTTTCAAAATACTTGGGATCCAAAATTTGTACCCACATATCTTTGACAGTGATTAGGTACATGAATTGAGATTTATCACATATAAACTAGGTATAAATGTGATCACATCCATATGAACAACTCCCCCTGACTCATCCACACGTGGTAATGGTGATGTCAATAAACTACCTACTTAGATTTTCTGCCACTAGACCTAAACTATCTAGTTGAAAATTATGGACTATCAAATGAATTATACTTATGCACACAAGTTATTAAAGCACATATAACATATAAAGGACCTATTTAACAATCTCAAATCACCATACTCATCCCTAAACATCTCTAAGCATGCCAAAACATAAGAACAACCAATCATACTTCAAACATACTTAGACAAGCACATTGCACACTTTGTCATTATCACATATACTATCAAGGCACTTCATACACTCACTATGACACCTCCATGACATCACCATAACATAATTTAAAATAATCCAATAATTTTCCCCTTTTTCATTATTGCCAACAACCATCATATATAACAATATACAGTTCACCTTCTCTCTCTTCAAGCACTCTGATAATAGGAAATTTCTCCCCCTTTAGCACAATGAAAAAGTGGTCCCCAATTGATACTAAAGACCTAAAAATACTATTAAATAATAAAATAACATCTTATAACTAAGATACAAACTCCCCCTTACTTTGAGCCTACTTTAGCTTACCTTGACAACATCCTCTTATTCCATGTCAACACTCTCTTCAACCAAGAACTAAAACCAATGAAGAAAGAACACACAAAATAGTAAAATCTAATGGAATTCACCAAGAAACATCTAAGAGGTACTCCCCCTAAGACCTTTGAGCCATTGCATCATTTGAGCATCTTTAGATCTCCACATACCATGAAGAACCACCACATAGGCTTACTATCCTTCTCTCTCAAGACACTTCCATGACCATCAATAGAGAATCATACCACTAATATATCAAGAAACATGTTCTAAAGAAATGTGAGAACTCACCTTGAAATATTCATACCTTACTATTTTAGAGAAACTGAACAAAAAACACCCTTCTTCAAACTAGGCATGCCTAGCCTCCTTGTAGTCCTACTTGGAACTTGCAAAGCCCAAAATTTTCAATAGACACATCTTTAAGAATTGAAACTTCACATATAGAGAAGTCTCATATAACCCCGTAAGGAAATCAATTTTCAACAACTAGATCATCTTCTATAATATACTTCCTTCACAAAGTAACTATCTAATTAGGCCTCCAATTTGACAAAAACTTGAATAACTTGAGAACCACAAACCTTCAAATCTCCATGAAAATTTATTTTATAACCCATTTAGCCCATTCAACATATTAATAATCATCAAACCTCAACTCGTAAGGTAGACCATTTTTATAGCAAAGCCTAAAACCCTAGAATCTTAAAACAATTAAATTCAACACAACACCTTCTAGTTAACATCCACCTCTGAAATTTCTTGTACACTTGGAGATAACCATTACACACTTCTAGACCAAGATTTGAGCTTCCACACCATTGGTAACCTTTAATTACTTGATAAATCACAAATCATCCTTTGCTATCTGGGAACCTTCAATATGATCCTACAAACTACTCCATATATAGTTATCAACATCATGACATCATTTTGACATTACCACAACATATCTTCCACCTAGACATATATACTCTAACTAAAAAATACTCAATTCTAGTCTTCTAGGACCATCTCAAGAACACCACAACAACACTTGCTTCCACTAAATGGAGTCTCTTAAGAAGCATAAATGGAGACACCCTCTATACCTCAATACTATAAAACAAAAACAACTCCTCATATTCCTCCTCCTTGCTCAATTGATTCTTATAGTTATTCTTCTTCTTCTTCTTCAGATTTAGAGAAATAAGTTCCTCAACTACTATAACACTCTCCTTTTCTTCTATGATTGGATTATCAATACATGGAGAAAACATAGATTCATGACATACCTTTTCATCTAAAGAATCTTCCTTACAACTTAGAACCTCATCACTAGGTATAGACAATTGATGTTATTTTAATGAAGCTTTCTTAACAACAACAGGATGTTCACTTGGATCCATACTTTCCTTAGAACTAGCCTCAACTAGTACCTTTGTCTTCTCCTTGAGGTTAGTCTCTTCTTTCTCAACATGAGCAGACAATGAGACTTCTTGGGTCTGTTTAAAATTTGAAAGATTCTCCACCATAACAAATAGATTACTTGGACTTCTAGACTCATCATGATTTATACTTATCACCTTTTGTTTCCATGAGTTAACTTACCTTCTTCCTTATATTATTAGAGTTTGATTGAACCTTTTTTGACTTTTAGGCCTTTACTTGCAGAACCTAACAATGTGACCTCTCTATTCATAGTTGAATCACACCATACTTTCTAAAAGAAGCTCATTCTATCTTACCATATTTGGAAAAAATATTTTAATGTGTCCTAATTCATAACAATTGTAGCGCTCAATATCTCTTGAAGGAAACTCAACTTATCTTACCTTAAATGGACAATGTTTTTCAAAGTGTCCCATATCATAATAGTTGAAACACTCAAGCTTGCTTATAGATTTTGAATGATGACCCCCATCATAGTTCTATAAAAATTCATTCTTACTATGTATTCTATATTCTCTATCTCTATACCCAAACTGATTACAAGTATAACAATAACCATCAAAATTTGCATACCTCATAGAATTTGGTTATCTGATCTATTTTGTATTAATTTTTCCAACACCTTTATTCCTTATCTGATGATTTGTCATCAAAATTTGATTATCTTGTTCACATTAGTCTTCATTTTATCTTGAGTTGTAGTCTCGAGTTCTTCTTTATATCCAAGACCAGTCTTATCACTTACATACTTTTGATCTTTTATAATGTTGTCTAGATCACTTGAGCTCTTTTCATATCTCATAAATGATAATACCTTAATAGACATCTTCACTAAGTTAGATTTTAATGACTCATTTTCAATTACATACCTTACACATTCATCTTCTTTAGCTCTTAGGCTTGTAGATAGGACTTGTAATTGACAACTGAGATACTTGACCATATCTTCATGCTCTTTGGCATCTTCATCCATTCTTGCCTCAAACACACTAAATTTCTCCTCAAGGTCCTTGAGTTTAGATTTAATATTCTTATTGATCTTATTCTCAATCTTTAGTTTTTCATGAGAATTTGTCAATGTAGTCTCATAGTCCAGCTCTTCTTCATCATCATTTGAATTTACTCCAAGTAGACTCCTTTTTTAGTGAGTCACTTCCTTGCTTAGTCGTGAATAGAGCTTCATCTTTAGTAGGACCATCATCTTGATGATCATACTCTGAGTCACTAACTTCACTCTCATCTGATGAGCTATCATCTTATTTGGTGTAGAGACTCTTCTTGTCCTTAAATTACTTATTCTCGTTGTCAAATCTTCTGAATCCCTTTTTGCTTTTATCAAACCTTAATGATCTCTTTCCATTATCATGACATTGATCATGCTCTTTGTCATCATCCTTTTTATAATTATGAGGACAATTATTAATAAAATGTCATACCTCTCCATAATTAAAGCATTTGAAAGGTAGCTTACCCTTATACTTGCCTAAACCTATTTTTAATGTCTTTATAAACAAAATAATTAGTTCATCCTCATCTATATAAAAGATGATAGCCTCATTGGGTTTATTACCTTAGAACTTATTATTTGGATTCATCTCTATCTTGAATCTTACTTCCTTCTTTGGTGGTATATCATCATTTAATCTCATCTCATATACATTAAGGGTGCCATGCAATTGATCCATCTTCAACTGAGTAAAATTAGGACTTTCTTCTATAGTAGATACTTTTAGATCAAACTTGAGGGATAGAGACCTTAATACCTTTTTAACTACAATATAATCTTCAAGGTTCTCTCTAAGACCTCTGATGGTTTTTACAATCTCATCAACTCTCTATAGAAATGATGCCACACAATCTTCTTCTTTCATTTTGAGGATCTCAATTTTTTTTTAATGAGTCTACAAATTTTCTAACTTAATCTTTAAATCCACTTCAAAAATAGTGTTTAATTTATCCAATATTTCCTTGGTATATGTGTAATGAATTACTTTGGTGAACTTAGTTTTTATAAGACCACAAGTGATGTCATTCATTGCATTAGATTTGTTCTCAAACAGCTTTTCATTTACAACATTAGATGGAAGAATAATAGGAGCAACATAACCATTCAAAATAGATTACCATACATAAAACCCTATGGACATAATGTAGGTCTTCATCTTAGCACTCCAAAAATCATAATTGGATCTATTGAATATCAATGCTTTCTTAGTAAATATTCTACCTTGCATATTTTGACTAGCCATTATACCTTGGATTACCTTAAAGCTATTAAGATTTTACCAAAGGGACTACTCTGATACTAATTTTTATAGGTACATTCTACTAAGAATGGGGTGAATTAGTGGTGGTAAATAATCTAATTCAATTTCTAAACCCTTGAAAATATTTAAGTATTCAATACAATTATTCATGAAGCATATAGATAATTCATAGCAGTGAACAATGAACATAATGTTGGATCACAAACATAACACAAGATATACATGAGAAACCCTCTTGGGAATAAAACCCACTCTCAAGCCTACAAATACATGGATTACTATCCTATAATATGATAAAAAAAAGAGACTAATCAAGTCCTTTTGATCAAGAACCTTTGGTCAAGTCCTTTTGATCAAGAACCTTTGGTCAAGTCCTTCTAACCTAAGGCCTTTAGTGAAATAGTAGTTCCAAAAGGAACACCTACTCATAAGATGATCATGTCCTTCTAACCACCTGTTTAGTCAAGTCCTTCTGACATACAACCTTGATCAAGTCTTTTTGACCAAAGGTCTTTAGTGAAACCCTATTTCACAAGGAGTAACTACCCTTAAGGAAGATCAAGTCTTTTAGACCCTCCTTAATATGAACATTTCCACCTTATAACTGATGTCTTTAACACCTAATGATGGACCTTTTGATTATCTGACAATTACACAAAATCTATCTCTAACTCATACATGCCTCTCACATAGGCATGCTATAATCTCTCTCCTTCTTCACTCAAAAAGTCCTCATATATACACTTAGATCCCTTTTCACAACTTCAAAGTATAAGAACACTATAATACCATCATAAAAATGATATATAAATCTTACACCTAGTACTTATTCTTCTCTTCTCATTAACCCAATAGCTGGGCACTCTCACTCTCCTTTGCTTTCCTTCACTCTCTAACTCTCTCAAATACAAGTCTCTTACTCACACATCTAGAAATCATCATATTTAATTTCACTATTTATAAATAATACTTGATATTCAATACCTTGGTTGGCCATTAGGCATGCATTAGCCCTTAAGGCATCTCTCACAGAAAGACATAGCTCAATACAATCCTCATAGGTCGGCCATAATATATATGGGTCACCCTTAAGAAGCTACACCTTTTAATAAGGCCCTTGTGGCTCTTATAGGTCTTATGGAAACCTATTCACCCATTTAGCACACCATCAAACAAAACAAGAACATAGGAAAACTTTCAAATACATGGGTCCACTCTTTATGTCCCCTTTGACCTCTTCAAATGATCATAGTCATCTTATCTCACCTCTACATATGCTTACATAACTCAAATAGAGCCCTTATATACAAGAACACCATTAACACCAAACATACAATCAACTTCTATCAAAAGATATCGACAAAATATAGAGCTCTAGTTTTTCCCTATATTAAATTCAAATATTTGAATGACAACAGCCATAGTTAAACTTAAAATACTTTGCTCACATCTCATGTCCTCTCAGCTTTAGATCAATCTCACACCATTGATCTTGTCTAAACTTTAATGTATAGGCACTAATTATCAAATGTTAAACCTTAGTCAATTTGACCTCATCTCATGTAATCTTAAAATGATGACTCAATGTAATCTATTAATCTCTATGGATCAACCAAGTAATTAACTATCAATGATCACCGTTTGATTAATTTGTATGAATACCCACTCACCATTAGATCCTTATCCTTTACCTTTACTCAATCATTAAACAATGTGAACCTATCCTCATCTCACTACATCTTGACTTCTTGGAGGAATGCACACCATTGATATTGCTTGAGCTTTAACTTGTGCAAAAATGACTAAGTATAGGAACCATTGAAATACCCTTGGAAGGCCAACTTTGCACAATCATAACTTTTACCTCGATTAATATCATGCCCCTCAAATTACACCAAATGTTCTCCTTTCAAAGAGGAATCTAACTATGTATCAAAATGCTCTTGAAACCTTTGCACATGTGAGATATATCACTATTAAAATGCCTTCTCAAAATATTCTATCATAGAGCCAATTATGCTTAGAATTTGTCTAGGAGACCAACTTTGCTCTTGCATAACTTTTTCCATGTTTTGCATGATCTCAAATTTGGCACAAATCAACTAGGATCAAAACTAAACAAACCCATGTAATAAATTTCTCTTGACACCTTCACACATGCAATATATATCACCATCAACATGCCTACTTAGCTTTTCTTTTCATACACAAATTTGGCTAATTATAGAAAAACACAGTTAAACTAGTTGGGAGCCCAACTTTGCATATGCATATATTTTGATGCACTTTATCACATGATATGAAAATTAGCATAAAAAAAACTAGTCAAAAAAATGAACAAACCCATATGATCAAATTCCCATGAAATGTCCACATGTGTGAGATATAACTTCATCAATATGCTTACTCAACTCTTCTTGCCACTTTGCAAATTTGGCTAAGTATGGGAAAACATTATCAAAATTATTGAGAGCCCAAATTTGTAACCACATATCTTTGATTAAACTTAGGTGAATGAATTGAGATTTAGTGTGTAGAAACTATGTATAAATGTAATCACAACCATATGACCAACTCCCCTTGACTCATCCAAATGTGGTAATAGTGAAGTCAACAAACTGCCTACTTAGATTTTCTACCACTAGACCCAAATTATATAGATAAAAACTATGGAGTACCCGATGAATTACACTTATGAAAATAATATCTCAAAGCATGGATAACATCTTAGGGACATATTTCACAAGATAAAATCACCATAATCATCCCTGAACATCTCTACGCATGCCAAAATAGAATAAGAACCAAACATACGAGGACAAACACATTGCACACTTTGTCATTATTACATAGACTATCAAGGCACTTAATCCACTCACCAAGAAACCTCAAATAAATCACCATGACATCATTGACAATACACCAAAAAAAATGGTATTCAAACTAGCAGGGCTTCACCATACCAAGTGTGGATTCCTTTATAAAGGTAAAAAGGCTTGCATTTATAGAGCATAAGAGAAGAGAGAGAAGAAGAGAAGTGGAAGTGTCAAAAAGACAAGTGTGAAGCTATGAGAATTAGTTAAATTATAGGATAATGAGGTGGATAACATACCATTAATATCTTCTTGGATAAGTGTCCATCTAAAGCATGATAAATTCTTCAAGTTGGCATAAAGACTCTTCAACTAGCCTTCTTGAAGCTACCTTCATGATGAAGCATCACTTAACCACTTGAAAATAAACTAGGAATCCTTGAAAAATATGAAATGACTTAATAAGGTTATAAAAAAGGTGTCATATTCATCAAATACCTCCCTAACTGATAGCTTTCCTCTTGACACTTACATTCACTATCTATAGTCACTTGCTAGCTCTCATGTCTTTAATATTCACATTTATCATCAATGTGAATGGTAGTTGATTAAGGAAATCCATGAAATAGGTGTTAGGAAACCTTTTTATGACCCCTTTGCCTTTCATTCCATTAGGTAAACCTTAAAATGATCCAAAATTAGACCTTTCATCTACTCACTAGGCAATCACTTCTCATTTTCATTATCTGTCCAAGATTGCCTATATTAAACTATATATTAGAGTTATTTATATGATTATTTATGGTGAGATATTAGTATAAGGAGTTATAATAAGTCCCTTCATACCTCTTTCAATAGCTTTCATCCACCAATTCTCCTATGTACTTATAAAACACATCAAAAATTGCATAAAGCCCTAAAATAGATGTGTTCATACAAATGATAGTACATATAAATTACATGTATAGGAGCCTAAAAAGATATTAAAAATTAAAAAACACTTTCAAGGAAAAATTACCCCTTATACATACAAATTCTTTCATATTGTCTCCATTGGGTCTAGACAAGGGTTTTAGGAGGGTTTCTAGTCTTTTGGACTATTAGCAATGGTTCATAAAAAGCAAATGCTAAAACTCTAAAACAATTACACAAATATTGAGTTCATGACCCTCCTCAACTACCCTTATCTCTTTGAGGTACCATGAAATGTGTCTGTATATATATGATCATTTGAAAAAGGCCTCTCAAGATTTCTCTACATCTTGGGTACCCATTGGTCACATTTGGCCCACATACCAAGCATGAGCCTAGTTGCTAATGGTCCTGATGTAGAGAAAAAATTAGAGTCCCTAATTGATCAGAATGATCTGAAATAGCTCTAGATGTAATGAATGGAAGAGGTGAAGATCATGAGGCTCATAAATCTTTTAAATCACTTTAAGTTCACTTAAAGTGTAATTCATCAATTTATAAAGGTAGGTCTAGAGCTACAAAGACTCTATGGAGTGTCAAAAATTCTTGGGAAAAGTATGAGAGAACATGGTATTCATCAAGTCTATTCATTCCATTCGAAGCCTATCCAGACTTTTAGCTCCATTGATAGAAAATCTGAGTGACCATTTTGACATTGCTAGATCTCATACATGTGGTTGAGTTAAGGAGAGTTGGTCACATGGGTTTCTTCACATTGGTCTCAAGTTTATATGATCCAAGTTTCATCTCACGTATTATACCATAATGATATATATATATAGACAAAGTTGGTTTCTAATTTATAATTTACTAAGTTTTCATATGTAGCCATTCTAGACTAGACCATCATTAAGATGTCATGCAGGATCACATAAACCAGTCAACTTTAATATTTTATAAAAGCATGTAGAAAACTCAAATGGCTAGTAGATCAAAAGGGTTTATACCTTTCAATGTTGGGTCCATTATCTAAAAAATTGGTTTTCCCATGATCTTTATGCTTCAAGTTATAAAATTTGAAAGTTGGTCAAGAAATGGCAAACGTCTGCAAGAACACCATTTTTAAGACCCACAAAGTGACTATTTGGATCTAAAATATTTGGTAAGAACCTGAGAAGGTACACATGGATGAAAAGTGTTAAACATATGGAAGATTGAAGCAAGTCAAATGGTCAATGAATCCCATGGACCAATGAGAAACCAAGTTTGGGGTAGTGGGTCCCAAATATCTATGGTCTGTGTTTAATTGGATCTCAAAATCTAATGGAGTGAATTAAAGTTAAAAGGGTCAATAATTCAACTTGATTGCCTATACCCAATATCAAAGGAATAAGTCATGGTGTTCTATAAAAGTTGATAAAGTAAAATGAATCTAACTCAGTTAGTAAATCAAAGGACCTGAACTTAGATTTGACCTGAGTTGGTAGAAAAGGGAATTCGATGTGGACCCAGATGAGACCAGACATCAAATAGAGTGCTATAAACTATATGAAAACCAATATCCTTAGATTGGTTTTCAATATGATTATTTTGGTCTAGGATCCAAGGCATAGAGTAGATATATAACTAGTGAGAATATCATTCTAAGTCATACCCTTGACAAACCACCACTTAGAATAGACATGACATGTCCTTGGTAGTTTAAAAATATGGGGATTTTATCCTCATAATGAAATCTAGTGGAAGATCCAAAGCAATAGGACTTGGGGATTTGGAAATTAGTTTGAGAATTAAATTTTAGGAAGATCATCACTTGTCACTTTTGGCAAACTCTTATCTTATAGTACAACTTGTTCAACCCATGGAATGATTCGAAGGCTATTTGGGCAAATCATGAATATCATGTTCATAATAACCTTTTCTTGATTAGACTAAAATCTTGGTGAAACATCTCTTAAAGCTAATATCTCATTGATTATCATGAAAAATTTGCCCCCCCTTTCTCTATCTCCTCTCCCATTCTCTTATCTTATCCCTTTATTTCCATTTTGTAAAGGGTTCTTATATTCTTGACTTTTTTTTTTATCTTTTTGAAAGATGAGACATTCCTTTAGATAGTAAAAAGTATGTTTAACTTGATTAGGCTCAACCCTATCAAGAATTTTTAAGAAATACCTCTTAATACTATAGGGATTTATTTACTTATTTATGCCTTGAATCTATGTTTGGAAAGTTGTGCACTATGGCATTGTGTGAAGGAGAATCTTCCCCATTGATGGTCCTTCTTTTTGACTTTATTTAGGGAGTTTTCAATGCTATTTGTAGGTATATATTAGTGTTCTATTCTAGGACTCTTCCATGAAATACTTATTCAAATTAGATTGATCTTAAGGTTGTGTAAGTTATCATCATCCTCTATTGATCTAGTGTGGGTTTGAAATTATGTGAGTTTCCCTCTTAATTTTGGTGCATCGACTGGTTACCTTTCCTAGGAGCCCTTATTCTCTTTATAACCCTTTTCTTGTGAAGCATTAGGCTTATATTTAGTTTTAGGTGACAATCAAAGAGGAATATAGCCTAATATGGAGGTTATTCCCCAACATAGGTGACCCATAGCCTATGGGTGTCTCAATATTATAGCTCAATTGGAGAGAACCTGAAGAACCCTCTCCAAGGGTACAAATTGAGCCTATAATAGTAACCTTATCATAGAATTAGGTCAAAATGACCAACTTGGTGTAAATATATACAAACTAATTAATTTGATCAACCTTATATATCCACTATAAGGATATTAAATGGCTTAGGAATGCTATGTGGTCATGAAAATAAAAATAGGCACTTTTAGGGCTTAGACTTGGTTCTAGGCTTAATAGGCCTAACTATGTTTGATGGACTATAAACACGTCTGAGTGGTTTATTAGGAATGTGAGTGATTTTAAAACTTTTTTTTCCTTCATTCCAATTTTTTACACCTTTCTATAATGCATCTTTGTTCCCACTTTCATCCTATCACCATTTACGTACTATGCGTATAGGGTGGTCATGACTGTGGAGTGCCCTCTATCTGAGATAAAATAGAGGGCATATCCCATATCTACATATCCAAACTAATATCATAGAGGGATAAATTATTAATGAGGAAATTATACACCAAATTTAAATCCTTTATCACTTTTACAAAGTAAATAATGCTCTAAATCCTAAAATTAGCTTCTCAAGCCTAATGACTATGTAGGGTTTTGGGTTGACTATAGGTTGAGGATAGAATCCTAGTCCTTTCTCTGCCTCTTAAATATTAGGATCACCTAGATATATGTTTTAAAAGTGTGAATAATGTTTAAAATTTTTCACCCACCTTACACCTTTTCCAACCTTTCAAAACATCTCTCTCTATTAGCCTAAGCTAGTCTGTAGACTGAGTTAACTGTGTGGAGGATTTGTATGCAGAGTTAGAGCCTATTTGTTCAACCTTCCTTTACCCTAAGAATAATATGAAATTTATATCACAAATATTAGAGAGTTGTTAATAATATTTATCCATTTATATACCTCTATTTTTTATCTAGGACTTTCTATTAGCAAAAGCTAACTTATGATTGTATTAGACTGCAGGTGCCTTACTAAGGAATATAGAGGATTATTATAGGTACTCATTAGTACTTGAGTACCTCCTTAGACCTATCTTGAAGTCATTATATCCATTACATATAGGGATGATCTCTTTTATTCTTTGATTCCATGGTTTCAAGCCTTACTATTAGTATGTTATAGGTCACTATAGGTTGTGTTGCTTGTAGTCATCTCAACACAATGTTTACTGAGTTTTTTAGGTCAAAACCTGTCTGAGTTATAAATCAATCAAAAATCAATCTCTTGATCAAACAACCAATTTATTTTTTAAATATATTACCCTTTTCTTGGGATACAGTAGGGATACTATTTGGCCTATGTAGACTTCAAGAAACTTTCACCATGGAATGTCATAGTGTGAGGTAGAATCCCCTTTCAGAGAGATTAAGGTAAACTCTCCTAATTGTAACTTTCTCAACTTGTGGACATGGTTATAAGTTTGTCTATAATATGATGGATTACCATTGTCACTTTCATATTTTTTATGCTCTTATACCTGATTGAGTATCAAATGGGTTCAACCATCTTCATCTCAACACTCTCTACCTCTTTTGGACTACCCTCATACCACTGATGGATAATGCCTATAGTGAACATCAGATATAGGATTATGTGCTAAGTTAGAAAATTGTCATCATCCTAATGAAATTTAAATAGGTTAAAGGAATTATTTAAGGTCTCATTTAGGTTCATATCCTTTAACACCACTGTATTTCCTTTCATATCTTTATCTTTCCTTTAGGTTTGTAGACCTAAAGATGTCTGTAAATGAAACTACTTGACTGTATCAAGTATCTTAGGCTTTGAATTGCATAAGGAAAATCTTGAGACCAAAAAATTCATGAATAATTTTGATTAGACATGCTCTAATATGGTTAAAAAAAATATTCTATCCTTGTTCTAAAGCTATTTTTATGAAAATAACTTTGCAATAGGTGAAACACTGGTCTACAGCTTCAACGGTGTCTTATACTAGTAAAAAGAGATGTATTTGATTATTTATTCAAACCAATTGTGAAAAATAGACTGAGAACCATATGAGAAATGTGATTATACTATTTAGGATCATGTACAACACTTAGATTGTTCAAATCAATCCAAACAGAAAAGGAAAAATGAGGTGTTGGGGGTTTGTAGGTAGAAAAGAGTCCCCAACCTTCTTAAAAATGGTTCATGAAACACAAATAACCAAACCTATGATTATTTACATGAATTATAAATAAAAAATTATTACTATCACCCACTAATTACACTTAATCTAACTCCCCTTCTATCTATACCAAGTGGAAACTAGTTAACCATTTGACCTTGTCTAGGAGAGTGATGGGAAAGAGAGGTTAATTTTGTTCAATTTCAGGTCTGTCAAAGCTACTTGAGCATGGAAATGAAATGAGGGGACCTAAAGAGATACTTTTAAAGTCTTATTATGTCACATAACTATTGTATAGGCCATAAAACTACCTAAAATTGCCTAAAACTACATGATCTTCTCTTTTTCATGTTGAACCTATAATTGTCAATTCAAAACTACCATTTTTGACATGCACTTGACATATGGGACATTAGATATTATTTTAAAACACTTTTCCTCTTGTATAAACTATACAAGTTCATTTAATGACTCAAAAGGTGGCCTAGACTGACATAAGACCAACCTAGACAAAAATGACAAAGATGAAACATATATTTGACCTCATTAAAGACCGTGGGAAACATTTTACATCCTAGGAGACCCTATGAAAAATTTTAGTATGCAATAGGTTGACCTAATTTGACTTATGGTCAAATTAGTCAACATTTTGGGTGATTTCCTAGGGGTGGTAAGCTAGGTACGCCAAAGACTAGTATCTTTATCTTATCCATTGGGATATGGAGTCACATATGCACTATACTTGACACTAAATTGCTTATAAAAATACACCAAACAAAAGATAGGGAAACAAAGACACAAATCAAGACAAAGACACACACTTACATTCTCAAGAACACTTAGGGAAAACACATAGAACAAGCAAACTAAGATATGTATAAACTAACATGAAGCAAGTTTTTCCTCCTAGATCAAAGGGGAAATTGTCACCATATCTTTCTCCATGAGATATATTAAATCATGAGGAAAGTTTTACTTTGAGCATTATCCTTGATGCCTTTATTTTATTGATGTTTACCAACCTCTTTGACATGATCTTCAATGCAATCAGGGTAGTTACAGCTAGATCACGTATGAAGGTGAATTATTATAGAATTTTAACAATCTCAACCTTATCATGAGACTTCTCAGTTGCAACCTCCAACGGTGCTTCAAAAAAGCATATCTCCTTGATTTCCATGGAACTTTGAAAGATATCAGATTGCTCACCAACTGCAAGTTCCTCAATCTTGTTAAGGAGCTTTATATAGTCCATCCAATCTTAGTTATTGTAATCCATGAGGACATATTGATATATCTTCTTATGCACTTGACATTCAACATTGCAAAGCTTTCAATTTCTTCAAAAATCTCAATTTGTTGCATCCAATCATCCTTGTTCTCTTTATCCTCAAGAAATACTTCTTCAACTTCATATTCTTGGTCCTTAAGCACTTGATCAAATTTAAAGCTACCTAAAACTTCAACAAGTTGGGGTGGCATAAGATATTATTTTGAGAGCACACCACTAAGAGGTAAGGCAACTTCAAGAGTATCTTATAGCTAACCATCAAGGTGTGTAGTCTTTTAAAGGCCTTTAAACTCATCACATATGTCATTGAACTTCTACCACATATCATCTTGTATAATGGAGTGAACAACAAATTCTTATTTAATGGTATTTTTGGATTCAAGTTCTTGATAATGCTCATGAACATCAATCAACTTAGTAGATGTAGATTCCTTCTCAAGCACCTCTTCTTTCATGTCTTTACTACACTCTTTATGTACAACTATAACATGATCTTCAACATAATTATCTTCACTTAAGAATATTGAATTGAACTTATATTCACTAAGGTGAGTCTCTATGGTGATATCTTTATCATATATGCTCATGTCATCATCTTGAGCTTTCTCTTCTTCACTAATATCCCATAGGATAGGTTCTCCTTCAATAAGGGATGAGGTAGGAGGGTAATGGATAGGATCATGGGTTAGAGAGGGAATATGAGGTGTGATAGAGGGCTCATGAATGGTTTTGGGAATGAAAGATTCTTGAATGAACTTATGGGGAAATGACAAGTTGTATTGGTCAATAGGAAAGACACCCTATTCAACAAGAGTTTCAATTTTCTCATAACCTTCTTAAGGTTCTTCAATAGTTGTAGTATCATTTTGAAGCTCTTGGTTTTCACACATATTTAGTCTATCTATTGAGCATTGGATATTATTTTTTTATAAGTATAGTTTCTTGTTAATATCATATTGGGCTTCTTCTTCAACTAACCTCCACATGCTCATTAAAGTTTGAACTGAATCTCTCAACCACTCTATTAGATTATTAGGAAACACATCAAACTTTTCATCCCATGTTCTCATCTCTTCTTTATTATCTAGTAGATTTGGCATGAGTGATAATAAGGATTTGGCATGAAATGAGATTAAATTTAGATGAGGAGGGCAATAGTGGGGATTGTGATGAGCTTCATTTTATTGAATTAGTTGTATAAATTGATCTTATAGGAATTTACATCTCGTTTCTAAATATTTTGATTTCCAGTCAATGGGATCATCTGATTCCTCATAATAAGTTTGATGGGAATTAGTTTGAGATGGATATGGAGACACTTATTGGTAATATTCTTGACAAGATTATTCATATGATTCTTCATAAGGCTATTCAAGAACATCATGTTCATATGTATAAGGAATAGGATGATTTTATGACTACTATGGCTCATAGGAATGATAAAAAATTTAATAGGGCTATTAAGGGATATAACATGGGTCATAATAAGGTTTATAGGGAGGTGCATAATAGAGATTATCAACATAAAAATCTATATCAACTTTATTAATTACATGAAACACAAGGATTGATCAAAATATTCAACAATAGATACTTGGGATGCTTAAAACTGTATGATTGCATTTGGAGTTGCCATTGGTGTTTACTTGAATGCTTCCTAAAGCTGATAGTAAGAAAAACACACCCTCAATTATTCAACTCTTTAGGACCTTTATCCCATAAAGCATACAAGAATTTTTATTATTTAGTATTTTACCCTAGAGATGGTTGTTCAAGCCTAATCTAGATTGACTGAAACATTGGATTACCTCGAGGCCCATGGGTTGCCTATACAAGAGGTAAACCATTAGGTTTAAGGGCTAGATACATATATTAGACTTTTGATTACTTATCACCTACACTACTTTCTTGTTTGGATGAAAATGGATAAAAGGAAACATGAAAGTAAACTAATATAATGAGGTGATACACCAAAATTATGTCCACTAGACTACCATACGCTTGCACTATGAAACATGACTCACAACACTAGTCTCAATATCCTAAATTTATCTAACATCAATATTTGAAATATGAAGGTGATATGAATTATAATACTCAAGGTGAGTGAACATGAGGTCAGATTGTAGAAAATAATTCTACTATTTACACTTAGATATAGACAAAGACACTTAGATACACTTCATGTGACTTGTTAGAGGGAAAACTACTTGTATCAAACATGGAAGAGTAGAAAGAAGGTAAGGATAAATACATATAACTTAAAATTAACTATGAACCACTTCACACACTTATAAAAGAATATTATGAACTAAAAATCATATTAAAAATATTTATTTCAAAGGCAAATACAATATTCAAACCAGCAAGGCTTCACCATACCAGGTGTGGATTCCTTTATAAAGCCAAAAAGGCTTTCATTTATAGAGCATAGGAGGAGAGAAGTGGAAGGGTCCCAAGGACAAGTGTCAACTATTGAGAATTATTTAAATTGAAGGATAATGAATTGGAAAACACACCATTAAGGTCTTATTGGAAAAGTGTGCATCTGAAGCATGATAAATTCTTCAAGTTGGCATAGAGACTCTTCAACTAGCCTTCTTGAAACCACCTTCATGATGAAGCATTACTTGACCAATTGAAACTAAAATAGTAATAATTAACACATGTGAATTATATTATGAAGGTTATAAATAATGTGTGATATTCATAAAATACTTCCCTAAGTGATAACTTTCCTCTTGACACTTATATTCACTGTCTATAGTCACTTGCTAGCTCACTTGGCCTCAATATTCACATTTGTCATCAAGGTGATTAGTATTTTCTTAATTAAATACATGGAATATGTGCTAGGACACATTTTTAAGACCAATTTTCATTTTAATCCATGATATAGACCTTAAAAAGATCCAAAATTAGACCTTTCATCTTCTCACTAGGTAGTCACTTCTCATTTTCACTATCTGTCCAAGACTGCCTATAGTGAACTATGTTGCAGAGATATTTATATGATTATTTGTGGTGATATATGAGTATATGGATTTATAATAATTCCCTCCATACCCCATTTAATATATTTCATCCACCAATTATCCTTTGTACCTTTAAAATACATCAAAACTGGTAGAAAACCCTAAAATAGTCTTGTTTGTACAAATGATAGTATGGACCAATTGGGTGTCTAGTATCCTAAGAGGGTATTAAAAAATTTAAAAATATTCCAAGGAAAAATTAACCCTTCTATATACAAATTATTTCATATTTTCTCCATCGAGTCTAGACAAGGGTTTTAGGAGGGTTTATGGTCTTTTATACTGTTAGCAATGGTTCATAAAAACCATATGATAAAAATCCAAAAAAAATTAAAAAATTATTGATTTAATGACCCTAATAAACTAACCATGTCTCCATGAGGTACCATGAAATGTTTTTGTATAGATAGGATCATTTAAAAATGGCCTCTTAAGCTTTCTCTTGCATTTTGGGTACCCCTATCATAAAATTGGGTTAAAATGACCAACTTGATGTAAATCTATGAAAATTAATGGTTATGATAAACCTTATATCTCCCATATAAGTATCTCAAGTTGGTTAGGAAGGTTATGTGATCATGAAAATGGAACTAGGCACTTATAGGTCTTAGGCCTGGTTCTAGGCCTAATAGGCCTAATTGTGTTTGATGGCCTATGACCACCTCATAGTGGTTTCTCAAGACTGTGATTGATTTTAAACATTTGTTTTAATTAATTATAAATTTTAACACCTTTATACAATGCCTTTTTATTCACCCTTTCATCCTATTACCATTTACATACCATGCCTACAGGGTGGCCATGACTGTAGAGTGCCCTCTATCTGAGAAAAAATAGAAGGAACATCCCCTATATTCTTGAATAAACAAATAATATAAAGGGATAAATTAGGTAATTATGACTTTATAAAACAAATTTAAATTCCTAATCACATGGTTAAAGTCCCTAGTGCTCCCAAACCTAAAATTGGCTTCTTAATCCTATTAACTATGCAGGGTCTTGGGCTGACTTTAGGTTGAGTATAAAAACCTAGTCATTTATCTACCTCTTGCATATTAGGATAAAATCAATATGTGTTGGAAAATTTTGAATAATTTTTAAAAATTTTCACCCACCTTAAACCTTTGACAACATTTTAAACTGTCTCTCTCTATTAGCCTAGGCTAGTCTGTAGATTAAGTTGACTATGTGCATGATTTGCATGCAGAGTTAGATCCCATTTATTCCACATTCCTTTACCTTAAGCATCATATGAAATTTATATCATCACTATGAGAGTGTTTTCAATAATATTCATCCATTTATATACCTTTGTCTATTATCCAAGACTTTCTATTAACACAAGCTAACTTATGACTGTATTAGACTGCAGGTGCGTTACTAAGGAATACAATGGATTTTTGTAGGTACTAATTTGTAATTGATTACTATGTTTATTTATCTCCTTAGAATTATCTTGAATTCATTATGGCCATAACATCTAGGTATTATCTCTTTTTCACTTTGAGGCCATGGTTTTGTGCCTTACTATTAGTATGCTATAGGTCACTATAGGTTGTGTTGCTTCTAGTCATCTCAACATAGTGTTTACTAAGTGTTTTAGGTAAAAACCTATTTGAGTTATAAATCACTCAAAAACCACTCTCTCATGATAAAAAAACCACTTTATTTTTTCAATATATTACCCATATTATTGATTTATAAGAGGGAGACAATTAGGAATGTGTGGACTTCAAGTAACTTTCACCATGGAATGTCATTGTGTTAGGCAAAATCCCCTTTTAGAGATATTAAGGTAAACTCTCCCAATTACAACTTTCTTAAATTATGGACATGGTTCTAAGTTTGTCTACATTATAATGGTTTACCATTGTCACTTTGATCTTTTCTATGAACTTAGACTTGATTGAGGGTCTCAAATTGGTTCAACCATCTTCATCTCAACACTCTCTACTTGTTTTGGATTGCCCTTAGACCATTGATAAATACTGCCTATAGTGAACATTAGATACATGACCGTGTGTCAAGTTAGAAATTTATCATCATCCTAATGACCTTTCACTAGGTTCATGGAATTGTTTAAGGTCTCAGTTAGGTTCAGAACCTTTAACACCACTATTTTTCCTTTCATATCTTGATCTTTCCTTCAATTTTGAACATTAGATCCGAAGATGCCTATAAATGAAACTACTTGACTATATCAAGTATCTTAGGATTTTTATTTCATAAGGACACTCTTAAAACCAAAACATTCATACAAAATTGTGATCAAACATGATTTCAGATGTTAAAACCAAACATTCTATCTTTGTTTTGAATCAATTTTCATGAAAATAACTCTGCAATAAGTGAAAAACTAGTCTGTAGTTTCAATGTTGTATTCTACTAGAAAAAGAGATGTCTCTACTTATCTGTTAACACCACATGTGAAAATTAGACTAATAACCATATGAAAAATGTGGTCATACTCTTCAATATCATGTAAAACACTTGTCTTATTCAAATCAATCAAAATAGAAAATGAAAAATGAGGTGTTAGGGGTGTGTAGGCAAAAAAGAGTCACCAACCTACTTATCAATGGTTCATGAAGCATAAAAGACAAAACCTATGAATAATTCCATGAATTATATGTACAAATGGATTAATAACACCCATCAAGTGCACTTGATATAACTCCCCTCCTCCTATCTGTACCAAGTGGAATCTGGTTAAGTATTTGACCTTATCTAGGAGAGTGATGGGAAAGAGAGGTTGGTTTTGATCAATTTTAGGTTTATAAAAATTTCCTAAAAATGAAAATGAATTTAGGGGACATAAATAAACACTTTTAAAGTCTTCCTACATGCCATAACTACTATACAGGTTGTACAACTACCTAAAACTACCTAAAACTGCCTGATCTTCTCTTTTTCATGTTGAACCTGCAATGTTAGTTCAAAATTTACATCTCTGACATGCACCTAACATATGGGACATTAGATATTCTTTTGAAACACTTGTCCTCTAGTATAAATTTTACAATTTCATTTAATGACTCAAAAGGTGGCCTAAAATGACATAGGACCAACTTAGACAAAAATGACAAAGATGAAACATATATTTGACCTCATTAAAGATCATGGGATGTATTTTACACCCTAGGAGACCCTATGAGAAATTTTAATATGCAAGGGGTTGACCTAATTAGACTTATGGTAAAATTAGTCAATAGGTTATACACCACCTTATTGTACATCATGATGCCAAACCTATGAAGCAAAAATTGTGCAAGATGCATCCTTGCATTGTTGTAGTAGTGAGTAAAGAGTTGAAAAAAATATTAGAAGAAAGATGTATTCAATTGATTGAATATTCAGAGTGGATCTCAAATGTTGTAACTATTAGTAAGAAGTTATAAGGAGTCAAAATCTACATTGATTTTAGATATATATACAAGGCCTGCCTCAAGGATGAATTTCCTCTATCGAATATCTATATGATAGTTGACTCCATAGTAGGGTATGAAATGATTTCAATCATGGATGGATTTTCAGGGTATAATCAAATTAGAATCATACCAAAATACCAACACAAAATAGTGTTCACCAGTACATGGGGAACATTTTGTTATTATATTATGTCATTTGGTCTTAAGAATGTTGGGGCCACATACCAAAGAGCCATGACCATCATATTTCATGAGTTGATGCATGACATTTTTGAAGACTATGTCGATGACATATTAGATAAATCAAAGACCCATATTGATCATCTAGCCATATTATGAAGAATATTTAAGAGGCTTCATGAATATAAAGTTAGACTCAATCCCAAGAAGTGTGTCTTTAGTGCCACTTTAGGAAAATTATTATGCTTCATCATCTCTTGTTAGGGCATTATAGTTGATCTTGACAAAGTTAAAGCCATTACCAAGATGTTACCACCTTCTAATTTAAAGTAACTTCATAGTTTACTAGAAAATATTCAATCTATTAGATGCTTCATATCTCAATTAGCCAATAAATACCCTCCATTTACACACTTATTGAAGAAGGGTGTCACATTTCATTGGGATGAATACTATCAGAAAGCCTTCCAACACCTAAAGGAATATCTTTCCAATCCACCTATTTTTTTAGTACCAATGTTAGGGAAGTCATTCTTAGTATACCTATCTACCATAAATAAAGCCCTGAGGGAAATTACAACTCAACATGATGACAATGAAAAATAACATGTCATGTACTATCTAATCCATACACTAGTCATGTATGAAAACAATTATATGCCAATTGAAAAGGATTGTTTAGCAATGGTCTTTACAACCCATAAGTTATAGCATTACATGCTTAATAATAATACCATAGTTATTTCCAAAATATATCCGCTGAAGTATCTACTATATAAGATATATTTACAAGGCCACATGGTTAAATGGATCATGCTTATAAATGAGTTTGAGATAGAGTATGTCAACTAGAAAGATATAAAGGGACAAGTACTTATAGATCTGCTTGTTGAATCTCTCCTTATAGATAAAAAAATCCCTCACATTTTAATTCCTAGATGAGTCCATGATCATCATTAAAACACCTCCTAAGGAGTCACACTAGAATCTATATTTTGATGGATCATTTACATCACATAGATCAGGGATAGGCTTATTATTTCTAACACCATAGGGGGATCTTATCCCTATGTCATTCTATATCAGCTTTCCTTGTACTAACAACATGGTTGAATATGAATTAATTATTTTAGTATTTCATCAGGTAGTATAATGGAATATTCAATATCTCATGGTTTATGGTGAATCTCAATTAATCAACAATTAGGTTACAAACCACTTTTAGACCAAATATTGACAAAATGGTACCATACAAGGCCATGATTGACAGTTTCAAATAATATATCATCAACATACATTTTGAACACATACTAAGGGCCAATAAAAGGATAGTGGATGCCATGGCAACCATTGGTTCTTTGATCCATCACACAGATAAGGCAAAAGAATATCAATTCCTCATTAAAAATATGCTAGAACCTACTCATGAACCTTCAATCATCATAATAATATGTGATATTGTTGGTTTAAAATCTATTTGGTATTCATACTTCTTTACCTACCTTCATGAACATATCATGCCACTAGACCTATCACATAAATAGTTAAAGGCATTTACCTACCAAGCCTCATGCTATAACTTACTTGGCCCAACCCTTTATTATAACAACCTTGATAGAACTCTACTTCATTATTTAAATTTGGTAAAAGAAACATTAGTGTTACATGAAGTTAATGAAGGAGTATGTGGAGCCCACACCAAAAAGGCTATCCTAACCAAAAATATCCTATATACTAGTTACTATTGGCCAATTATGGAAGTAGATGTAGCTGCTTATGTCAAAAGGTGTGATGAGTATAAAAGGTATGTAAATTTGATTCATGTCCCAACCAAAAAAATAAAACCAATGATTACACTATGGCCCTTTGTAACATGGGGAATTTATCTCATTGGGAAGATTAACCCTACCTCATTTGATAGCCATAAAGACATCCTTACCACTACCAAATATTTCACTAAGTAGGTTAAATCTATGCCCCTCACTTATGTGACTAGAAAATATATTTCCAAGTTCATATTCAATCATCTCATTTGCTACTATGGTATCCCATCCAACATTATATCTAATAATGGAGGATAATTTAAAAATAAGGATTACAAAAATATTTGTGATGAATACAATATAAATCAACATTTTTATACCGTATATTACCCATAATGTAATGGCCAAGTAGAGACATTCAATAAAACCATTTTCAACATCCTAAAAAAGATTGTCAATGATGATGGCTAAAATTAGCACCTCTAAATATTTTTCACCATTTGGGCATACCATAATAATTACCATACTCCAACAAGAGCCACTCCATATTTCCTAGTCTATGGCACTGAGGCCATTATTACCATCAAGGTTGAGTTACCTTATTTGCATATCCCATTGAAACACATCCTAGATGATGAAGATTACATAATAACTCACTTGTAAGATCTATATTTAATTGATGAAAAATGAATGGATACTATCAATAACCTTAAAGCATACCAAAATAGACTCTGTGGCCACTATAACCAGTGGGTCAAACATAGAGAGTTTGAGCTTGGTGATATTGTTCTAAAAAAAAACAAAAGAACACCATGGACAAAAAGAAGAAGGATAAGTTTAAACCCAATTAGATAGGCTCATATGTCATTATTGTAAATTATGGTTCTAGGGCATATAGGCTCACTACACTAGATGGAGATGAACTTGATGAGCTAATGAACATTATACACCTCAAGCATTATTTCTCTCAAGAGAATTGAAATATTATATATGAGGATTGTTTTTATTATACCATAATATCATCATCTTATTTATATCATATCATATCCATACCTTACCTATCCACTCAAGTTGGTTTTACCCTACCTAACCATACCCATTGGCCTTGGTTCCATTTAATTGGTTATTTGGGAACATTCAAAAAAAGAAATGAGATGAAGTTTTAATAGTTTATTCATTATTATAGAGAAAGGCAATATCTTGGACCAATATGATAGTGGTTTGGTAGTTTCATCCTTTATTTATTGTTTCATTTCATTATGAGTGTTCTTGATTATAACCACCTTTGGGAAAATCAGTATCCCACTCTATATTACTAATTATAACTACCTTTGGGAAAATTAGTATCATTGAACTATGCCTTTATTTCCTAATTATAACCACCTATGGCCAATTTAAGAACACCACCTTTACCATGCATTGTCAAATCACCTTGCCATTTTTATTATTGTACTGTGCTATTTTCCTAATTTGAGAACTTTCTACTACATGTCACTTCCTTTGTTGTAAGGTAGAGCTACAGTGACTTGAGGTCCTAGTGGGACTATGTAGGCAGTCCTCGATTTATGTTGAGGTTAGCTTAGTCACCCTTTAACCACACTCACAATTTTATGAGCATTTTTAAGTTTAAATTCCCTCACCATTTTACATGTCAGACTGTTCTATATCTCATAATTCTTGATCAAGTTGAGATGCATATAAAATTTCAAAAACATTGTAAAATATATTAGAAAATTCTAAAAATAATAAAATCATGAAAATTGGATTAGAATTTCTATACGAGATATCAATCCACAAATTTTTTTGGGATGGGCCATCTTTTTTGTTCAGTTTATTTATCAGACCACCTTGGTATTTTTTCCTCCCCTTTTTGGGAGAACTACATTGGCCTAAGGTTCACACAAATTATGTAGGTAACACTTGGATACATGGGGTATCTTGAGTTAGCTTGACCACACCTTCCTTTATTTTTGACCACTTATTTTCCTTAAAGATCTTAGGACCCCTAGCCATCTCATAAGTAACCACTTGTCATTTAGTTTCCCCAGTCTTATTGGCCTTGCTTTATGTTCTCTTTATTTTGAAATTAACCATTGATTACACTCTCTCCATTTTATGATATCATCCCCATATTCCTCTACACCATAATCTTATTTTCTTATCATCAATTTTATTTCATCCCATATCCTGGGAGAAATTTATTTGGCCTGAAGTTTATGTTAGATCTTGTGTCCATAAAACTATGTAGGAAACATCCACCAAGGTTAATTTTAAGAGGCCCTAATAGATAAACTATTGGAAATATTTGTAAAATATAGGAAAATTTGACTCATATATATGGAAAATACTCTATTGTTGATGGCAAATAAATTATGAATCTGGAGGAGCAAAAACAAGTAGTTTCCTATTTTTTTGTATAGCTGTTTGATTGTATTGAAAGACAAACATTGAATGGAATAAATGAAAAGATACACTAAACAATATCACTAAATAATTGAAATTAATGACCACATAAAATTAATTTATTTAATGGATTTACCAAATTGCTACACCTAATGTCCACACCAAATGACTATGTTGAATGGCTACATTGAACAACTATCGGATGGCTGTGTTAGATGGTTGTGTTAGACAACTATGTCATACAGTTGTGTGGAATTGTTATGTCAAATATCTATGTCAAATGAATGAAAAAAATGATAGGTGTCAATCAGTGTGTAATTAATTAAAATTATCAAATGGTTGTGTTGAATGATAGGTTGAGCAAATGGTGTTGAATGATGATGTCAGGTTGCACTATCAGGTGACCAGTGTGGCTGGTCTACTACATGATTGCATGGTTACCTCCCTTGACCTATAAATACTAACCCTCTACCTTCATTTTAAAATTTTTTTAGAATATATTTCTCATCCTTCTTTGCCTCCACCCATAATAATTCCCCAGCCATAGAAAGAAAATATATTTTTAAGAACTACACGAACATTTTAAAGAATGTACAATAGCCAGATGTGTATAATGATTGGATTTTGAAATGTAGCTTTGGAAAACTGATATACATGCCACATTATGAAATATACATTGATTTAATCAAATTAATAATGTTTTCCTATGACCCTAGTAATAAGAACTTCACTGTGAACCTAAACTCCAAAACAATTTGATTTGGTACCTCACCAGAGGAGATTCACAATATGACAAGTCTTTCATTTCATAATGAAAACCCTATGAATATAAAATAAATGATGATAGATGATGATAATAATTATTTGGATTTATATTTAATATTTCATATTGATCAAACTGACATGTAATTCTATTTTTTATATATTTAAAATTCAACTTTTGATATGTAAATTTCTCATTTTTCTCTTTCATTTTAGATAGTTAGAAGAGGGTCCTCCATGTGGAAGATGTCTATGGCCCTTTTTTAAATAAATATTTCAATTTTATCTTGAAATAATAGTATTTTAAGGAAGATCATAAAATATTCCCTATTAAGTAGTCGTTTACATTCTTCATACTCTATCTAATTTGAGACATGACTGGTGCACTTTTATTTCCTCTAGGATAAGGATTGAATTAAATTATGCTTGTACCAATCCCAATTATGTAGTTTATTTTTCAAAATTTTATTTTGTAATTTTACTATGAGGCCTTATATGACCTCTAAAAATATAAATTTCAACTATGATTCATCCAAAGATGAGCACAAGCACTTTGTTTGTGGATGAATAGGAGGTTAATTTATTTGTTTATTTATTGAAGTTAGGTTTAATATTTATTTCTTTGTTAAACTATTACCAAATTAAGGATTAATATATGTTTGAATTTTGTTTATTATAGGTAAAATTTTGTGCCTTTATGTCACAAAAACAATCTACCTTAAAATTACAGTTTGGATTTGAAGGATCTACAGATTGAGTCTACAGAATTATTCTTGCAATCATTTTAGATTTTGAAACGTCCAAGAGTTTCTTCCTCACCATCTCCACATTTAGGTTTACTATTTAAAATTTTCAAATAGTATTTTAAATTTCAAGTGCATTATTATTATTATTATTTTTAATTATTTTATTGTTATAGTTGACCTAGTATCAACTACGATTGTCATGGAACAACCAACACTACAACAAACCCCAACATTTAATGTGCCTTCTAGACCCTCTATGTAAGATATTTTACATTGCATATTTTGTTTTTTGATTATAGTTTTTTATGATTTAAATTTTGCATAATGTACAATCTTGAGCCACCCCCATCTCTCACAATATGGTGCATAGATTTGAGGAGATACTATCTCTAAATACAAGTACTAAAACTTTAATTTAAAATTGGAGAGTAAGATTACAAAGTAAGTTAGTCCATATGTTAGTAGAGAAAAATCCAAAATAAGCATAAAAAACATAATGTGCTAAGCCTACTCCCTCAAGGGGTTTTTATTAATGAAATCTAAGAGCTATTTAAGAAAGGCATATACCATCAAACCTTTCAAAGAGCATTCATCCTTCCAAGATAAACCAAAAATCATGATTTTCATTAGATTTGGTACTCCAAGTCTTTATCAATGAAGAGTATCATGTTCCTCCATCATCTCTTAGTGAAATAATGGCATAGGCTTATAATTTTGATCAATATGTGTAAATAGGTGAAGCTTGTCTATTGTAATTTCTACATAATAAGTTTGCATGAATGAAGCTTAAAAATGGTGGTCTTGGCCCTCTTATTTATAGCTTTTAAAAATGATTAGACTCAACCATGACCATCTATCTTGAGATTAAGATGTGTGGCCATGAATCAATTCAATTTTGGAGGGACAAACTATAAATATCCCCATTAATATTTGGAAGAGTGGGGCATTAATGAGGCATGGGAAGGCTTAATCCTGATATTTATTCTATTAATGGCTTATAGATGTGACCCCACTAATGATGTCACAAGGTGATGTAGATTTGAGGAATGAATTTTTAATTAATATATTTTCAATAATTTCCATGGATTTTTCACTTAAGCTCTTGATTTGGTTTAATTTACTCAAGTGGGTGTAAATAATTTTTTGTAATTCTTTGAAAATTATTGTCATTTAATTAAATTGGTCAAAATGTCAATTTACTATGTCATAATTTGAATGGAGTATAATTTGAAGAAGATGTCAATTTCATATAGAACAATTATCCATTTAGAGTATTGTGGATGCAAAATAATGCATGCACTTGACTTGTGTTTAATTTAGTGGTCTAGAGCATCATTTTATGTGGTCATAATTTAACTCAAAGTGAATTGAGAAAATATACTAATCACATAAAATACATTTCCCCATTCAGGGATACATTAGCCTAAATCAACACCTATATGTGAAAAACTCAAACCATTTATCATGTTTAGTGATTTTGGCCTAGATTATGCATTTTTTCATAATGTTGTTTAGATTGATAATTTCAGCATAATAGTGGTAGGAGTTGGATGTCAACATTTTCTACCTATTTAATAAAGTGTGGTGAGACATTTGGTTGAAGCAAAATCTTTTCAAATAATGAAGTATTTGTTAAGAATAAGTTGGAAGGTAATGATTGAAGAAATGACCCATGATGCCCCTCGAGAGGGCATGTGAGGATGAAAAAGATGGATGGACTCTCAAAAAAGAGAGAAAGAGTGAAATTAACCCATGGATGAGATTAAATCCATATGAGTGAATGCTTTCATGCTTTGATTCCTAATAATAAAAAATATAATTGAATATAATGGGTCCCAAGGTGGGAGGAAGTGGGAAGAATGCAATCCTAAAATAGAAGCGACACACTTTGACATACCCAAAAGAAGGAAAAATTTACAAGCCTAGGGAATGATCAATCCAAAGACAAGTTTCACACTTTAAATTTAAATAACAAAGGAAAAATCCACATAGTGTGTAATTATAATAAAAATGAGAGCATTTATCCAAAGAAAGGAGGTCAATAAATTAATAATGTGCCCCAGTAGAGCAGATTTGATCAGTTGATAGACTAATTTTTCCCTAGTAGGGCTGATTTTGATCACTGATAGTTAATTTTTATTGGTTTAAAAATGAATGAGATGGGGGGGGTGAATCAGACTTCAAAACCTTTCTTATCAATTACACTTAAGCAATCATGAACCATTCAAACAAGCATATAGATCTAGCAAGCATAAACACCTATCCACACAAGCATGAAACATAAGAACACATCATATATGTGGGAAACCCTCAAGGAGAAGAAAATAAACTGATGTATTCAAATGTACTATATTAATATAATAAAAAAACAAAATTTATTGAAGCACCAATTTCACATGGATCACCAACCCCAACTAGTCAAGTACCTACTTGACTAGGCTTTAGTAACCACCTAATTGCAAGGAGGAACCAACCCCCTAGATGACTCAACACCAACTCAATGACATAATTTTTTTATCACATTTATAACACTATGTTTTTAAACCAACATATGATTACCACTTCTTTAGCTTTTCACTCTCTTATCCCTCTCAAACTACCTTCTTGGCTTCTTTGCTCAACTAGGTCTTTTCAAGACTAATTAGGTCATATGACATTTATTTTTATACATAGAACTCATATTCTATATTCATGATAGTTTATATACACCCATATTATGGTTTAAAGTACCTCATTATGTTCTTCAATCTTCTATTTCATTTGATACCTCTTGGCTTACACAAATAGGCCTAAAACTGCCTTTTATATATACCATTCTTTGTTCATATACCACTTAGTTGGAGAAACACCATTAAACTCTTATTTAGGCCATATAATAGGTCTTAATATATCTCATAAATAATATTTAAATTATTTTTGATTCCATTTTGGTCTATCATGACTCAATTAAACCTTATTTCAATTTTAGGTCTCATAGAGACCTAATTGCATTAGGTTTGTCAAGTAACATGTTACCATTTAATCCTTTGGAATATATTTAAACTATATATAATTCAATATTATTTAATACATAACTTAAAATTCAACTTATACAACATAATCTAATATCCATAACACTTTTTAGGTCTAACCACCACTTGAACTACTTCATTAGCACTATTCACATTATGCATTTGAACACACAGAAAAGTATGTATTGAATAAATAAAGATAAAAAATCATTTATTCACACAAAAATGATCATAAATAAATTATAAATAACATTAAATACCTCAAAAATATCACCATATGCATTATAAACTTCAAATCATGGCATAAAACCTCAAAAACACCTCTATAACTCACTCACTTAGAACTCCCAGTTTTTCTCAAAGACTAGTCATGGTGAATTAGGACTCCAACATATATATAGAAATTTTATATGACTTATAATGAATGAAAATTATCCTCTAACATATCTATAACATATGAAAATATAAACATAATATGGTTTAGTGGCAACTATTGGTCTTATAGACTAATTATTGACCTCACTACAGATAAACCTCAGTGACTTAGACAAGCCATTTTGACTTCATCATTTTCACCACTATACTTAAATTAAAAGGAATGAATGAGACATTAAAATATTAAAAAATAAATCCATGCACTTGGTTTCATCATTTTATCATAAAAACACATTCCTAATCATCTTCTCACTATTGCCTAGGCTTTTCACTATTTACACCATTAGGCCTGTTAGTGACTGGCTAACTTGGATGATTGGTTTATCAAACTTTAAGAATATAAAATATATATAAACCTTCATGGACATAAAAAATGAGTCAATAACTTCTTCCTCCATCTATTTTATTACTATGTCTAATGCAACTTTTGACTTCTATAGTAACTTCTTCATAAACAAGCTTATAACTCAACATTTTCTCTCTCTTCTCTCTAACCAATACCAAATAAAGGTACCTGGGAGAGTCCAATATAATATAAAATAGTTTACTTGATCATACCAATTCATTTTGGGCACTTTTTATTGATATTTTTAGTATCAGGTCCTTATTAGGGTTTTAGGAGGGTTTAAACCTATTTCTACTCTTAACGATTGTTCATAAGGCATAGCCCCTAAATCTAAAGTCCTATGTGCACTCATCTCACAAATTCATCATGCTCATACCTTCTCATCTAGTCTCTACATGCCATGATTAGGCTTAGGCTACTTAAGCACTTGACCTCAAAGACCTTCTACCTATGCATTTATAAAAAATGGAAACAAGAAAATAACATTCATAAACATTTAAATACTTTATTTCACACTACATATCTCTATCCATGTTTACATATGTAAACTTGCCTTGAAAACTGATCTTCATGCCTAATTAGGCTAGACAAGGTTTAAGAGAGGTCTAGATGCAAACCTAGACTAAAGATCTTATCCCTATAAGCTCACTTTGAGATAATTCTGAGTGCATCCACACCTCATACTCATGGTCACATAACCTTAAAAAAATTTCACATGCCTAAGATCACTTAATTCATCATTCCACTAGTTGATACTTTCACCATGCTATGATTAAGCTCAAGCTTCCAATGCACTTGACACCTTGACCTATTCCTTCCATGCAACCATAAGACATTAATTGAATTCAAATTATCTCTTTCTTTCAAATTTTATCTTGCTGTAAAATTATCTCTTATCACATGGCTCACCCTAAAAATATTCATGTCATAACTATACCACACTATGCACATGCATTCATGATAACTCTCATGACCATACTCTTTTCTCTCATGAAAAAACTCAAGGCATCTTCAAGATGACCTGAAACTTGACATAAACCTTGACATCAACCAACATAAAAGATAATTCTTAACAATCTCACCTTGTCATATCATGTACATACCTAAATGACCACTCATCATGCACCTTTAATAGATGCACCTTGACATCAATGACATCAATGATAATAACATGCCAACAATTTTTCCCTAGTAGGGCTGATGGGATCAATGATTTATCTAAATTTTGTGCCCTAGTAAGGAAAATTAGCAAGCATAAATCAAGGATATAACCTAATGCATAGATTAGGTATGAGTAGGCACAAATGCAGATGTGAGGGTCTAATAACTGAAGAAACCATAAAAATCTAGGCATATGAGGATACATAAAGTGATGAAAGAGATGAATAGAAGAATGAGGATGAGTGAGCTTACCTAAGATGCATCATATATCTAAGCATGACCTATATAGTCCAAATGGACCTCAGGCCAATGTAACTCACCCAAAAGTAAGAGAAAATGAAATTAGGAAAGAATAATAAAAGAAAGATGGACAACTATTCAATTATGAAATCATGTTAGGTAGCATATATGCATGATAGTGACTTCATTAGATATTATAATGTAATTTAGGATATGCACATCCCAAACTAATCATATAAATATTCAATTAGACTCATAATGTATGCCAAGAGATGCATGCCTTGCATAGAGTCTCATGTTGAGTATGGTACATTAAGAAATTATCTTTGGAACTTCATTGACTTTTGGACTTAGAACACTTGGTGTTTAATATAGAAAAAGTGAAATTATGCATCATAAGTATTAGTAATTTATAATAACATTGTATTTTAATTATGATTATCTAATTCAAATGTGAATATTTATAACTAAGGATAATGGCAAAAACTACCAATAATAGAGTTACAACTATTTATATTTAAACAAAAATAAGGATATCAACAATACATAAATGTAACCTGACTTAAAATCATTATTTAAGTAGAAATAAGAATGTATAAAAGAAAATCAAGAATAACTTAATAAAAAACATGAAAGAAAGATATGAATAATCAAGATCCATACATATTAACAAGATATACTTTAACAACAAAACAAAAGAATAAGTTATTTACAACTCTAAACAAGTCAAGACTAGCTAAAAACTAGACTAAAAGTGGTTATAGAATGTATTTGAACTCAAACAAACAAAAAAATACAATACAAGGCAAAACAATAACACAAAAGACCAATACAAAAAACACCAAGAATAAATAAAAAAAGAATGAAAAATAACAAATAACAAAAAATAAAATAAAATAATATTGCAACCACAATAAAAATATGATAAAGACAACAAAATACAAATGAATAATCAATAAAATACTAAAAAAATAAATGGAGAGACAACAAAGAACAACAAAAAAAAATCAAATAAACAACACAAATAAGAGTTAGTCATAATGTTAGTGCAAGCAAATAAAAAGGCAAAGGGTTCATTTAAGTGTAATAGATGCATTACTCTTTTTGATAGGGTGACCCCTAATCTAAGAAATAATGAAATTATCATAATATAACAAGAATAAAAGTGACAAAGTTTCCCCCAAGTGATAGGGAAATAACACAAAACAAAATGGGGGGAAAAATAAGAAAAAGAAGGGGTGGCTGAGCTAACTCTAGATGTATGAGACAAGTTGTTGCTACCTGCATAGTTTTATGGATGCAAGATCCAACATGAACTTTGGGCCAAATGTAGTTCTCCTAGGAATTGGATAGAATAAAAATTATAATAAGAAAACATGATTAATGTTATAGAGGAAATAAGGAAAATGGGATCATAAAATGGTGAGTGTTCAAACTTGAAAATGCATGCAAAATGGAGAGATCATTCAAATGATTGCTCTCAAAATGATGAGAACATGGGATCAAAATAAACTAAAGTGCAAGATAATGTTTTTGTTCTTTTGTCAATTTATTTATATTGTTTTTGTGTTTTTGAAATAACTAACAAAAATGAAATATTAACAAAAGGCCCAAGGAACTACCTAACTAAAGAGACACATGTCCATAGGTAAGAGTTCAAACAACAACTAAATTGGATGTAATAGGGATCATGAATATTAAAAATAACACAAAGTACCAACTAATCAAGGAGATGCACATTTAAGAGTAAAATTTGAAATAACAACTAAAGCCAAATTTGATGGCCCCTATGATCTTATTAAGGCAATAATGCCTACCAAACAATATCAAAATAATAATAGAATTGGATGCAGTGTTAAATAGATCTGAAGAACTAGTTAGTAGACAAAAACCACATGCTGATGTATCTGTGTTCACTTATCTGTGAGAAGAAACTACCAAATACTATTCAAGATGAACTAATTTGTAGAACTAGTGCAAAGTGTGTCCAAAATGCCTATTGCAGACACCTAAAATTCTCCACTAATTACTTCATATTGAACTTTAGACTAATTCTTACCAACCTTTGTAAATTAAGCCTAAGAATCACTAAACATCCCAAATTTTCTTGTACACAATCCATCAAATCTCAAAATCTTATTGAGACATTCCTAATTGGGGTATCCTATCGTAAACAACAAAAACCTCTCATAGATTCATCTCTAATCATTCTACAGAATTGCAACATGTAATTTGGCTTATAGACTAATTAAATGGGGCAAGTGCACACATGAAGTTAAAACCAAGTCTTGAAAATGCTGAAAGCCTAAACAAAAAAAATTAATTTCAAAACCTAATTAAATGCCTAGTTGAATTATCCATGATAAATTAATGAAATTATAAAAAAAGAAATTCAAAAATCAAGAATATCCTAGGTTTTCATTATTACCTTTTGTGAGTTGTCAAGCCTTTGCAAATATCTAAAAATATCCCATCCATTCGTATTCACTGCAAATCATGAGGTTTTAACACCTTTTAACTCTACTAGGGTTAATTAACTCACTTAAATTAGGTTTGAACCCATTCCATGTTTAAAATACACTTAACTCACCTTGAGTTGGGGTTAGTTCCTAAACCTATAAATACAAGCATTTACATCTTCATTTAAAAGAGCTTGGATAGATTAAAGTTATAATGTTGGTTTTGTATCAAGATTAGAAATAATAGTTTTATAATGCCAAAATTATAAGCTAAGCCATCAAGCAAGCATAAGCCATAAGCAAACCATGGTGCCAAGGAGAAAAAGAGATAACCAAGCTCTATTACCAAAGACTTTTTGAGCACAAGCTGAGCAAGCCACATGACAAATCATTTGGAGCATTCAAGGAAGGTAAGTATCGTGTTATTATTTACATTTTAATTGTGATTTTCATTTATTTTTTGTTTAATATGCTCTCCCTATGATCTAGGCTAAAGATGTTAGCATATTAATATGTTAATTTCATTATTTTATGTTCTAACATAATACTAATCTCCTCTCTACATCAAATTATTATGATCACAAATGGCATGCCCAGTGAAACTCTAAGCACCCCACGTACCAACAAGACCAAGATACAACTCATAAATCTTTGAATTAATGCTTGAATATATTCACAATTCAAGTTTTAGCTTTATTTTTTCCATATTTTTAATTTTTGTGCTAACTCAGATCTACATAGAGACTGACATCAGTCAGGTAGAACCAACATCAGTTCTAGCTAACCATCATCGATTATGACAAACCAAGATTGTTTATGTTTGAACATCATTAGTCAGGTTTTAGGGGAAAATAAAGTTTACAAAACTTGCATGTTGAATCTTTTTAGCATTCCTTCTCATTATTTCTTGGTTTCATTGACCTTTATACTCTCTGTTTGATCATTATGTTATAGGTTTTGAGAAGTTATTATCATGTTTTGGACTAACTAATGTTTTCATCTCATGTTGGTTTTGCCTTCAAGTTCATAGGTAATTGATCTCAGCCCTTATCGATTGATATTTTTAGTACCAACTGACATTAGTTCCCTGATAACTGACATCGATCATAGGTGATCAATATCAATCTCTATGTTTTTAAAAACAAGAAACCTGTGAACTATGTTTTGAAAGTTTATTTGCTCATCATGGAAAGTGATTCAAAGTAGGAGGAAAATATCTAACCCTTTCAAGTCGAAGGTAGGAATAGAACATGAATTTTCAAGTTTAGATTCATGAACATTTCATTCTGGGTGTTTAAAATGAATTTAGCAAAAATCTTGAAAATTTGGTTTTAAGTGCTTAAAATGAACATGGGTGTTTTTGCTTAGCTTGTTTTGTCAAAGTCCTTACAATTTTTTCAAATAAGCCAAGGGGATAAATAACTTAATCAAACATTTCATTTGGTGCATAAAATTGGGAAAATATAAAATTTGAATGTGTTTTAATCTTTCTCACTTTGTCTTTAGGTGTTTAAAAAGAACATAGTTCATTTTTTATACCTTAGATGTTTTTCAAAGTTTTTGCAAGTTTAAACTAATGCCAAGGGGGACAAAAAATTCATAGAAAATTTAATTTTTGGTGACTTAAAATAAAATTTAAATCACTTAGTTCTTCCTTTGGAAAACATTCATTTTATGCCATATTTATTTGAATTTGTTTGTTTATTTTTGCAAAATGAAGAGTGCATGCATGCTCTCCAATGTTCCCTATAGATAAATTTGGTGACCAAAAGCACCTTTTCAGTTGAAATTTATGCCTATTCCAAGGCATGGAAATAATGTTGTCTAGACTCTCCCCAAAACCCACATGGTTTGGGTGGTCTAAAAATAACCTCTAAAGTCTTTCCACTTAAGTCATTTATTCCATGTAATTTGGCTTGTGAAGGGGAGTTCATAGCTTCTTAATGAGTTCTTTAGGGAAGCATTGACTTGAGGTTTCATCTCCTTACAATGTTTTAACTTTGCTCCATGATGGGGTATACAAATCAAGGTATGCATATTGACAAAGCTAGAGGGTTGAGCAGCTAACCTCTCATTTTGTAATGAAAACCCGAGTTAGGTTGGGTTAACTAGGGGATTCTACTAAATAGTCCATGGATGGAATCTTTATGTAAAGGAATAAACCCTTGAATAGTAAGTTAATTGGTATGAACTAAATTGATGTGTTTCATCTCTAGCATTATCCATGCTTGGGACTAATCTAGACATTAAAACACTATAGTTTTAGTTAGCCCAATTTGACCAACCTTATTAGTTATAGGATATAGGACATTACATTTAAATTTTATGTCATTTAATCCTTCTATTACTTGGTATTTGAGTCTAAAAATTTCATTTGTTTATACCATGTAAAAAATGGTTTTTGTTTATACACTGCTCCTTTGTTTGAAAAGGTATTGTGCTAGCCATTTTGCACCACACCTTTACCTTAAAAACTTTTGCCAGACTTATTTATGTGTGTGTCACTTTATTGAAATGGATAATGTTACACTGTCTAAATCATTTCAATATTTTGCTCCTTTTGAGTCTTGAAACATACCATTGTCACATCTTTAAAGCGTGACAATTCCATTACACTACTTGATTCATTTCAAGACTTGTTTGCCTTGTGCCAAATGCCATTTTTCAGAACCAATGCCATGTATGCCATTTTTATATTTGTCTTATGCCTTTATTCTATTCCATTTTATTTAACTTATTAATTGTTTGAAGATTCCTAATTTCCTAATTTGAGTTTTTAATTAACCTTCCCAAGTTCAAATTCAAACATTGATTGATTTCTATTTATGCCTTGCTTGATTTGGGCTTAGACACTAATCTTTCTATTTTGGGTTGTGAAATTTAGGTTAATTCATTACCCAACTTTGAAAACTATTATTTGGAGCTTTGCCTAGTGCTATCATGCCATTCAATTTTGTCTAGATTGTTTGTTTAAAGGAGCCTAGTTTTCATTATTATTTGTGCCTTTTAGTTGGGAGAAAATAACCTATCTCTCCATATGCCTTTTGCCTTATGACTTATACCAATTGATCAAGTTCATGTTTGAATTTCATATGCCTAGTCTATGCCAGAGTATTCCAAGTTTGTTAGATTGAAATATCACCTTTGTTTAATGTATATATTTTGATGCTATGTTTGCCTAAAATTCATAGCACATGCCTTGTTTGAGCCTAGATTTTGATGCCATATTTGGCCAAAAGACCTAGCAACTTTTATTTTCCTAGATTAGACCTATTTGAAACACTTTGTACCTAGAGTTTGGCATGTTGGTTTTTATTTAGACACTTGACCTTTTGTGTATGAGATATTTGACATTAGACTTATGATGTTAGATCATTTTATACCAAATTTTTGTATAGATCATTTTGGACATACAACTCCCTTAGACCAAGTCAGACCAAGTTTAAACCATTTGTCTTTTGAACATTGTTTTTAAGAGTTTATAGAACTCTAAGCATTTTTGTGAAACATTTATCATGGGCATGTATATGTCTCATTACACTTATGGTAGAAATAGGTATAATCTAAGCTATGATAGAATAGTTTCACAATTAAATGACATGGCCAATATGGTGAAGAAATGGTTTATGAAATGGATTATTATCCTCCCTACAATCCTTACTTTGGGGATAAAAGTTAAGATTCTAAGAGTAGTGTTCAATGGTACCTTATTTTAGCCAATTAATGTACGATGTTTTTCATCTCAATTATAATGGTATCCAATCCCCCGCCTATACTATTAACCCTCCTTTGGACTGCATGAACCACCAAGCTCCACTGCATCCAAGGAATACCATTTCTATTCCAAGACCTAATCTTTTAGCTTATGTGAATAGCCAAGATCCACAACACCCCACCATTACCATTCTAGGACCTCATCCTTTGGATTGTGTGATAAAAAAAGCTCCACAATACTATATCATTTTTATACCAAGATCTGATCCTTTGGCTTGTGCGAACAACCAAACTCCATAATGCCATACCATTTCTATTATAGGACCTTATACTTTCACTTGCATGAGTAATAAAGCTCTAAAATTCCCTATCATTTCTATATTAGGACCTCTTCCTTTGGCTTGTGTGAACAACCATGCTCCATAATGACCTACCATTTCTATATCAGGACCTCATCCTTTGGCTTGTGTGAGAAATCAAGCTCTATGATGCCCTACCATTACCATTATAGGACCTCATCCTTTGGCTTGTATGAGATACCAATATCCAAAATGCCCTATCATTATTCAAGTACTGATCATTCTTTTTCCATTGCCAACCATTCCACACTTTAGAAAACCCATGTTAATTATCTAACCCTAATCAATCCAATCCATACCTCTCTAATTGATCCAATCATTTGAGGACCAAATTGTATTCAAAACTAGTATTTTACAACTACTTGTAAACCAAGGCCAAAATAACCAACAAATCCAAGATGTTTTTTTTAACCAAACATTTGTGATGAATTAACCTATGATGAACCACCTCTTAATACTATACATATTGTCGAGGAGTCTCAGTTTGACAAGCTAGTCTTTTTGAGTTACTTCTTAATGATTATAACCACCTTTGGATAAATCATTACCTCAACCAAATGTCTATTTTTAAAGAGCTCCCCTTGATAAGCTTGTTTTTATGGAGTTATATCTTGACCTTTTTCCTATTATGGATGAGTCTCACTTTGATAAACTAGTCTTTGTGAAACCCATTATGCCATCACAGGCCATTACTTATACAAAAACAAAAATTGAATAAGAAATAATTATAGTAGTGTCCACACCAGATGAATAATCACCATTAAATTTAGGTTTTATTCTTGTACTAACATCATGTTTAACATCAAAAGTAGAATCAATGTTAGTTCAACATTGGATTCAGAATGCCTTGAGTCAAAATCATATTCAAAATTAGAATATGCTTGTGGTTGTTAAAAATTTGGTTATGAATGCCTCAAAAATTAGTTTGAATACATTTTTGATCCTTATATGGTTTTTAAGAATGATTACTTTAGCTTTGACACAAGTTCTCTTAGTATCTTCTACAAGGATTGTGTAGCCTCTCCCCATTCCCTTACCATTCCACATGTCATTAACACCAACCAACCTAGCCATTATATTAACATTATACCTCCCATAAATGTCAATTAAGACCAAAAAAATCATTCCTTATATCCATGGTGACATATCAATTGAATAACATTAGGGAGGACAAGACCAAATTCATGCAGAAGAAGAACAATCTCCTAGTGAAACCTTTTTGGAGGTGCTAGGGGACAATCAAAGTTCAAACTCAACATATTCTAGTGAAATTTTTTTAGAGGCACTAGAATATAATAAAATTAAAAACTCAATGTTCTTTAGTGAAACCTTCTTAGAGGTACTACATGACAATCAAGATAATTTCATTAGTTAAAACCTCTTCAAGGTGCCAATAGCTGAGCACAATAGTCCTTCACTACTTGATGAATAAAAAATAAAAGATGAAATCAATATAGATTCCAATCTATAGCCTAATTAGATAGTGGCTACTCTCAGCCCAATAATAGAAAAATTTGGTGGTCTTATCGAGAGCATATTCAAAACTCTTAAGCCCCATCACAATCAAAACTATGTCAAATATGGAATCAATAACATTGTGTGTGCCTAAAAACCCTGATCCTCATTTGTTGCCATACCATAATATATTAAATTATCATCCACCTATACACTACCAAATCAGACCTATCATCCATTATTTATCTATATTTACCATCTTTAGATACACTTTCCTTTATATAAGCTACAAAGATACCTTGTCTCAATGTTTGAAGGAAATAGAATCAATGACCAACAAAAATCACAATAACATCATTTGTATCCAAATCTACAGTAGGAACTTGATAGATTAATTATTTAGAAGAGGTGTGGGTAATCAATTTACATGACTAGTTATTTTATTTGTGTCATATGTTGATTAGGATGTGCATATCCACATTAATAGGAACAATAAAAACCTTTACCCATGTTGAAAACATTTACCATACCTAGGCCAAAAATGTTTACCATGTTGTTGCCATTTTCCATATACCCTACCATTTCCATGTGCCATTCACCTTATCCTTATTTCATACCCTTCTATTTTCCTTACCTTATCACTTAGGGGAAACCTATTAGAGGTATGATCACTGACAAGGGGGATGAATCAGTGATGCCAGATAATCCTATTGGAGAGTTGTCATGATGATGTCATGGTGGTGTCATGGAGGTGTCCTATTATTTGGATGAAGTACCTTGTTAGTCTAAGTGACAATGACAAATTCTAAAATGTGCTTGTTCTTGTATGAAAAAGTGTGCAATGTGTTTATTCTTGTATGCTTTAAGGATGATTGGTTGATCTTCAATGTTGACACAATTAAAGATGTTCAGATGAGTATGGAGGTTTGAGCATGTGAAATAGGTCCTATGATGTTATCTATGCATGGAAAGCTTATGTCCATAAGTGGAATTAATCTTGTTGATCATAGTTTTCATTTAGACACTTTAGGTCTAGTGGAAAAAAATCTAAGTTGGCAGTTTGATGATGTCACCATTGCCACATAGGAAGGAGCCAAGGGAAGCTGGTCATATGGTTGTGATCACAATAGTCCCTATTTTTTGTGCCAAATTTTAAATCATGAATCAAAGTAAAATTAAATATATGAGGGTAAAAATTTAGCTTCTTAGATAGATTTCATTATTTTCCCATACTTAGCTAAATTTGTAGATTGGTCAGAAAGAGTTGAGTAAACATGTTGATGAGGTCAATGCTCACATGTGTGAACATTTTAGGAGAAGGTGATCATATGGGGTTATTCAATTTTTGACCTAGTTTATTTGTGATAATTTCTAGATCATGTGATGTAGGATATCAAAATATATACATATGTAAAGTTGGGCTCCCAAGCAGTTTGACTGTGTTTTCCCATACTTAGCCAATTTTGCAATGTTGTAGAAAGAGCCGAGTGAGTATTTTGTTGATGTTATATCTTGCACGTGTGAATGTGTCAAGAGAGACTGATCATATGGGTTTGTTTAGTTTTAGACCTAGTTAATTTTAAATAAATTTGAGATCATATCCTCAAGCATGGAAAAATTTATGCTTGTTTAAAGATGGCTTATCAGGTAGATTTGGACATGGTTGGCTTTGTAACAAAAGTTTTTGAAAAGGCACTTTAATGGTATTATATCTCTCACACATGAGGGTTTCAAGAGAAGTGTGTCACATGGTTGTATTATCATATGGAAGGAGATAATTTAATCCAATTTTGAGATCCTATGTTGAAGCATAGTAAAATTTATAGAGGTGCAAAAATTGCTACTCATGCATATTGATAGGGTTCCCATAGTCATTTTTGAAAGTGTTAAAGCTTGAGCAAGATCAACGGTGCATGTGGATCCAAGAAGTCAGAAGGTAGTGAGATGAAGATAGGTTCATTATATTTATTTACTAATAAAAGGTATAGGATAATGGTCCAATGGCAAGTGGGCATTTGTATAGTTTATTGAATGGTGAGCATTGACCATTAATGACCTATAGAGATTGATGGAGTGTACTGAGTAAAAATTCCCAGATTGCATGAGATGAGATCAACATGATAGATGTTTAAAATTTGTATTTTGTGGTATATACATTAAATTTAAGACAAGATAAATAGTGTGAGATTGATTTTGAGTTGATATTCCATGAGATTTGAGCATTGTGTTCAAAGGTTAACTGTGACCGTTTGCATTTGAATATTTGAATTTGCAAAGGAAATAACTAGTGTTTAGTTTTTAGAGCATATCTTTTCATAGAAGATGAATTTTCTCATTTATTAAAAATAAAAGTGGTATAAGACTTCAAGGTGCATTTAGATATATATATTTTAAGATCTATAAGTGTGTTTAGACAAAAATATTGAGCCTAAAAGTTGACTATGTGTTCATGTTTATTCTGCAAAAGACCTGAGAAGGATATTTGAGCTTGCATTAATGTTGTGTTGATGTCTCATGATGAATTAGATATTTGGGATGTTTTAGACTCCATGAGGATGCTATATATGTATTTTGGAGGTGTGATAAATCTTTTTTGAGTATGAATAATGCTTAAGAAGTTGATTTTGTGTTAGTTCATGGTGACTATGTGAACCAGGTCAATGTTTATGTTATTTGAGCATATACAGATATGAGATAAGTTGAATATGATCATTTGAAGATGTATAAGGTGAAATAAGGAGTGGATAAATGTATTTAAAAGTGGTCTTATGTTATTTTTTAACTCAAGGGAGTGTTAAAAGAGTGAATGGGTTCCCATGAGACCTATAAGGGCTACAAGGGCCTGATTAAAAGGTGTAGTTCCTTAAAGGTGACCCATAGATGCTATGGCTAACTAATTAAGATTTTTTTGAGATGTATATTCATGTGAGGGATTTATTAAGGGATAATATATAACTAATGTCTGACCTAGGTAATTATTAATAAGATTGCTCTATAAATAGTGGAATTAAAGATGGTGATTTCTAGAATTTTATGTGAGACTTGGGAGAGTTTTGGAGAGATGATTAGTGTGTGTTATAGAGTAAAGGAGGGTTTGAGTTCCCTAAGGATGTGTTGAAGATTATATTAGTTTAAAAACTAATTATATGACCTTTTGGTCATAATTTTATTGGCAGAATAGTGCTCTTGTAGATTGAGTGTGAGCAAAGGTGAAGAAAGATATGCTGAGGTCTATCATCAGGTATTGTTTGAGATTAGTTCATAGCTAGAAGTGTTTTCATAAATTTTTTTTCTACCTCAAAACTAATGTGCTTGTATCCTCCTTTCAAGGTAATAATTGCTAAAAGGTCTAGTTGTTGTTGTAGCTTAGATAGATAGGTGTAGTAACACCTTATAGTATTGGAGTCTCACTAAATAGGGATTATAGTTCCTTGATCAATTAAGTTGGTCTAAATTAGATATTGTTTTTATAAGATAGTATTTAAAGTGTAGGTTCTAATGAATTTTATTCCCCAAGAGGTTTTTCCATGTATGTCTTATGTTATGTGATTGATCATACATTATTTCTCTTATTCATTGATATGAATGTTGTATATGCTTCATGAATGCTTGTGGTAGATGATTAAGTATTTATAAAGATAAAAATTAAGTTAGGATTATTTGGGATCACTAATTCACTCCCCCTCTCAGTTATTATACCTATAATAATTGGTATCAGAGCCAAGTTCTTTGTTAAAGTCTTGATAGCTTGAAGGTTATCTACGGTACAATGCCCATTCAAAATATGCAAGGTGGTTTATCTACTAATCAACCACCAATGTTAAATGGATATAATTATTATTTTTAGAGTGATAGAATGAATACCTACATTATGTCTCTAGGGGCTGATGTATGGTAATTGGTTTTAGATGGTTATGCTGCTCCTATTATTCCTCCATCTAATGTTGCAAACAAGAAGCTATTTGAGAACAACTCTAAGGCAATGAATTCCATCACTTGTGGTCTTATAGAAACTAACTTCACCAAAGTAATTCATTGAACTTCTACCAAGAAAATATGGGATAAATTAAAGATTTTTTTAAATGATATTAAAAGGTTAAGCTTGCTAAGTTATAGACTTACAAAAGGCAATTTGAAAGTCTCAATATAAATGAAGAAGATACTATGGCATTATTTATATAGAGAGTTGATGAGATTATGAATATCATCAAAGGTATTGGAGATAATATTGAAGAGAATACTATTGTTTAAAATTTATTAATTTTTCTTTCCCCTAAGTTTGATCTAAAAACATTTGCTATAGAAGAGAGTCATGATCTTACTCAATTGAAGATGGATCAATTACATGGCACCCTTACTGCCTATGAGATGAGGAAGAGTGATGATAAACCACCAAAGAAAGAAGCATCCAATACTGAGATGAATCCTAAGAAGTTACAAGGTAATAAATCCAAAGAGGATGACATATTTGATATTGATGATGATGAAATAATTACTTTGATTACTAGGAAATTGAACACTGGCTCAAGGAAGTATAAGGGTAAACTACTCCTCAAATGTTTCAACTATGGAGAGATAGGATATTTTGATGTAAAGTTCCCTCATAAGAATGATAATAATGATGATGAAGAGCATGGTGAAGGCCAAGATGATGACAATAAGACATATAAAAATAAATATTTCATAAACTATAACAAAAAGAAGAGGTCCTTCAAGAACAAGAAGAGTCTTTACACCAAAGAAGATTGTAACTCATCAGATGAGAGTAAAGATAGTGACTCAGAACATGATCATGAAGATGATGTTACTATTGAAGATGAATTCTTGTTCATGGTTAAGGAAGGAAGTTTCTCACATTATAAGGAGTCTACTTGGAGTCATTTATATGATGATGAAGATAAGGTGGACTATGAGACTATTTTGATGAATGCTCTTGAAGAACTGAAGATTGAGAAGAAGATCAATAAGAAGATGAAATATAAGCTCAAGGACTATGAGGATCAGTTTAGTGTGTATGAGGAAATAATGAATGAATATGTCAAGGAGCATGCATATATGATCAAGCACCTCAGTTGTTAATTGGAATTTTTGTCTACAAGCCTAAAAGCTAAAGAGGATGAATGTTTAAGGTATGTTTCTAAAAAAGAATCTTTGAAATCTAAGATAGAAAAGATAACTAGTAAGGTGAAGACATTTGTGAGATTTGAAAAGATCTAATGTGATATAGATAATATTTTGAGTAGTCAAAAGCATGCTAGTGATATAAATAGTCTTGAATATGAATAATAACAAAAGACTATAACTCAAGACAAGATGAGGACTAATGTGAACCATGAAAATATTACTTTGAAGACAAATCATTAGACAAGGACTGAAGGTACTGATAGAGTAAAGACAAAATAGATTAGATAACTAAATGTCATAAGGTATGGAAGATTTAATGGTTACTATTATATATGTAATCAATCTAGTAATAGGGATAGAGAGTGAAAGATACCTTCTAAAAATGAATTTATATGGGACTATGATGGGGGTCATCAGTCAAAAGGTGTAAACAGAATCAAGTGCTTTAACCTTCTTGATGTGGGACATTTTACAAACCATTGTTTGCATAATTTTAGATAAGGTGAGTCCTCTTGACAAAGGGGATTTTATTTGTCATGACATAAGACACACTAAAAATTTCTTTCCAAATAAGTTAAGGCACAATATGTTTCTTGCAAAAAATATGGTGTGATATAATCATGAACAAAGAGGTCACATTTCTAGGTTCTACAAGCAAAGGCCTACAAGACAGAATAAATTTAATCAAGCTCTTAGAGTTCAAAAAATAGGCAAGTTAACACATGTAAGCCAAAGGTTTACAATGGGTGGTTCTATGTGGATTAATGATATTAATTCAAATTTCGTGAAGTGTTTTATGATTAGAAAGGATTGTGCATTTCTTTGTGGTATGATCCATGTGTTTTTGAGGTCTAAAGTTTTGTATGTGCCAATTGAGGGATTTTGAGTGCTCTCAATTTTCTCTATTTTTTGTTTAAGGGCAAGCAGACCTAAAATGGGTTATAGGATGTACTGGTTCCCAAAGGTATGGAAGCTAAAATATTTGTCCATAAGTGTATGATGGGTTTCTCTAGGTGTGCAAGTAGTTTATGCTATGCCCTTAACCTTTGGCATGTCTTGGGATATGTGTGGCTGACTTGTGGCTTACATACCTCTTTTATATTCTTGTTACATTTATATATGTTCTTAGTTAGGTCAACCTATAGAATAACCATGGATAATTAAACTATAAATGGGAGGTAATGGTTAGTGTTTGATCATCATGTTAAGTATTCTGCTCTTAGTGCATTATTGTGGAGGTTTCCCCCTCAAAGTGGTTTTGCTATATTATCCAGTATCCTGCTTTGCTATCAATTATTGCTGTGTGATCACTCATATTTACTTATTATATGTGATGTAAAATCATTCTATGAAAACATATAAGTAATTTTATTACAAGTGGTATCAGAGCTTCGATTTGGGTAAGTTTCTTGTGGCATTATTTTTTTGGATTTGGCGAGGCACAAATTCTGTGATTGTCAGTGTAGTATTATTTGAAACACTTTTTTGAAAAAAAATAATTAAAAAAATTCTAGAATTTTTTTTCACTTTGCACAATTTTAGTCATTGGATTTATCTCGATGAAATGATCACAATGGTATATTCCACCAGTACACTTTTTTGTGCCAAATTTGTTTACCCTAGTGCATAGAGGTAGTCATTGGATTCATCTTTGTGAGGCGATCGTAATGTTACCATCTCTTGGTACACTTTTTTTGGGGAAAAAAATGCTCCTAGGGTTTGTATATGGTTGGTCCTTCTACACAAGGATGAAAAGGGGGTAAGAAACTCCTAAGATTGCTATCAGTGAGATGGAATATGTAACTTCAGATCCATTGATTTCTCAACTTTAGGCTAACATAAAGGGCTTGGTACAACATGATGACTTTTATACAGTTCAAATTAATGTTTTATGGATGCATGCAGAGATTAATGGGGTTCATAATCAATTAAATCATATCACTACTTCATTGGTTGATCTTTCATCTCAGTTACAGTCAAATAACCCTCCACTTCATCATTTAGGTCCTCCTCCTCTCAACACTAACAACTCCAATTTTGGTGTGAAATTAATGTTACCCAAAGTGGACATGCGTAAGTATGATCATAAGGATCCTCTAAATTGTATTACCAAAATTGAGAATTTATTTGATCTGCATCAAACTGCTAGTTCTCAAAAGGTGATAGTGGCATCCCTGTATCTGGAACATGAGAAGTTCATTTGGTATAACTAGTTGTGTGCTCAAAAGAAAAAGAATGGTGCTCCAGTTAAATGGTCTATTTTTATTGAGTTATTGGATCATTATTGGAATGTCTCTAATAAATAATGTAGTGAATTAGCCAAACTATGGCAGACAAGAACTGTGAAGGATTATATTCATCTATTTCAGAATCTATCCTTACAAATGGAAAACATCACTGAGGAAAATTTGAATGATCTATTTTTGAGTAGTCTCAAATATAACATCTAATTAGAGGTTTAGATGTTTAACTTAGCATTTTTATCAAAATGTATCCCCCATGCATGCATGGTAGAGGAAAAAGAGATGGTTAAATAGAAAACCTTCACTATTGGTCATGATCACACCTTTCTAGCACCATCCTATCCTCAACCTAATAGACTAACACCTTGAAAAATTAAGGAGAAGTGAGCCAAAGGGTTATGTTATGGTTGTGACAAAAAATTGAGTAAATACCATCATTATGCTAAAAATAAGTTGTTTTACATCAAAGGTGTCAATGAGGATGATGATGATGAGGAGGCACTTGGTGAGGATGAAGAAGTTCTCGAGGAATATAGATACTCTCAGCCTACTATTTCCTATCATGCCCTTTTAGGTATTATTACTCCCCAAACTCTTAAGGTGGTGGGTTTCCTAAAGAAATATAAGGTCACTATTCTAATTGATTCTAGGAGCACACACAACTTCATTAATAATAAGTTGGCTGTTCATTTGAACTATATCATTTATCCCACTCTAGAACTTTAGGTCATGATTATAGATGGTAGTACTGTCAATTGCTCAAGAAAATGCCATAGTATTAAGTTGGCCATGAGATACTACTTGTTGGATTCTCCTATGTTTGCTATTCCTATGGGGGGAGCTAATATTATTTTGGGATTAGAGTGGCTCACCACTTTGGGCACTATAGAGATGAATTTCTAGGAATTATTCATGTGTTTTCATTTTGAGGGAAGGACATTTGAGCTAAGGGGATTAAGGGATAAATTTACACAACTTTTTAGCTCCCATCAAATGACAAATATTCTCTAAAAGGGTGTTGAAGGATTTTTAGCTCACTTGTTTTCCATAGAAGTTTATCCAACTCAACCATTTACACTTACTAATCTGTAACAAGTGATTGAAGCCCATTTTGTTATTTTTGGTGACATGTCAAAATGACTTCGACTTATCTGCACACATGATCATGCTATAAAAATTATTTTTGGTAGTATACCACCCAACATTAGGCCATATAGGTATCCCTATGCCTAGAAAAGTGAAATTGAAAAGATGGTACAAGAGATGTTGGATGCAGGAATCATTCACCATAGCCAAAAAAACTATTCTTCACCAGTTGTCATGGTGTGAAAGAAAGATATCACTTAGAGGATGTGCCATGACTATAGGGAACTCAAAAAATAAACTATCATAGATAAGTTTCCTATTCTTTTTATTGATTATTTTTTAGATGAATTAAATGGATCTCTTTATTTTACCAAGTTAGATTTGCATTTTGGGTATTATTAAATCTGGATCTATGATGAAGACATATCCAAAACTACTTTTAGGGCTCATAAGGGTAATTATGAGTTTTTGGTTATGCCTTTTGGGATAAAAAATGCACCATCTACCTTTCAGAGTTTGATAAATACTATTTTTAGTCCATTTTTGAGGAAATTTGTTTTGATATTTTTTGATGATATCCTCGTTTACAATAAAAATTAGGAAGACCATTTTCACCATGTGAAATGGGTACTCTCAATTTTGGAACAACATTAGTTGTATGCCAAAACTTCCAAATGTACTTTTGGAGCTTGTGAGTTTGAGTATTTGGGTCATCTAATTTCACATACAAGAGTAAAATTGGATCCTACAAAAATCCAAGCAATGGTGGACTAACTAATTCTTAAGAGACTCAAGTAACTAAGGGGATTTTTGGGGCTAACCGGTTACTATCATAGGTTTGTCAAAAATTATGGTAGTATTTCATCCCCACTCACATATTTTTTGAATAAAGACTCCTTTTAGTGGATTGATATAGCTACAGGGGCATTTGAATAATTAAAATTGGCGATGTGCACCACTCCAGTGTTGGGTACTCCTAATTTTTCCAATATTTTTATGGTTTAATGTGATGCATCTGGGTATGGTATGGGTGATGTACTCATGTAATAAGGAGGACCACTTACATTTGAAGGTCATCAACTGAAGGGTAAAAATTAGCACAAGCCCATTTATGAGAAGGAAATGATGGCCATTTTACATGTAGTCAAATAATGGAGGCCTTATTGATGATTCATCACTTTTAACTAAATACTAATCATGATAGTCTCAAATGTTGTTTGTAACAAAGGTTATCATCTGAATAATAATAAAAATGCATAGCTAAGATGTTAAGCTATGATTTTGTAATAGTTTACAAGAAAGGCAAGGACAATGTTGTGGTATATGCACTATCTAGGAAGGATGAATCAGTTGAGGCATTGTTATATGTTATGACCATTCTACATGAAGATTGGATAGATGAAGCACAATCAGAATTAGACAAGGATAGTACTACCCATGATTTGATTTAAAATATTTAGCAAGGTTTGGGTAAATATGAAAAATTCACATGGAAGGGTGATGCATTATGATATAAAGATAGATGATACCTCTATAAGAATTCTCTTCTTAAACAAAAAATCCTTTAGGAACTTCATTCAACTCCAATTGGGGGTCATTCAAGATTTTTGAAAACCTATCATAAAATCAAGTAGGATTTTTTTTGGGAAGGACTCAAGGGGAATGTCTATAAATAAGTGGTTGAATGTATTATCTATCAATAAAATAAAGGAAAAACCATCAAAACCCGAAGTTTTTTTCTGCCTTTATCTATTCTTAGCCAATGTTTGGAAGAGGTGTATATGGATTTCATTACAAGGTTACCAAGATCTGATGGTCAAAATGTTATCATGGTTGTGGTATATTATCTTAGTAAGTGTGCTCATTTCAATTCTTTATCACAACCATTTGTTGCTAGTACATTAGCTTCTACTTTTTTCAATACAATTCAAAAATTGCATTGTACCCCTAAGATCATTATTAGTGATAGAGATCCCATCTTCACTAGTAATTTTTGGATTGAGTTATTTGCATGTGTTGGGCACCTAGTTGGATCATAGTTCATCCTATCATCCTCAATTAGATGGACAAACTGAGGTAGTCAACAAATGCTTAGAAGGATATCTTTGTTGTTTTGTTTCTAATAAATAGGATAAATGGGTTTATTAATTGCCACTTGCTGAATGGTGGTATAATAATTTTATTCATATTTATTCCAAAATGTCTCATTTTATGGAATTATATGGATATGACCCTCCATCCATCACTTCAACCTTGAAGGTCCATCCTAAGGTTCATGGAGTTGAAGAACACATTCACCATCAATAAGAGGTCCTTGCTAGTTTGCATAAAAATTTAGCCATTGCCCATAATCACATAAAATAGAAGGAAGATCAACATAGGAGTGAGAGGCACTTTGAAATTGGTGATTGGGTGTTTATTTTCTTATATCCATATAAACAAATGTCCTTGAAGAAATAGAAAAAGGATAACAAGTTGTCCCCTATCAGATCTTGCAAAAAATTGGTAGTGTGTCCTACAAGTTAGAGTTTCCTTCCTCCACTCACATACATCTAGTATTTCATGTATCATGCTTGAATAAAGTCATTGGACATAGAGTTGCTACCCAAACTGAGTTACCAAAATTGGATGAGGAAAGAAGAGTTATTCTTGATCCTCAGGCAATCCTTCAAATGAGTATTAAATAGTTGCAGTCTCAAGTAATTAAGGAGCACCTAATCAAATGAAAGAATATTCCTTATGAAGATGCTACTAGGGAGGATATATATTTTGTGAATTAACATCTAGAGTTGACTCAATGTTGAGGACAACATTTTTTTGAAGGGGAGGGGCATACTACGCCCTTAACCTTTGGCATGTCTTGGGATATGTGTGGCTGACTTGTGGCTTACATACCTCTTTTATATTGTTATTACATTTATCTATGTTATTATTTAGTTTATCCTATGGAATAACCATGGCTAAGTAGACTATATATATGAGGTATTGGTTAGTCTTTGATCATCATGTTAAGTATTCTGCTCTCAGTACATTGTTGTGGAGGTTGCCCCCTTGAAGTGACTTTGCTATATTATCTAGAATTTTGCTTTACTATCAATTATTGTTGTGTGATATCTCATATTTGATTATTTTGTGTGATATAAAATCATTCTATGTGAACATCTAGGTAATTTTATTATTGTTTTAGAGGTGTGTGTTGACTAGAAGGAGGTTTGTTGACCATATTTATTTTGACATTCTAGGGTTTTGGGATATACTAGAAAAGTGGTTTGCCTTATAATTTGAGGTATAATCCTTCTTAATATGTTGAATGGGAAAAATGGGTGGTTAAATCAAGATTCACATAGTTTTAAATGTTTTTGGTTCTCTAGTTATTTAAGTTTTTATCAATATAGAGGGTTAATTGGCTAGTAGGTTTGTGAAGGAAGTATGTTACAGATGATGAGATTGTTGATGAAAATTAGTGTGATTTAAGGGGTATGTTAGAGTGATATAGATATGAATTTTTAGGTCCTAAATATGTGTTTACTAAAAAATGTGGGCTCTACAAGTTTTAGGTAGGGTTACAGAGAGGCTAGACAGGCCTAGTTTGAAGAAGAGTGATTTTTGATCAGTTTCTCCAAAAGAGAAAGGTATGAGTATCTAAAGTAATGTTATCAAGTTGGTTTAGTACATTTTCCCTATTTTTTATAGTGTAGATGTAGAGTTGGTGGTCATGGAAGTGTCTTGAGAAAGAAGGCTAGTAAGCATGTATGATGGATTGTCATGGTGTGTGGAGATTTGAAGATGCTCAGAAGGTGAAATTATTTAGAGATATTAGGGGGAGTACCTCTTAGATGTTTATTAGTGAGTTACATCAGATTTTAGTTCTTTTAGGTGTTCTTTATTCATTGGCTACAGTGGTTGGTTGAAGAGAAGTATTGGCATAGAGAAAGAAGAGGTAGGCTCAAGGTAAGTGGGGTTTGTATCATATTTATAAGATATTCCTTTACTATTTTATAGTATTTTAAGGTCCTCAAGATCAATGTGTGCCCACTTTTTCATTGTGTCAAAGGGGAAAAAATTTCCTATTTGAGAGAAAATCCCTATTGTGGGAGTGCTTAAAGAAAGGGAAGGTGAGCTGAATATTGCTATATATGATGGTTGTTGACATCAATGATAAGTGGGGATATTGTTGGAGATTTTTCATGATGATGTCATGGAGGTATCCTATTATTTGGTTGAAGTTCCTTGTTATTCTAAGTGACAATGACAAAGTGTCTAATGTGCTTGTTTTTGTATGACAAAGTGTATAATGTGCTTGTTCTTGTATGCTTGAAGGATGATTGGCTGATCTTCAGTGTTGACATGATTGGAAATGTTCAAGGATGATTATGGAGGTTTGATCATGTGCAAGAGGTCCCTATAATGTTATCCATTCTTGGAGAGCTTATGTGTACAAGTGGAATTCATCTGGCTGATCATAGTTTTCATCTAAACACTTTGGGTCCAATCATAAAAAATCTGAGTTGGCAGTTTGATGACATCACCATTACCACATAGGAAGGAGTCAAGGGGAGATGGTCATATGGTTATGAGTTGGAAATTTGATGACATCACAATTACCAACTTTAAAGTCATGCATAAAAGCATAATTAAAGATATGAGGGTGAAAAGTTGGCTTCTCAGATAGATTTCATTATTTTCCCATACTTAGCCAAATTTGTAGATTGGCTAGAAAGAGTTGAGTAAACATGTTGATGAGGTTAGTGATTACACATGTGGAAATTTTTGGAGAAGGTGATCATATGGGTTTGTTTATTTTTTTACCTAGTTTATTTTTACTAATTTTTAGATCGTGTGATGTAACACATAAAAAGATATACATAAGTAAAGTTTGGTTCCCAAGAAATTTGAATGTGTTTTCCCATACTTAGCTAATTTTGTAGTGTGGCAAAAAGATCTGAGTGAGAATTTTATTGATGTTATATCTTGCATTTGTAAATGTGTTAAGATAAAATGATCATATGGGTTTGTTTAATTTTAGACCTAGTTCATTTGTGCTAAATTTGAGATTATCCATTATAGCATGACAAAAGTTATGATTCTTCAAAGATGGCCTCTCAGGTAGATTTGGACATGGTTGGCTCTATGATAGAATTTTTTGAAAATGCACTTTAATGGAATTATATATCATATGCATGAGGGTTTTAGGAACAATCTATTGCATGGTTTGATTCTCCTATGGAAGGAGATCATCTTGTCCAAATTTGAGATCCTGCATTAAAGTGTAGCAGAATTTATTAAGGTCTAAAAATGGCTACTCATGCATATTGATAGGGTCCCCATAGTCATTTATGAAAGTGTTAAATATCGAGCAAGATCAACAGTGCACGTGGCTCTAAGAAGTCAGGAGGTAGTGAGATGAGGATAGGTGCATGATTTTTAATGATTGAGCAAAGGTACATGATAATGGTCCAATGATGAGCATGCATTCATAAATTTGATCAAATGATGAGCATTGATTGTTAATGCCCTGACTGATCCATAGAGATTGATGGAGCACATTAAGTCAAAATTCCTAGATTGAATGAGATGAGCTCAATATGATAAATGTTTAACATTTGGATTTGGTGGTCTATATTTTAAATATTATATAATATTGATGGTGTAAGATTGATATTGAATTGAGATTCCACGAGATTCGAGCATTGTGTTTGAAGGTTAACTGTGACCATTTGCATTTGAATATTTGAATTTGCAAAGGAAATAATCAATGTCTAGTTTTTGGACCATATTTTTTGATAGAAGATTAATTTACTCATGCATTAAAAATAAAAGTGGTAGAGGACTCCAAGGCACATTCAGATATATATATTTAAATATCTAAAAGTCTATGCACATAAATATATTGATCCTAGAAGTTGACTAAGTGTTCATGTTTTTTCTAAAAGTTACCCGAGAAGGATATTTGAGCTTGTATTGATGTTGTGTATATGTATCATGATGAATTATCTATTGGGGAGTGTTGTATACTCCATGAGGATGCTCTGTGTGGATTTTGGAGGTGTGATCAATATTTCTTAATTATTAACAATGCTTAAGAAGTTGACTGTGTGTTCATTCATGGTGACTATGCGAACTAAGTTAGTGTTTTTATTATTGAGCATACACAAAGATGAGGTAATTTGAATATGAAAATTTGAGGATGTTGATGGGGACATAAGGAGTGGACCCATGTATTTTAAATTGGTCCTATGTTCTTATTTTTCTCAAGGGAGTTCTAAAAGAGTGAAAGGGTTCAAATGAGATCTATAAGGGCTACAAGGGCCTTATTAAAAGGTGTAGTTCCTTAAGGCTGGCCCATAGATGCTATGAATGACCAATGAAGATTTTTTTGAGACATATATTAATATGAGAGATGACTTAAAGGATAAATTATGACTAATGGCTGACTAAGATAGTGATTAACAAGATTTCTCTATAAATAGTAGAATCAAAGATGGCAATTTTTAGACTTATATGTGAGACTTGGGAGAGTTTTGGAGAGAGGCTTGTGTGTGTGTTATGGAGTGAAGGAGGGATTTATTTCCTTGATGATTTGTTGAAGATAAAATCATTTTGAAGACTATTTTTATGACCTATTGGTCATGATTATATTGGCAAAATAGTGCTCTTGTAGATTAAGTGTGAATGAAGGTGAAGAGAGATATGTTGAGGTCCATCATCAGGTGTTGTTTGACATAAACTCAAAGTTGGAAGTATTTTCATAGGTTTTTTTATGATAGCTCAACATCTAAGGTGGTTGTATCCTCATTTTAAGGTAATACTTACTAAAAGGTTTGGTTATTGTTGTAGCTCAGCTAGATAGGTGTAATAACACCTTATGGGATGGGATTCTCACTAAATAGGGGTTGTAGTTCCTTGAATATTTATATCTAGTATAAATTGGATATTGTTTTTATAGGATAGTAGTCCAAGTGTAGGTTTTAGTGGGTTTTATTTCCTAAGAGGGTTTCCCATGTATGTCTTGTGTTATGTGATTGATCATGCACTATTTCTCTTATTCATTGCTATGAATGTTTTATATGCTTCATGAATGCTTATGGTAGATGATTAAGGATTTTTTAAGATAAAAATAGAATTTGGATTATTTAGTCTCACTGATTCACCCCTCCTCTCAGTGATTTTACCTCTAACAAATCCAATTCAAATCCTAACTCTTAAACATTCAACACATACAATCATGATGCATACAAATTAACCATTATAATGAACAAGGAAGATATAGTAAAATCAATAAAATAACACATGATATATGTGGGAAAACCTCTTGGGGGATAAAACCCACTGAACCATGCAAGATGGACTATATTCTTATAAAGATAAGATTCAACATTTAGACTATCACCAACTGATCAAAGAACACCAATCCCTTAATTTAGTGAGACACCCATCCCATAAGGAGGAACCAACCCCCTAGGCAACCAAGAACCATCCCAGATACCTTGATATGATCTCCACCTCTACTCTGATCTCTTCTACACCTAATTATGGAATTCTCTTAGTTGCTTTTTTTCCCTTTTACACTCTAACAAACTTGTACACATAAGCAATACATCCAAAACACCCTTTTGGATCACTCTTCACTTCTTAGCACATACACATTAAAAAAACCTACAAAAACTCTATCAAAAGATTAAAAAATGAATTTAAGGTCATGAAAATAATCCTTGACTTTCTCTACTCTTAAATCTATCCACTAAACACACTCAATCAACCTTTGGGACTTACTTGCTCAAACTACCTCTTTTAGGATTATTATATCTAATGAACTATGTTTTCACCTTCATTACCTTGATTAGACAAGCATGAATAATAATATTTAATTTATATTGGTTCTTAATGACTTGGACCTTTTATTTCAAAGTTTTTATCCTTTATTTGGCTCCACATTTTTTCAACACTTCTCTAAATAGGCTAATTATGCCTAGTATTTATACCATACACTCATCTAACCCATCTTGGTCAGCCAAGATGCTTACCATATTTTTTTATACATATGAAATATGTCTTCATAAACATTAAATGTAAGAACCTCACACTCCTTAGGTTTTCCATTACCTTATTAACCCCAAACCACCATTAGGTCTTGGTGAGACCTAAAATAATTATGCCTACTCTCGCATACATTATAACTTCAACCACTTGGGCCACTTTTATCTTCTACCAATGATTTGAATAGATAAAAAATATCTCAAATATCTATTTTATCACTCTCATATGGGTCCATGCCACTTGTAATACCAACTCAACAGTTGAACCTACCAATTAGGTATCCTTGTTCTTCATGTCTTTATACACAAAAAACATAGTCTCAAACTTCTAAAGCAACTAATCAAATATTTCAAATAGATAAATGATTATATCACATGGGTTAACCCTTAATAGCCTTAAATAAACCTCCATGTTATTTAAACACTTCAACATAGGATCTAAACACTAAATTCAACTCTCTCAAAGTGACCACTCAGATTGGTTACACACAATCATACTATTTTGACTCACCTTATCTGATTATGGGAAAAATATGAAAAAAAATTCCTTTTAATAAGCCTTATAGACTTATATAACATCACCATACTTATTTTATTCCTTAAATATGCTCAAAACACCTTCAACTTACCTCAGCAAGATGGTCACTCAAATTGTCAAAACATTCAATAAACACAATCAAATTCTAAGCCTTTGTTCATATTGAAAAATGGATTTTTAAAAACTAAAAAATCCATATATATGGTTTTCATGGAGTCTAAAACACTCTCCAATAGCTATTTCATATTGAAACATCAAAATACTATTAAGAACTCTTTAATTATCCTTATCGGGTCACTTGTAGAACATGGTCAAACACATAGTCAACTTTGAATCTATATATCTATAGATTTAAAAACAATCAGACCTTATAATAAAATTTTATGGATGAAAATTGAAGTCCTATTCAAATTTTATTTTTACTACATCAGAAAATTATGTAATATTCTCTAGATATAGCTAAAAAACCCATCAATGGTTTTCCTTCACAAATTTGAATACTCAAATTCCAATGATCACTGTTCAAACACTAAACATCAAACACTTTTTCATCATATTTTACTACCTATAAGCTTTGGACAAATACACACCATTTATCTCCTTAGAAGTATCCTAGTCTTTACCTTGCAACACTCACTATTGATCTTAGATCCTCACATTTGTGATTGTGCCACTTGGCTACCCTGTGTGTTCTCTATCTATCCTGCATCAGTATTCCAATGAGCTTATACCACTTGGTAGCCTTGAATGCCTTATAATATCTCTATTGACTTATTGACTCAATATTCTCCATTGGATCATAATATGCATGATCACTCATATTAGATGCTGACCGTAGATCTGTACTAAAACTTTGTGATTATGACACATGTCACTAACACGTGCAATATTGACTATTTGAATTTAAAACAAATCATTGGATCCTTATAAAATCAGATTAAATTCTCACCATTATATCTATGATCTAATTAAACACTCATCATAGATCTTTGATAATGCAAATTTGGCCAAGTGTGGGAATTTACAAAACTCTGTCTGAGAGGCCAACTTTGCATCTTAATAACTTTTTCTATGCTCCATGTTCAAACCTAAAATTTTAACTATATGATATAATCACATAGGGGAATATATAAATATGTCAATCTGATCTTGAAACCTTTACACATGTGAAATATGACATCATCAAATTGCTTACTCAACCTTATCTATCAAGATGACTACTTGAGCTTGGACATTCATATGACTATTCTGATGAATTATGTTCACTTTCATAAGCACTATAAGAAATTATAAAATCACATAGGGTCTATGAAACATGTACATACCATCAATATCATCCATTAATTTCCTATCCAAGTCAAACATTAAAGAACCATGCAAGAACACGGAAGCTAATTGAAGCACACTTTGTCATTATCATTCTAGCACACATGACACCTTATCAACATCCTTGGTTACCTTGGAGACATAATTGACAAACCTTAAATAATGTCCCCCTTTATCATTGATGTCAAACACTAATACAAAGCTTATGCTTAGACTCTGTCTCTCTCTTCAAGTACTTTCTTCCCCTTTGACATAATGACAAAATGGGATCATGTTCTAATCCTAAGGATTTGAAAAGAATTCAAGAACCAATAATAGGAATGGACCACCTATGATATATGATACAAACTCACCCTAACATTGTGCATACCTCTTTTTACCTTGAGCTTCTCAAACATGCTCTATGACTACACTTTTCTTTGATCATACATAGATTCTATGAAGATAAAACATACATGAACATCATAAACTACATGAACTTACCTTGAAAATATTAAGAGGGACTCCTCATAAGTCACCTAAGCTTAGGCACCCTTTAAGCACCTTGGTATTTTGGATAAAATGACCAAAAAGTCCACTTCTTCATACTAGTCTTGCTTAGAGGCCTTATAGCCCTACCTAGACATTGTAAAGCCCATAAATTTGTGTATGAATTTTCATGGCTTGAAATTTCATATCTAGATCATTTTCATATTCTTACTCATGCATGCAAAAAATAAACACTCATCTCTTCCTCTAAAATATACTTCCTTCACAAACTGACTAACCAATTAACCTTCCATGGAACCAACCATGCACTTCCAAAAGACTATGAAAGACTTTTTGATCACCCATTTGGCCATTTCAATTTATTAATCAACTTAGACTTCAAATCATTAGGCAAACTATTTTTCCAACATGAGTAAAAAGACTAAGTTTATAAGAGAAATTTGGTCAACACACCACCTTCTGATCAACGCCCATATATGAAACTTTTATCACACCTATAGGTCATCAATACACACTTATGGAAAAAATTTTGAGCTAAAAATACTTTAGGAACCCATACTTCCTATACCATGGTATTTTGACCTGCATACCCTTAAGTACAAACTAGGAAACTTAAGAGCAAACAAAATTCTCTAATTGCATGAAAAACACATTCAAAACATAAAATCACCTAGAACAAACTTTAATGAGGTCAACACACTTTTATATCCCACTAAGACACCTTGAAAAATTGCAATTATTCAAATGACACCTGGATATCTCCATACCCAGCCTGAAAACCTTACACATACAACAGTCCACATGCCAAAACACCAAAAATTGATCATGACAACATTTTAAGATCACCAAGCCACCTCATCTACTTTAAAAAACCAAACTCAACTGATCTCAACGACTTTTGTTAATCATTTTCTACTACACATTCCTAGGATCCTAGAACCAGATCATTTACAAAGCTCTATTTTTGTTTATGCATGAGGATTCAATACATTATCAAAGCACCTTACTTGGTTTAATCAAGTCATCATATCAACATGCTTGATTTCACATATGTAGAAGAATTCTTCATATCTACACCATGACTAGAACATCTCACATATGCTCCCCCTCACATAATGCACAACTCTTTAAGCCTCTCAAATAATCTGAGTTAGCTCCCCCTAACTCCATAACATGCATAACTTGTCATGTGAAAAACTCCAAGATCTTCTTCATGACAATACATTATCTTCATACTCTATATCAACATAGTCTTCAATCTTTCTATGCAGTAGAATATATTGATAACTCATCATCCTTGATTTTACACCTTTAGCTGAGTTGTTCTACTTGAGCTGATGAAGCATACCAAACAACACAAGCTTATTAAGCTGAAGCATCTCATAAATGTTCCGCTTAAATCATGACCACCTATATAACCAAGATCTACTCCTTGACACATCTTAATCACAAAAAACATGTCAAAACATCATACCACACTCAAAACACTAGAGTTATATCTCCCTAAATCCATACCAATCTAAACTTCTAGGACCCATAAGACCTCTCTCAAGAGTCACCATACTACTGATCAAAATAACAAGAATAAACATAATGTAGATTGAGTCACCTAAAACTAAGATCCCAAGTAGTTTCAAGGCACTACACCAGATCAAGCAACCTCAAGAGACCAATTATGGATGAAATCTGATTGCATCCATACCTTTCTTCTACTACAACTCGTCTTCAAAATCTTAGCCCTCAAATACCTCTTTCTTTACACCAAGGATTGCCTCTTCATGGATTTCTTGTCATGCAACACTAGCCAAGACCCAAAAAGCATCCAACATGTTTCATCTTTCTATAAATTGTCTCCTTGAATCCTAGAGATAGATACCCCTTTGACATAGTTAGACTAAAAGTCCCAAAACTCAAGAGACTCCCATATTTCCATACTCTCATTTGACTTGCAGTCCTAGCTCATCATCAAATTGATTTTGAATGGATCCTTAACTTCATTCCTTACTTTAGACTTGTCAATAAATGTAGACAATAGAAAATATTGACTTTACTTCATGTCTATCATGGTAAACAAACCATCTTTGATCTCAAACTGATCTCTTCTAATAGATTTAGGTCTCCATAACCATGTGGGACCTCTTCCTTGCATACTAGGAGCCCCATACACCTTATTTTTCTTTGAAAACTCATTTAACTTATTCTTTCAATATATAGGAATGTGACAAACTTTATGACATTTAAAATAAACAAGATCATTCATACCTTTTTCTTGATGATGTTTGTGATCTTTTTTTGATTGATTTCTTCTCCTCTTGCATTCTCTAGCAATGTGGCCAAACTGATTGTATGCATAAAAATGACTCTAGGATGAATATATTATTACATTTATTTGTCTATATTGTCTTTTTTATTTCACTCTAGGATCCCAATTGAACTTTTCTTGATTTGATTATCTTTGCTTGTAGAACCTAGCAATGTGACCAATTATTTGACAACTATAACAAGCAATATCTTCCATACCTTTTGTTTGAATATGTTAGTGATATTAGTTTGACTGATTGCTTCTTCTTACATAGTACTTTGCCCTATGACCAACAAGATGACAAATAAAACAATGGCCCATAAAATATTTGGCATACCTTGAAGCATTTGGTTATCTGATTGGCTTCTTCATTTTGCCTTTGACTAGATTTGACTTGTTGTCTTTCATTCTACCATCCTCTATGCCTTATTCTGATATCTTTTGTTCTTATTTAATATTTCCTATCTTTATTATGACCTTTTTATTCTCATCTTTCTAAGAAATAAGATTAGCCTTAAATTGAACACATTCATATTCTTTAGCCCTCATGCTTAAACTTACAGCCTATAATTGAATTATGAGATATTTTATGGTCTCCTTATCCTCCTTAGCCCTTTTGTCCATGTCATCTTACAATCTACATTCTTGATCTTCCATAGACTTGATCAATTCTTGATTCTCCTTTTCCTCTTTCATAGATTTGCCTGATAAACTCCCCTTAAGAGATCTGACTTGACTTCAAGACCTTTGAGCACATTCCTCATTTTATGATTCCTCTTCTTTTTCTCCTTCAGTTCACCAAGTACACTCATGAACTCAGATTCTAGATGAACTTCTTCCTCGCTATCATAGCAATTTTTCTTCATAAAACATTATGATCTTTTCACCCACATTGTACCTTATATCACTTTCAAGTGGTTAAACTTGCAACAAATATCCTTTTATGATACCAATTGTTAGATGTAAAATCATTAAGAGGGGGGTGAATCAGTGATGAGAGATAATCTAATTCAATTCCCAACTCTTAAACATTCAGCACATATAATCATGATGCATACAAATTAACCATTGTAATGAACAAGGAAGTTATATCAATATCAAACACATAACACATGATATACGTGAGAAACTCTCTTGGGGGATAAAACCCATTTAACCCTACAAGATGGAATACATTTCTATAAAGACAAGATTCAACATTTAGACTAGTACCAACTAATCAAAGAACACCCATACCTTAATTTAGTGGGACACCCATCCCATAAAGAGGAACCAATCCCCTAGGAAATAAAACACTAACCATATAATCTCCATATCTAATATAATGTCTCTACACCTGATGATGGACTTCTCTTACTTTCTCTCTTTCCCCTTTACACTCACAAACTTGTACACACAAGAAATACATCCAAAACACCCTTTCAGATCACTCTTCACTTATTAACACATACATAATTAGAAAACCTATAAAAAATATATCACAACATGAGAAACATAACTTGTAGGTCATGCACACAATCCTTAACCTACTCTACCCTTTAATCCATCCACTAAGCACACTGACTCAATCAGCCTCTAGGGCTTACTTTCTTAAGCTGCCTCTTCAAGGATTATTGGGTCCAATTACCTATGTGTTTACCTTCATTAAATTTATTAAAAAAACATGATTTATTTGATTCATTCTTTATTGGTCCTCAATGACTAGTACCTTCTCTTTCAAAGGTTCTCTCCTTCACTTGGCTCCATGTTTTTTCAACACTTCTCGAAATAGGCCAATTATGCCTAGTATTTATACCATAAACTCATCTAACCCATCTTGGTTAGAAAATATGCTTAACATATTTGTTATATATTTTAAATAGGTATTTATACACATTACATGTGATAAAACCACACTCCTTAGGTTGGCCATTACCTTATTAACCCCAAACCACCATTAGGTCTTTGTGAGACCTAAAAAAAATAGGCCTACTCACCCATACATTACAACTTAAAATACTTGGGCCAATGTAAAATTATAAAAATGATTTAAACACATAAAAATTGTCTCCAATATCCCATTTCTCACTCTCATATGGGTTTATTTCACTTGGAACACCAACTCAACACTTGAACCTACCAATTAGGTCTCCTTACTCTTTAGGTCTTTATACACAAAAAATAGAGTCTCAAACTTCTAAAGAAACTACTAAAATATTTCAAATGGAAAAAATATTATCACATGGGTGAACCCTTTATAACCTTATCTACACCTCCATGTGATTTATACACTTCAACACAGGGACTAAGCACTCAATTTAACTCTGTCAAAGTGACCACTCAGATTTGTCACACATAGTCAAAATATAGTCATACTATTTTGACTCACCTTATCTGATTAGGGGAAAAATATGAAAAAAAAGAATTCTGATAAGCCTTATAGAATTTTATAACATTTCAATACTTATTTTCTTCCTTAAATTTGCTCAGAACACCTTCAACTTACCTCAGCAAGATGGTCACTCAAACTGTCAGTGCATTCAATAAACATAGTCAACTTATAAGCCTTTGTTCATACTAAATAATGGACTATTAAAACCTAAAAAATATATAAATATCATCCTCATGTACTATAAAACACTCTCCAATAGTTATTTCATCTTGAAACATAATAATACTATCAAGAACTCTTCAATTATCCTTCTTGGTTCACTTGCAAAATATTGTCAAACACATAGTCAAATTTGAAGCTCAATATCTATATATATTTACAAATAATAAGACATTATAATAGAATTTTATGGATGTAACTTGAATTCATATTCAATTTTTATTCTTACTCCATTAGAAAATTCTACCACATGCTCAAGATATAGCTCAAAAACCTGTCATTGGTTTTCCTTCATGAATTTGAATATTCAAATTCCATGATCACTGTTCAAACACTAAACATCAAAAAAAAATCTCATCATATCATACTCCATGGAAAATTTGGACAAATACACACCATTTATCTCCTCATAATTATCATATTATTTACCTTTAAATTCTCACCATTGATCTTAGATCCTCACTTCTGTGATTATGCCACTTGGCAACTCCATATTCCCTCTACATATCCTATAGTTAGTCTTCCAATGAAATTATACCACTTGGAATACTTGAATTCATTATAATATCTTTGTTGAATTATTCAATAAATACTCTCCATTAGACCATAAATTTCATGATCATGTGCTCACCATTGGATCTTTGTCTATCAGATTAAACTCTCACCATAGATTTGCTGCTCAAACTCCATGATTGTAACACATGTCACTAACACATGCAATATTGACTATTTGAATTTGAATCATGCCATTGGATCCTTATCTATTTATATTAAATTATCACTATTATATCTATGATCTGATTAAATTATCATCGTAGATATTTAATAACAAAAATTGGCTAAGTATGGGAATTTAGAGAACTCTGTCAGAGAGGCCAACTTTACACCTTAATAAATTTTGCTATGCTCCATGTCCAGACCTAATATTTGAACCATATGATCTCCTCACATAGGGGTATATATAAATATATAAATATTCTCTTAAAAATTTAATTATGAAATATGATATCATCATATTGCTTACTCAGCCTTATCTATCGAGATGACTACTTGAGCTTAGACATTCATATGACTATTTTGATGAATTTTGTTCACTTCCATAAGAACTCTAAGAACTCATAACATACCATAGGGTATTTGAAACATGTCCATACCATCAATATCATCCATTAATTTTCTATCCAAGTTAAACACTAAAGAAACATGTAGGAACACTGAATCACATTGAAGCACACTTTGTCAATGTCATTATAGCACACATGACACCTTAACAACATCCTTGGTCACCTTGGAGACATCATTTAAAAAACTCCAACACAACCCTCTTTCCATTTTATCCCATATTCATACCACCATAATCTTAAACAATGTTATCTTATATGCCATTTTATCATGCCATCCCTATTAGACTAAAACCTATTTTTAGTCATCCTACCCAACCCCTTTTTGATCTTGGTTACTTTGGTTTTTACCATACCTTCCATGAGGGGATTATAATCTAATTTTAATAGTTTCATAATTTTATGTTTAAATTATAGTCTATGAAAGTAGTGTGATAGTGGATCTAGTAAGTTATCTTTCATTTACCATTTGACTAGTGTCACTAATTACAACCACCTATGGGCAAATCAATATCCCACCTTATGTTACTAATTATAACCACCTATGGGAAAATTATTATCATAGACCTATGTCATTATTTCATAATTATAACCACTTATGGGAAAATTGAGAAAAATACCTTTACCATGCATTGCCACATCACATTATCATTACTATGCTTATTTGCCTTGTCATTTGGCATTAATTAGAGAACCTATTATGACCTATTTAGTTCTCACCACCTTTTGTGTGGGCATAAATACTATGACTTGAGGTCCTAATCGGACTATGTAGGTCGTGCTTGATTTATGTTGAGGTCAGCTCAATCCCCCTTTTCCTTACACTTTCACCATCTTGTGAGCAACCTAAGCCAATTTTGTTACCATTTTATGAGTGGTATATTGTCATTCTCAAGGAGTTAAGATATCCTAAATTTTACAAAAACATTCTAAAATTTTAAAATTCAAAAAAAATTGTCATGTCTAGGCCTAGTTGGTCATCCTTAATTTGCCCTACTGGGGAAAATCCATTGTAGGATACTTTCAATTACTTTTATTTTTAGGTTTCATGTGTGTTTTTTTGTTTGTTTGTGTGTTTGTTTTCTTTATGTGTGTTGTTTGTTTGTTTTTTCACTTGCCTATTTGTTTGCTTTCAATACTATGCCTTGATTTAATCTATATGATTTCATTAGGTGATTCCTTGTGAATTATTCTTGTGTCCATCCATATTCATATGTCAACATTATCATCATGGTTTTTATCAATAGTTTTTTTTTAAATTATTTATGGGATCGAGAGTCAGTCCTTCTACATATTTCAACATAGTTCTCATGATGTTCTATCATGAGGCATACCGTCATGAATTACATCAAAAATTAGCTCAAGAAGTCTTACAAGCAATGGATCCATGAAAGTTTATCCTTGGTAACCTTGGCATATCCTCCCACCCTCTATCAAATAAACCCATTGACCATTCTTATTGTATCAATGATAATAAGGATTAACATCTCTACATTGGTAGGTACAACTGAATCATTTCCATTGATCAATTCTTATTCTTCTATTCATCTCTTTCATCACTCTGTGCATCCTCATATGCCTGATTATTTATGGCTTTTTTAGTCATTAGACCATCACATCTACATTTATGCCTACTACTCTTTAATCTATATAATATGTTTCATCCTTGAGTTATGCTTTCCAATCTTCCCTACTGGGGTACAATCATTTATCATTTTTCAATCTTGGTCATCTGAATGATTATAACCACTTGTGGGCAGATCATTATTTTGACTCATCATCCCTAACTAGGGCATATGTCATTTACACTGATTATAACTACCTATGGGAAAATTAGTGTCTCAAATTATTTTATTGATTATAACCACATTTGGTTAAATTATTAATTTTTAAATTAATGCATGCAAGCATTTTTATCTATTAGATTAATCTCACCCATGGGTTATTCTCATTCTTCTTCTTGCTTCTTTTTAAGGGAGTGTCCATCAAATATATGATGGCCACTCCCTTGAGGGGGCATCATTATAGGCTTCCCAAACATCCTTTGGATCTTTTTATTTAATCATCATCTTATTTTAGGCATGCAAGCCTTTCTGATTCTTTGAAAAGATGTTACTATGCTTATAGATTATAACATCTTCCCAAATAAGGGCAAACTGTAGACACCTAAAACTAGCCACCAATGACTTCATAATAAACTTTAGACTGATTTTTACCAACCTTTACAAATTAAGCCTAAGAATTACTAAAGATCCCAAATTTGGTTGTGCACAATCCATCAAATCTCAGAATCTTGTTGAAACATCCTTTGTTGGGGTATCTTATTGTAAATAACAAAAACCTCTCATGGATTCATCTCTAAAAATTCTATGACATTACAATATGTAATTTGGCCTATAGACCAATTAAATGGGGCAAGTGCATACATGAATTTAACTATTCTAATAGGATTGCAAGTTTTCTAGGGTAGTCAAACATTTACCATCAAGGATTTCTAGCTCTTGCAACCTAGAAACTCTATAATCTTCATAATCTTCAATATTATCCAAGGATACTTGTAGCGAAGGAAATTCAATCTCAATTAGGATAATATATTTTATGCCATAAAAAAAGGAGTATGGAGTGGTTCCTATGGGGGTTTTATGACTAGTGTGATAAGCCCAAAGGGTAGGAAAAATTTACAAGTGCCAATTATGACCAACGCCATTGACAATTTTCTTTAGGATTAAAATAATGGTTTTGTTTGATGCCTCATCTTAACCATTACCTTGTAGGCTATATGGTGTGGATTTATTGTGCTTGATTTTGAATTTTTCACAAAGAGATTTAACATCTTAGTTTATAAATTATCCACCATTATTGGCTATAAGATGGGCTGGGATACCATATCAAGAGATGATATGGTAGTGTATGAACTTAAAAATCTACTTCTTGGTGATGTAAATGAGAGGAATGGCCTTAATACACTTAGTAAAATATTTAGTAGCAGTAAGAATATGTTTATGGCCATCAAAATATGGGTTGATTTTCTTGATGAGATCAAGGCCCCATGTAGAAAATGGCCATGGTGTAGTAATCAATTGTAATGGAAATGAGGGTGCATGTATCAAATTACCTTGTTGTTGGCAAACAACACACATCCTAACATAATTAAAAACATCCATTTCCATCTTGGGCCAATAGTAACCTATTTTGAAGAGATTTATGGCTAAGACTACACCATTGGTGTTGGCCCCACATATTCCTTCATAAACCACCTTAATTAATAACTTAGATTCTCCCAAAAATAAATAATGAAATAATATTCCATCATAGCCTTTACAATAAAGTGTGTTTCTAAGGAAGGTATAATAGGCTATGTGATGACTAAAAAGTTATTGATAATTATTGGAAAGGTTAGGTGGAAAGACTTGGTCATAAAAAAAATTATAAATGTCTTGAAACAAAGGTAGTTTAGGTGGGGTATAAGGACCAGCAATGGCGTATACCCTTTCTAAATTTGGAAAGACATGAACAAGCTATAGAAGATTTTTAATGAGAAACTGATACTCTTTAGCACTAATAATAATTTGTATCATGGACCTAATGGTTGCCACTACATTGACATATTTGTTATTAGCCTATGGTACATGTTCAAATTATCAGGATTCAAAATTAGTCATGAGATTATCCATAATATACTTGAAAGGTAAAAGTTTGTCATCTCTAGTCTGATACTAATTTTTAGTTTGATTGATAATAAATTGGGAATCTCCATAGACTATTAAGCACTAGATATCCCATTGCACTACAAGATGAAGTTCTACAATAAGTGCTTCATACTTGGCCATATTATTGGTACAATGAAAATTAATATGAAATTTCTTGGGAATCAGATCCCCTTAAGGTGTAATCAACAAATTACTAGCCCCATATCCACATGATGTGAAAGAGCCATCAATGTATAATTTCCATTCTTCAGGTTCATGCAGTACTTATTTTATTGTCATAATAGAATCATCTGGAAAATCAAATCTAAGTGGTTGAGTATTTATAATAGGGGATTATACAAGTTGATATATAATGACCTACCCTTTTATGGCTTTTTGATTCTGGTACTCAACATCAAATTCACTTAAGAGCATGACCCATTTGGCCATGCTTCCTGTAAGAGTTGATTTGGATGATAAATATTTGAGGGGGTCCACTTTAGCAATAAAAATAGTTTTGCTATTCAACATATAGTGTTGTAACTTTTGGGAGGATAACACCATTACTAAGCATGTATTCTCAATAGGCATATAATTATTATCATAATCTAGTAGTGTGTAGATAAAATAGTAAACTACATATTCCTTTTCTTGATCATCATGTTGGGACAAGTGTACTCCCAGTGCATATTTGGCTACTGAAATATAAAGAAGCAATGGTTGTCTAGGTTTTAGCAATCTCAAAATTGGCAGGTTGGCCAAGTATGTTATGAGGTTCACAAATGCTAATTGACACTCATTATCCCATTGATACATGATCCCTTTCTTCAATATATGTATAAATGCGTGGCACTTATCTACCAATTATTAAATTAACCTATAAATAGATTGCATCTTTCCTTGTAGGTTGTAGAACTGCTTGTGATTGAAAGGTGGATGCATTTATACAATGGTATTGACTTTAGCAGGATCCACTTTAATTTTTATTGGTAATATAATGAATCTTAATAATTTTATTGAAGTGATGCCAAAGACACACTTCTTGGGATTTATATGGACCTTATACTCATGAAGTCTCATAAAGATTCTTCATAGAACATCAAGATGTCTGGCATGTGTTCTTGATTTAGCTATGATGTCTCAACATGATATTCAATAATATAATGCATCATGTCATGAAATATTATAGTCATAACATGATAATAGGTGGATCCAATTTTATTTAAGCCAAATAGCATGACTTGATAATAGAATATTACTCATGATGTGGTGAATGCAGTTTTATGATGGTCTTGTTGAGATATCTTGATCTGATTGTATCTTGAGAATTCATCCATAAGGGACAACATCTCATACCCAGTAGTAGATTCAAAAATCATGTCAATCTTATGTTAACAAAATTTTGGCCCTTTAGGCCAAAATTGGGCACCCCTATTTGAAAATTTATCCACCTAAGTCTATACCTTTAGCTAGATCTAGTATGCAAGTTTCATCTGAAAAAAGTGTTCTATACAAGCCCACAACAAATGTACAAGTCCAATTCTTTCAAAAAGTTTGGTTTTGGTATTTTGATAAGCCTTTACATAGTAATACTTTTGATTATTTTATTTTTGACTAAAGTTTTATTTTTTGGACAATTTGTCTGAGACAAATTTCCCAAAGATGAACACTAATCCCTTTGAGAAAATTATCCGAACAATTTCCCAAAAAGACCTTTTCAGGCTAAGAGATCATTTTCAACTTTTCTGAAGGTTAGTTTACAAGTTATGAATGGTGATTCTATATGAAATGGTCCAATTCATTATTTTTGAAGGATACTTTTTTCAAAAAATTATCCCAAGCAACTTTCCTAAAGGGCACTTCAAAAAAAAGTCATCTTCAGTTTTTTAAAGGGCATTTGCAAGAAAGCTGAAGGGGCACTTAAAACTTTTATAAGGGGTTATTTTAAAATTTTTTAAAGGGTAATTATAGATTTATAAAGGTCCATTTTAAGAAAACTAAAGGAGTATTTCAAAAAACCAAATGGTCCATTTTCAAAAGCCAAAAGGTCATTCGATAGCCCAAAGAAATTAATGCAAAAAAAGGAGCCAAAGGAATTTGTTTAGGAAAAATGTCTGGAGAAATGGTCAAAAGCAAAAATCTTGAAGGATTTATTTTTTGAAAAATTCCCAAGAAAAATATTTTAAAAGGACACCTTTGAATCCAAGAGCCCCAAATAATTTCCTCAAAATATATCTTGCAAGAAAAAGTGTCCCATGTAGAGGTCCTAAAAGGGCACTTTTCATGTTTTAGAAGGCACTTTCCATAGTTAAAGAGCACTTGACAAAGGTCCAAAAGAAGCTTAAGTCTGAATAAAGTATTCTGAATGAATAAGGAAGGTTAAGGCCCCATAAATGTCAATTTCAAACTATGAAAAATAGTCATTGATGTCAAAAGACTTAGAGGGAACATGAGAGCAAATGTGGAGGTAAAAAATGGTTGAATCCTGAGCATCTAGTGCATATAAAGCAAGAAAAATGGATAGGTTGATGGTTCAAGTTATTTATAGCATCTAACCAAATCAAAGAGCTTCCATGAAATTAATAAACATAGGTGTCTAAAGGATGGCGGGCAATTAGGAAAAGCATTTTCTAACTATCGCCATAAGTCCCATTTACCTTAGTAGTGCTATGTGTCAACTCTTCTATTTTAGTTTCAAACCCTCATAGATAATTTTTGATAGAAACCATTTCCTATGTCAATTCTAAAGGTCCTATGCCACTTTCACCATTCTTATTATTGGTTTCAAATAAGTATACCTCCTAACATGGCGTATCTCACCCCACCTCTCTTACACATGAAATTATAACTAATTTTCACATATGGACACATGTCCAAGTGACTCTTGAACTTTCTTTGCTTGACCTCTCTCTCAAAGGCTATATAAATGCATCTTTTGGCTTGTTCAAGAACCTCTGCTAGTTATTGGGAAAACTCTAGCAAGAATTTTACTCTAAATCTTGAAGAAATATACAAGTGTTTTTACCACTCATATGTTGTAATATTAAGTAATGACTTGAATCTTATTGGTCTAGTATAGTGAAAGATTATCTTTTATAGATTGTACTCTTGATGGTCTACCAATTTGTAGAAAGGAGATTATTGCAGGTCTTTGCTAGTATTATTTTCTAAGTTTAGAGATATCTTAGAAGTGGTCCATGATTATATCCATCTTTGGAGTCATTCATTCCTTTCTTAAGAATCATATACCTTATTGAATGTAGCATATGAAACACTGATGCAATAATGAATCTTGAGTTGTGAGTCTTGTGTGAGAAACACCTTATTTGTCTTTAAGTAGATATTTCAATCAATTAGGAGGAAATTACACTTGGTGTATCACATTTTGGTTTCTTATTCATTTTAATTAACCCTTTTCATATACAATTATTAAGTTAGAGAGAGAGATTTAAAGGTGCATCAAGGGGAGCTAGCCCCTTATCTAGAGATTCATTTTAGTGAAATTGTCAGCCATAGCAAGAGAGATGTTTCCATTGTACCACTTGGATGAGGAGAGCTGAGTATCTCATTAATGGTGAGAATCCAAGTGTCAATAGTTTTTGGCATGCCTGGTGGGATAATTTATCTAAAGAGTTGAAGAATTCTTGGTGTGTTATTTAATCAATCAATTTTTTGGAGGCATTTCAATCAACACCAACGATGAGTTTGAGTTGAATCAACTAGTTAATCAGCCCTAGTGTATCAATAAATAATATTTGGTATGTATAATTCCATTGTTAAGTAGTATTTACCTTGTGTTCCTTCATATTTTTTTTATCAAGCTCATGTTGTTCATTGAATCACCTCAAGTATTTATCCTAATTTTCCTTCTCCTAGTCAATCCAAGAGTGCTAGGGAGATAATGTTGGAGTTTCAGAAGCAAATGATAGAGATAGATAAGTTGAATGAGAAGAATAGGTATCAACAAGAGCTTATGTACAAGGAGGAGTGCTTGTTTAGGAAAGCTCAAGCCATGTAATCCATGAAGGATAAACTAGTAAGATGGAGTCATCAATTTGTTCAAGGCAATTAGCCTTGTATACCTTTTCCATCCCAAAGCAACCTTCTCCTATTCAAAATAAACCCTCCTCTTGTACATCAAATCCTTTCTATCAAATAAAACTTTCTAGCCAAAATAAGATGAGCCAACTTTCTAACCCATCTAATGCATTAATTAATCTTATTGTTAATCCTTTACACCTAGCAATCCAACACCAAAGGACATTAGAACAACCTTCTATGGAAATTAAATATTTTTATTCCTTATTTTGTGAGCCCCCCTTTGAAATAAGTCATCCTGTTTCCTTTGGAAAACAACACATCCATCCTTAAGTAACTCTTCCTATGCATGTGCAAACTCTTCCTCATCTCCCTCAAGCTCTTTAAGTCCTTCAACATGATGTCAAGATCTCAAGTTGGAGAAATGTCTATCATGAACTAGCTCAAGACCTTGAGAAAGATGAAGTTGCTGCCTATCCTCAAGAAGAGTTTTCTAATTCTAAGACCATGAGTTGGAATTAAATAGTATAATCATGGGGTAAGAAAGAAGAGAAGATTATTGTTAAAGAGTGTGAAGTGGAAAATGAAGCTAGTCCTCCTCATAACCCTCCCACCCTTCCTCAAGAAACATCTTCTTTTCCATGTCAAACCTCTCATAATTATCCTCATCATGATGATGGATATGAAATTCAAGAGCATGTTGTTTAGTAGCTAAAGACTCTTATTTGTGAACAAGAAGGAGAAGTATCACATTGGTTTGACAGAAGCATTGAGGAAGGAGTTCTTGAGCAAGAAAATGATGATTTTTGGATTAAGATAGAAAGATTTTGCCTCAGCTCAAACATCACACCCACGACCCTTCCCCAAGAGATCCATGAGGAATCAAGAGATTAATTTTAAAATCTTCTCAAAGAGATAGAAAAGAATGAGTTATTCCATGATATATACGAAGAGAGCCATGAGTCAAATGAGCCCTATAATGATGATATTGTATCCATTGATGCCTTGATGGACTACACCAACATGAAGGCCCAAGATGAAACATACCTTAAAGAGAAATATGAATACATGGATTTGGAAGATATGTTTAAACTTGATGCATTGGAATACATGCCAATGAAGATGGCAAACAAGAAGGGTGAGTCACCAAGTTTCCACTCCAATAAATTACTTGGTTACCACCATGAGTTTTCTTACAATGAAAGAGACCTAAGAAGTTTCCCCTTTGATCTAGGAAGAGAAACATATCATGTTAGATGTACATATTAATTTGCTTTCGGTTGTGTCTTATTTTCCCCCCAAGTGCTTATGCACATGTGTTTGTCTTGTGTCTTGTTTGTTTTGTTCTTATATTATGTTGTGTCTTGTAGCATGGGTTTTCCTTCTAGTCTAGCGTATTATTCAAGGTTTTGAGTCATGGCCAATGTTTCCTTTTTTGAGTATCCTTAGATGACTCCATACCCAATGAAATAATTTAGCTACTAGTTTTGTCAGTATAGTAGGCATACTACCCTTGTGAGTCACCAATTTGTTGACCAAATTTTGGCCCTTCAAGCCAAAATTGGGCACCCTATTTGAAAACTTAGCCACCTAAGTCTATTCCTTTGGCTAGGTCTAGTATGTGGGTTTCATTTAGAAGAAGTGTTCTATATAATCCCACAACAAATTTATAAGTCCATTTTTTAAAAAAAGTTTGGTTTTGGTCTTGTACTAAGCCTTTGCATAGTAATCCTTTTAGGTCTTTTATTTTTGACTAAAGTGTTATTTTTTTGGACTTTTCATTCAGCCAAAGTGCCAAATTATTTTGAATAATTTTTTTGAGATAAATTTCCCAAAGATGACAACTAATTCCTTTGGGAAAATTATCTAAACAATTTCCTCGAAGGACTTTTTTAGGCTAAAGGATTATTTTCAACTTTTTTGAAGGACAGTTTATAAGTTCTGAAGGGAACTTATATAGGAAATGGTCCACTTCATTCTTTTCAAAGGATAATTTTTTCCAAAAAATACCCCAAGAAACTTTCCCAAAGGGCACTTTAGAAAAAAGTCATCTTTAGTTTCTCTGAAGGGCAATTATCGAAAAGCTGAGGGGGCACTTGCAAATTTTTTGAAGGGGTCTTTTTAAAATTGTTGAAGGGTCATTCTAGAGTTCTGAATGTCCACTTAAATAAACCTGAAGGAACATTTCAAAGAACCAAATGGTCCATTTTCAAATGCTGAAAGGTCATTTGATAGCCCAAAGAAATTAATGAAGAAAAAGGAGCCAAACTTTTTTTTTTGGTAAAATTATCCATAGAAATGGTCAAAATAAAAAAGCATGAAGGATTTATTTTAGGAAAAATGGTCGAGATAAATCTTTTTTAAGGACACATTTGAAGCCAAGTGCCCCAAATAATTTCCCTAAAATATATCTTGCAAGTAAAAGTGTTCCATGCAGAGGTCCTGAAAAGGCACTTTTCATGATTTGAAGGGCACTTTCCATAGTTAAAGAGCACTTGACAAAGGTTTGAAAGAATTTTAAGTCCAAGAAAAGTGTTCCAAATGAATAAATAAGGTGATGGCCCCACAAACATCAATTTAAAACTATGTAAAATAGCCATTGATGTCAAAAGACTTGGTGGGAACATGAGAGCAAATGTGGAGGTAAAAAATGGTTGAATACCTAGCATCTAGTGTAGAAAAATCAAGAAAAATGGACATGTTGATAGTTTGAGTCATTGTTGGTAGCTAACCAAATCAAAGAGATTCCATGAAATCAATAAACACAAGTGTCTAAAGGATGGTTGGTAGTTAGGAAAAGCATTTTATAACTATCACCATAAAGTCCCATTTCCCTTAGCAGTGCTATGTGTCAGCTCCTCTATTTTAGTTTCAAATGCTCATAGATAATTTTTTATAGAAACCATTTCCTATGTCAATTTTGAAGGTCTTATTCCACTTTTCACCATTCTTATGACTGGTTTCAAATAAGTAGACCTCTTGACATGGAATAGCTCACCCCACCTATCTTCCACATGCAATTGTAACTGATTTTCACATACGGACACATGTCCAAGTGACTCTTGAACTTATTTTGCTTGACCTCTCTCTCAAAGGTTATATATATGCATTTTTTTGGCTTGTTCAACAACCTCCGCTGGTTATTGGCAAAACTCTAGCTAGATTTGTACTTGAAGAACTCTTGAATAAATATACAAGTGTTGTTTCCACTCATATATTGTAATATTGAGTAATGACTTGAATTTTATCGGTCTAGTCTAGTGAAAGATTGTCTTTCTATCTTGTACTCTTGATGGTCTACCAATTTGTAGAAAGGAGATTATTTTAGGTCTTTGCTAGTATTCTTTTCTAAGTGTAGTGATATTCTAGAAGTGGTCCATGATTATATCCCTCTTTGGAATCATTCATTCCCTTCCTAAGAATCATATACCTTCTTGAATCTAGTATATGAAACATTGATGCAGTAATGAATCCTAAGTTATGATTCTTGTGTGGGAAACACCTTGTTTATCTTTAAGTAATGGTTTCAATTAATTGGGAGGACATTATACATTGGTGTATCACCATTTGGTTTCTTAATCATTTTCCTTAACCCTTTTAATATATAATTATTAAGTTAGAGAGAACTTTAAAGGTACATCAAGGGGAGTTATCCCCTTATCTAAAGATTCATCTTTACAAAATTTTCACCCATAGCAAGAGAGATGTTTCCATTGTGCCAGTTGGATGAGGAGAGCTGAGCATCTCCTCAAGGGTGTGAATTCAAGTGTCAACATGTTGGGTATAATAAATTCATCTTTTGGGCATGCCTTATTGATATCTCTAAAATTAGTATAAAGGAATATACTCTATGGCTTTTTGTTGACTAAGACTATATTTGACATCCATTTAGAATAGTCCAGTGGTTTGATGAACCCTATTCCTAATAATTTATCTAGTTATGATTTTACCAAAAGAGTGATATGTGGATGCATATTCCTCAATTTATTTGACTGGCTTAGCATCCAAATGGATAAAAAACCAATACATAACCAAGTCAAGGTCTAATGCTAGCATGTTAGAGTAATCCCATGCAAAGATATCAATTAAATCCACCAAAATGGTGCGAATGTGATCATGCTCTTTTTCAGTGAGGGAGGATCCAAGATAAACAATTTTGGGATTATCATAAGTCCCTAGGTTTAATTTAGTAGTGTTTTATACAAGGAGTATAGAACCATCTTGTAAAATAGTAAGAAACATTTGATCTTGATCCTCTTATTTTACTTCAACTTTTGATTTTTCTTTCCAAAGCTCTAGATAATGAGATGAATCAAAATCTACCAGTTCAGGTAATAGCCAACTAGAAAATATCTTCGAAAAGTCAAGTTAAAGATGCTCAAAGTATTTTTGTTGTTCGAATATGATACTAACACTAGGTATGGAGATAGGACTATATGGACCTTTTGTGTCCTTTGGGGATGAGAAAACTTACCTATCTAAGAGTGCCTGAAACATGTTTTCACTTAAGGGATTCTCTTTTTCTTTACTATTTCCTTGATCAATGAGCACCTCAAAGAGTTTTTCACTTGAAGATATCACTATTTTATCTTTTTCATGACTAAGAAAGTTTGTTTGCTCTCCAAAGCAGGTAAAATGTTCCAAAGATAAGTTAAAGCCTTGTTTATGATCACCAATTGGCAATCCATCTCTGAGGCCTATGTACTCGATAATAGATTCCTAATTTTAAAACTCATTGAGGGGTATGCCAGAATTTTTATGGTCTTAATCAATGAGTTAGATATAACAAATGCAAAGGGAATAATGGGATGTGATGGTCATAATGAAGTTTGAGTTAAAGAAGTCCATGTCAACAAGCTCATCATATATATTATAATAGGATGCTGTATCACTGCCCAGAGTCTCTTTATGAGTGGATTTAGAAGAATCACCATCAAAATACATGAGGTTACCCCTAGGTGGTATAAGTATGAGACCTTGGATAATGTTTGGTTTACCAGCTGATAAAGGTTCTAGGATTCCTTGCTCTCATGGATTGAGGCCTTTTTTTGTATAATCAAAATTATCCATAGTATGATTAGGGATAGGATATTTAGGATTTTGAAAAAAATCAATGATGCCATCAGAATATAACTAGTCTCCTTTAATGAAATCTTCCTAATCCTAATTTGGTGAAGTAGTAGGTACAAATACCATTGGTGGTTTTTGTGTATCTTTCTTCTTTTGCCAAATCATGTTGGGTATATAAAGGATTTGGTAAAGTTTGGGTTTACCAAAAGATTTAGGAAACTTGGGTAACCTAGAAATATAGAAGGCATCTTTCAGATGGTACATGGAAATGCCTGTCCTTTATAACAACTTATTATGCAAGGGTTGCAGGAAATGAATCAACCAAAGTGGAATCAAGGTCACTTGGGTTGATATAATTAGATTTAATTGAATGCAAAACTATTTATTTATTTTTCTTTGTGATGAATTTAGAATTAGAGCAATAGTTATAATTACAAAAGTTAACATCTAGATGTTTACAATACTGGTAGGGCTATAGATTGTTAGGAATGGTGACTTCAATCTCATTGTGGGTGAATTTGAGGCATTGATGTAAAGTGGATGGGATGGCCTATACTTCATGGATCCAAGGATGACCATGAAGTATGTTATAAAGCAACTCAATATCCACAATATGTAACAAGGTATGATGGGACATAGACCCAAAAATGATTGGCAAAAAAATAGTTCTAGAAGATTCCCTTTTGATATTGTCATATGCCTTGATTGTGATTGTCTATGGATGAATGTCCTTTGCAGTATAACCCAATTGCTATACTAGTTTGAGGGACACAATGTTTAACCCTAAACCATTATCTATAAGAACCTACTTGATTATATGGTTTTAAATGATGACCTCAATATACAAGGGGTTATTATGGCTAGGACCAAGAGTGGACATGTCTCATTGATCAAATGCAACCTATTAGAATGGAGATAAATGGCCCACAAGTGTTTGGAATTGTCTAGGGCTAAAGTCTTAGGGAATAGTGGATTGTTGAAGGAAGTCATTCAAAATAGTTCTATGGACTTCATATATATGAAAAATATCTAATATATAAATTTATATAAGAGTTTTACTTAATTGGTCTGAGATACTATATGGATTTTCAATAGTAGCATGAGAAGGTTTAGCCTTGGTTGGTGCAATGTTCAACTTTGGATTTAAAGGCATAGTGTTCACATTGGGTTTAGTGTTAGAAGAGGGAAAAGTGCCTTGAAGGGTGATGGATGAGCATCTAGTTGTGATTTCATAATTTAGAGGTGGTAAGGAGCCATTATAATTAGAATACAAAGGAAAAGGGCCTTAAATGGTGACTCACAGGTGTCTAGTTGCATTGGCATAATTTTGAGTCAGTAAGGAGCCATCATAATTAGAATAAGGGGGTATAGAGATAATAACCCATGAAAACCAATACAAAATATAATTTTTTATACCTGATGTGAAATTACTTGAAGGGGAGGGTGTTGACCTTATAATGAGGGGTCTAGTACTTCAAGAAGCATGGGTCAGTTCATGAGCTTTAATAGTGATGGTGGTAACATGGTTTGCATAAATATGCCCCATGGTGCTATTGTAATCATATAACATGTTGTTTTAACCTAGGTTATTAGCATGGATATTATGATCTTGATTATGATCATGCTAATTATGATTCGAGCCTTGGGCTTGTTATCACTAATTTTGCCCTTATTTTTGATTGTTTCTTGTTAGCTATTGATTGTGCCTAGGAAATGGATCTTTGTTTATGCCCATATCCTAATTAGTGTTTTGTGCTACAACTTTGATTTCAAATTTGCTAGTTTCAGTCAGATATTCAATGAAATGTCTTAATAGAACACGTCGATAGCACCATAGATAATAAAATGATGGAAGTTACAAAACTCATCTTCCCAATACCAATCAGGTTTGTGTTGATCTTCGAGAAATGGATTTGGTATAGGCCACACAATCATATTAGCTACTATGAGCTTTTGGAACATGGCCTCAATAGGCTCTCCTAGTTTGCTAAAGACTATATTTATTGAATGTCCTTGGAGGAACCCTTTGTAAAGTAGTCAATAGATTAGGTAAAACTACTTACACATTTGGAGTTGGTGGAGCCTACACCATTTATACATGTCTAGATTTAGTCACTCCATTCCCTACCATATTCTTATTTTTATAAAACCCTTTAAGTTTCTCTATTATAATAACTTCAATAGGTGATTGGGTCTAATAAGACATTTGACCCTGAGAGTAAATCTTGACAAGACCTTTGGTAATAAGTACCTTCTCAATCTGTACACCCTTGTCTATGATTTCCTCAAATGTGTTTGTACAAGTGACTCATATATTATGATCCACCTCAGGTGTAAGTTCTATGAAAAAATATCATTTAGCTATTTATCTAGAAAATTGTGTTGAAAGCATCCAGTTAATGTTCTCCATCACTATAGATATGCTACAAAGCTTTCCCCATCTCAGAGTTTGGATTTGCATAAGTCAACCACTGTTAACTCATGTTTGATATTATAAGATAAATGGTTGACATTTTTTTTAGATAAATCATTCCAATCTACCACTAATCCCTTAGGTAACTTGATGAGCTAGTTTAAATCTTGTCCTACCAAATTGCATGGAAAAAAGATAAATAGATAAACATTGTTATAAGCTACCTCTTGACAAAATACAAAAAATGCTTGGATATGTTATCGAGGGTCACCCTTCCCTTTGTGTTTTTCAAATTTGGGTGCCTCAAATTGAGGTGGAAAGGGGACTTGGAGAATATTTAAGTTGAACTAATATAGACATATCTCATCAAAGTTGTATTTATTGACTTGGTTTCCCATCTCCAATCTTGACACAATTTATTTCATCAAATTCCACTCCTGCATGTTTGGTGAATTTTTAGGTGGAATAATATTTTATTGGGATGGTATGTACCCCTATTACATTGTTTTTTTAGGGATATAAAATATAAAATCTACAATTTATTTTGGTTTACTCCTTGAGGCGATTAGGTTAACTATTGATTCTTAGGTTGATAAATGCTCCCTAAAATCTACAACCATGAATTGTAAGTGTTTTATTGGTTTTTAGGGGTCTGTGGTCGATTCAAAAAAGTACATTTTTCCTAGGAGGAACTGACCAAAGTGTTTTGAATAATACCCTAAATATGTGTTGAGTTTATTGTCCCTTGGTTTTACGAAGGAACAAGATGCTCTTGGTGATTGAAAAATGTATGCTCCATGTCTAACAAAACATGTTTTGAAACCTCTTTAGGATTGTTTTGTTCAATTGAGATGCCATGATCTATCATAAATGGGTTCTCAACTAGAGTATACTATGTTTGTTATACTACATTCTCTTATTCTTTAGAATCATTGTTGTGTATTGAAGTGGTAGCCAAAGACTTGGTCAAAGTCTATGATAAGCTAGTCTATGTAGCATTAACTTATTTTATTGATCTTGGTAGCAAGATCTTGATCATTGGGTGCAAAATATATGAGCAATTCTTTTCCTTTACTAGAAAAAGAAATGTTGGATTTTGTAATGAGCGAGGGATTATTATCATTGTTGCTCTTCTACCCTAACTAGTGTGTACAACTTTTCCATAGGGAAATTTGGTGGCAACCTAACACCTAATTCTATCAACCTTAGGAGGGATTAATCTTTGTCTTCTAAGGGTTGATGTTCATAATAGTATTCTTCAGACCCTATAGTTATTGGGACATCTTCAAACACCACAGAGTTATCTTATCCATCATAATAATGTTCTTCCTCATAGTTAGGGCCATAAGAGACCCCACTATGAGTATACCTTTGTGTCATGATAAGAAGATTGCTTTCTATGTTTGCTAAGATGTGAAATGTGTTTTGCAAATGTTAAAAGGTGTGTTTTGGATTTATTCAAACAAATGACAAGGTAAGATGAGACTATAATAAAAGAAGTGGTGTAGTACCACATAATTAGAATAAATTTTTATAAATTTACTCAACTTTGGTGGCTTGAAATTGTAAAATTAGAAGAGGGTAAGATAACTTTGGAACCTAAAATGTAGGCTAGTAAAATAAACTTAGGTCAAAGATACATCAATACCATAAAATATAGATACAACTATGATGAGTTATGAATATACAATTATAAGAGGGTATTTATAATTAAGAAGATAACAATGTGAACTAAGAAGCTCAAAATGTTAATTAACACAAGAACTCTCGAGTATAAAGCTAAAACCAAATGGAAACACAACACTGCCATATGGTAATAAGATGTAGAATAGTCCAATAACTTAGAGCATGAGCAAACACAAGATAATCTAAGTCCACAATGAGAATAAAAAAAATGATGAGTCTAGGTAATGGCCTTTAATCCGAATAGGAAATCCTACTCAAGTTTACTCAAACCAAGTGCAAATGACAAACCAATAGCACCTTGGCCTAGAACTTAGAAAGGTAAGATTTTGAATTTAGATTAAAAATGAAGGAATTTAAGATTTTTAAAAGTGGTAAAATGGTCTAGACTCAAATGGGTAGCATAAAAATATTGTTTAGAAAATACAAACACAATATTCTAAATGATGATTTAAATAAGGCAAAAAGAGGTCTTAATTTGGTCAACATAACACTTCCTTGTTAAAATAGAATGGTGTATAAAAAAGTGTTTGGGATTTATGATTTGTTTTGGTTTTCAAATACATAAAAATTCAAAAAATACCAATCAAGTAAAGGATAAAATGATAAATACCTAAGTGTAATGTCTAAAGTCCTAAAACTAATAAGGTTGTATGATACTATCAAATTTTATTTATATATGTGCTCTTGAGAGGATTTTAATTATTAATTTAAAAATAAAAACACATGAATACGTAGGTTTTTTACACAACAATTCTCTCAAGATATTTTATGGTGATATATAACTTTGGGTTACTCACCCTGCATCAATAGTATGTCCACAACAAGTGGGATTTATTCTAAAACTAAATTTTCATACATCTAGATGGTCCCAAGTGTGGATAACACTAGAGATGCAATCATGTCAATTGGATCCACATCAATCAGTTTGTTATGAAAAGGTATTATCCTTTTCATAACCACTACATCCATCACTTACTTAGTGCAATGAGATATCTGAATTTTACCTATAGTTTGAGTTGGAGTACCACTAATGGAGCTTATTTTAACTGCTCAAAATAAGCATCCCAGTAGGTTACCCTTAATTTATATACCACATCATGTATTAGGGTTTTAAAAGTGTTGGGAGATGAATTCTTTGGTTAATTCTTCCCTAGAGAACTTGTGAGGAGGTTATGAACTCCCACTCATAAGCTAGACTACATAAAAATTAAAGACAAGTGAAAAAACTTTAAGGTCGCATTTGGGTCACCCAACTCATAAAGATTTAGGGAGGGACTTAACAAAATTATTTTCATGATTTTGGATAAAAACAACCAAGGTAAATAAAAATCACTTTTAGTCACCTGAGTTCCCTAAAGGGGATGGGGGGAGAGCATACACGCATAAATCATTTTGTGAAAATAAACAACTTTAAAAGAACAAGCATAAAAAAACAACTCTTAAGAGTATGTATCTAAGTGTGAGAATTTATTTTATTACACCAAAGTGAGATTTTTATGAGATTTGGCCCCTTGGCATTAGTTTAAAAATTTGAAAAAAATTCACAAACAACTAAGCATAAAAATAATTAAACCAAACAAAATGTTCAAGATTTAACCCTTTTCAAACTTTGCCCTTTTTATAGATTGGGTCTTATAATTTTTATAGGGTTTTTGCCTACTTAGAATCCCAAAGGTAAATGAGAAAACAATATTTAAAAATAATCTATCAGGTCTCTATTTTTCTATCTCAGAGACTGATGTCGATCCACACAGGGATCAATGTCGATTCATAGAAATTGAGGTCGATCAGTTCATAGAGGGGTTGATGCCAATCAACAAAAATTGATGTCAATTCTTACAAAAACATAGGAAAATAAAATAAAAATTTTCACAAAAAATATATTAGAAAAATAAGGATTAAAAACTAAAAGCTTTTTGGATATTGCAAGAAAAAGGTCAAGTAGACAATATGCAAGTATTTAAACATAATATAAAACTAGAAAACTTTACGAAAAACCCATTAATCACATTTTTTTGTGCTTTGTTCTTCACATAGGAATTGATGATAGTTATGGGAAAATTTATGTTGATATGAGAGGATGGATTCTAGTCTCTATGTAAACTATGTGTCACTAAAAAAGTAGAAATACATTAAAAATGAATGTAAAACTTGAATTTGAAAGATTATTACACATTCATTAGAAAATATAAGAGTTACATATTAATATCCTTACTTGTATGGGATGCATTATCCCACTAGGCATGCCAAAATGTAGAGTATGATTACAAAGCAAGTTAGTCCATGCGTTAGTAGAGAAAAACCCAAAATAAGTATAAAGGACACAACATGCTAAGCTTACTCCCTCAAGAGGTTTTTTCTAAAGAAATCTAAGAGATATTTAAGAATGACATATACCATAAAACCTTCAAAGAGCATCCCTCCTTCCAAGAGCAGACATAAAGTGTGATTTTCCATAGATTTGGTGTTCCAAGTCTTTGTCAATGAAGAGTAGCATGCTTCTCTACCATATCCTAGTACACGAATGGCTTAGGCTTATGGTTTGATTAATATGTATAAATAGATGAAGCTTGTCTATTGAAATTTCTATATAATAAGTTTGCATGAATGAATCTTAAAATGGTGGTCTTAGCCCTCTTATTCTTATCTTTTTGAAAATGATCAGAATCAACCATGACTATCCTTCTTGAGATCAAGATGTGTGGTCATAAATTAATTCAATTTTGGAGGGATAAGACATAAATATCCCCATTAATATTTGGAATAATGGGGCATTAATGAGGCATGGGAGGACTTAATCCTAATATTTGTTCTATTATTGGCTTATGGATGCCACCCTATTGATGATGTCATAGGGTGATGCTGATTTGAGGAACAAATTTTCAATTAATATATTTTCAATAACTTCAATATATTTTTCACTTAAGCTTTTGATTTGGTTTAATTTATTTAAGTGGGTTTAATTAATTTTTTTCAATTCTTTGGAAATTGTTTGTCCATTTAGTCAAACTAATCAAAATGTAAATTTAATGAGTCATAATTTGATTGGAGTATAATTAGAAGAAGGTGTCATTTGCTTATAGAATAATTCCCCATTTAGAGCATTATGGTTGTGAAATAACGCATGCACATGATGTGTTATTCCAAATTAGAATAATTTAGTGGTCCAAAGTATCATGTTGCATGGTCATAATTTGACTCAAAGTGATTTTAGAAAAGATAATAATCACATAAAATGCATTGCCCCATTTAGTGATACATTAGCTTAAATTAACACCTATACGTGACAAGCTCAAACCATATAATGTATTTTAATGATTTTGGTCTAGATTGTGTATTTTTGCATAGTGTTGTTTAAATTGAAAATTTTAGCACAATAGTGGTAGGAATTGGATGTCTACACAAATTAACATATAGTTTTGTTTTTAAAAATTTCCATTTTTCTAAAATAATTTACATTTTACAAGGCATCCTCAATCTCTGAGGAATAGTATGTCACTGCCTCCACCCCTAAACATAGTTTTATCAAGGGGGAAGACTCTTCCATTACCAAAAGCACCAATACCTAGTAGAGGAACACTAAAATTATCATGTTCCAAATTCCCCACATTTTCTATCAAAGGTATATCAAGTGCACATAGATTAACTTGTTTGTAAGAAATTGATCTTGACAAGGAATATCTAGGGATTAAAAGTGGATAAGTTGGTGAGGATAATTTTAATACACATGATTTTATCTAGGGAGTAGATGTTCATGTGATTTCTCAATAGGAACCTTGTACCTCTTCACCCCCACCCCACTAGCAAATGTTGTCTTGTTTGATATTGCTATTACATCTTTTCCATTAAACAATTTGTCATCATAAAGTATTATTTCAAATTTTAAGGAGGGAGTTATAGATGAATTAAAAAATGTATTGGTTTGGGAATTTTGTGCAAAGGCATTGATTAAGTAAATAAACGCTTGTTATCATAACCAATCCTAGTGAGAAAATTTGTATTCATTGGTGCAACATGAACCCATAAAGATTGATGCTTTGTCTATCCAAGCTAAATTTGGGTTAGTTACTATTTATAATAGTTAAAATGATAATGTGTTGAATATTATGCTTAACATGTTGGATAATTTGACTGCAAAAGCCCAAGGATATTTTAATAAATGAGAAAAACACATCAACCTTGTGATTACGAATGATGAAAAGGAAAAATATTTGGTAATGTATCTTCATTTTAATAAAATTTCATGTCATACTTATTTTCTTCAAATCTAATTAGATTTTTCTTTAAATTATATGAAAAATATGATAATTTGAAAAAAGAAGTTGAGGTCCTCAATGTGCATCTAAAAAATTCATGAAAAAGTTTATATTATACCATTCAATTCAAGGAGAAACTTGTTCATTTAAATAAACAGAACAACACACTTTGAAAAATCATTAAGGAGAAAGAATAAGATCCTAATGCCTTATTTAAGTAAAATATAGATGCTGATCCAATTCTACTTTCTGTAGGAGATGCTGCAAAATAAGAAAAGGAAATTTTTTCTCATATTAATTCTACGACTGAAGATCTTAAAAAGGCAGGGATATTGAATGACAACACATAGGAATTGGAGGTAGGGATTAGTCAGGATTATGGTAAAAATGTGGATGTTGTGGTTGAGAAGTAAAATCCCAAAAAATTATTAATTTTTGATGTTTTAAACTCTCTAATATTTGAAAATACTGTCTTGTTTAAAAAATATATTTTAAATGATAATTTGAAGTTTGGATTTGCAATGATCAATTTTTTAAGTTTTAATTAATGGATGTGCCACATGGATTGTAATTTTTTTTGATGGATTTGATATTAGTCTTAAGCATGAATTTCAATTTGAATTTTATGATGTTGTAAAGTCACTATTATTAAATATGAGTTTACTTAGTTGATGTAGTTCAAACAAAATAATTATGTGGACTGCATTTATTTTTTGTGATGGATTTGTAATTAGGATTTAATATGAATATGAATTTATTCAATTGATGTAGTTAAAACAAAATAATTATGTGGGTTGTATTTGTTTTTTTGTGATGGATTTGGATCTAGGATTGAGTATGAATATGAGTTTATTTAGTTGATGTACTTTAAGCAAAATAGTGATGTGAACTAAATTTATTTTTTTATGATGGATTAAAAGCTAGAATTGAATATGAATATGAGTTTATTCATTTGATGTAGTTTAAATAAAATAGTGATGTGGACTGCATTTATTTTTTGTGATGGATTTGGATCGAGGCTTGAGTCTGAATATGAGTTTATTCAGTTGATGTAGTTCAAACAAAATAGCGATGTGGACTACATTTATTTTTATGATAGATTTGGAGGTATGATTGAGTATGAATTTGATTTTGAAGTTTATGATGTTGTAAAGTAATTATTATTACATATGAGTTTATTCAGTTAATATAGTTCAAAAAAAATATTAAAATCAGTTATGAGTTGCAATGGTTTTTTCCTTTGGATTTGGACTAAGCATGAATTTGAATTTGATGATCTTTCATCTTTTTCAATTAATATATTTGTTTTAGATTAAGTTTTTTTTGAATTTTTTCATGTTGTTCAATAGGTTTGTCATGTTCTATCACCATCGTATTTGACTTAAAATTCATATTTTTAAGCTAAAAGTCAAAAATCTTAATATGGTGCTACAATATCAAATTATAATTATTTCAAATGGCAATACAATTAAAAAATGATTAAATAAAAGGAAAAGTTCCATGATGAATGGATCAAATATTTTAAATGAAAATACTATCCACAATTGCAATGAATTTGGTATTTGAAACATTTTACAATAGAAAAAATTATATGAAATTGGAATTCAGAATATGATAATTATAATGAATATACAACTAATTCTATGGTAGTTGAAACAATCCTACACAAACCTAATCATCACTAGTGACATTTGCATCTACTGTGTTAGTGTCATATTCAGTTTCATTATTTATATCCTCTCTATTTGTCACTATATTATTGATTCCTCTTCTTTCAATTAAATTAATCCATGTTGCCAGAGTCCTTTTATAAGGAAACATGTCCACAATATAGCATGAAACATACAATCACAAATAGGTTTCTAAATTTTTATCCAATATATTTCAAAGTTTTGACTTAAATAATGATAATACATTAAATAATCTTTCATCTTCCACTAATCCTAGAATCATTGTTTGATAAAAATCATATAATCATAAATATTTACTTAGACTTTCCTATAGTATACTACTAAAATAAAGTTTTTTCCATAGTCATGTAATTACCCCATTTTCTATTGGTTTACTTAGAAGCGATATTATTAAAACATTGTAATTCCAAAATGAGTTAACTAAGATGTCAGTAAATCCTTTTCAAGAATGCCTTTTATTTTAAATCCATTGACCTCTATAGATTTACCAAAATGCTTTACAAGACAACCCATGTATTTGTGAAATAAATTATTATTCAACTTTTGACTGTTATTACTATTCTAGCAAATGGGATTCACAATTGCTATGGCCTCCAACAAATCATCCTTTTGAAAATGATCTCTGATCTCTATAGATAAGTTTTATGAAATTATACCTAGATTCATCTGGGTTTCATATAGAATAGTATCATACAAAATACATGTTACAGGGAATTCTTTAGGTTCAGCTCCCATAAGATTAGCTCTTCTATAGAAAGTATGCATTGGTATCTCCTTTACATTAACAACAACATAAATATGATCATTGATATTAAATTTCAAATAAATCTTAGGGTTCCTTAAATCTATCAAAAATTGCCAACTACTAAAAATAGGGCCTTGACAATTTTCATTCAAAGTGTATAGTATATCTAAAGATTGACATACTCATTTTCTCAGTCATATGAAGTCAACAATATAAATATATATATCTCTTGAGAATGTTTCATTAAACAATTCATTTCTTTCAGCATTGGAAAAATTCCACATAATGTTAGCAGTGTTTCCAAATCTATTAAATGGTACACCAAAAAAATTTCTTTGTCAATTTCTTTATGATATTTATAGATAAAACCTAATAATGATGGATATTATTCAAAATTTGGCATGTAGGTTCATACATAGAAATCCATCTTATATCAACATCTTTCAATAGTTTCTTACCATTAGTCACTCCTATTGCAAATTTTTGGAACTCTAAAAATATTTTTGGACCGCTTGACATATAAAATGAGATCCTCCACTTTTGCCACATTATAAAATTTGATAACTATTTTATATGCAAGATTCATCCTATGATCCATAAAATGAATTGGAATAATATATGGGGAAACTATTATTTATAGATGAATACACGAACCATTTCTATGTCCTTACATAATTTATACATCATCAACCCCAACACACACCAAATTTGTAGCTATTACTTACTCATCCATCCTAGCTTTATGTTTCAAATTAGATACAACCAATTTGTGAAGATTTTTTCATTGAAATTTTCTGCCATTTTATGAATTTTTAATAGAAGAGGTTGCCTTGAATAGTTCTCAAAAGTATAAACATGCATGCAAACCCAGGATGTGTTATCAATTGATGTGACCTCATCAATGGATAGTGAGATGAATAGTGAATTTTGAACTTTTTGTTTTAAATATTTCTTTTCAAATATTTCTAGACATTTTTCCATTTCCCAAGCACTACTATCTAACCAATGTGATTGTGGAATATACAAAAATCCGTTATGTTGAAATAAAATCTTATAATCTAAAACATCAAAAATAGGTCTACTTTTTTTTAGAATGTGGTATACAGTAGAGAACTATATATATTTGGCCTTTTGATAGGGATGCATAACTTTTCCAAAATTTTCTTTGATTGTTCCGCATTTCTCAACAAGATGTTTTCAATGTTTCTTATCATTTTCACACTTACATGCATATCTTACATGCATGCATTCTTATAAAAATTTTCACCTATGTGTTCTTGTTATCAGTCCATCTAGGTGCTTCATTGTCACATTTACATTTCCACAATGTTTCTCAATCATTTCCAACTTCAGTTGCATTCTATGTTCCTTTCCTAGTTTCTAGCTACATATTGTACATCTATATTCTATTGGAGTATCATCAACATTTTTAGGCTCTACAAGTTCTATGAAGGGAAATTTTGTTGTCTAGTCCACTTTAAAGGACCTTTTAATTATCCATCTACTTCTCTTCCTTCACAAAGATGTTTGAGTGGAGTTTTTAACTAAACTTTGTGTTTGGTGAGAACTAGCAATCTCTTCTACCACTTGAGTGTCATGATCATTATCATCAAAAACCAGAGGATCATCATTGAGTGGTGGCATGTCATCATCAAAATAATCTTTAGGAGGTGACATGTTATTCTGGTTAATTATTTTTGGTGAGATATCAGTGGGAATTTTTTCATGTAAAATTGTTTTAATATTATTGAATAGTTAAAGTCAAATTTATGACAAACTAAAAAACAATAAATACCTATATTTTTAGTGAATTGTGATTATGTGGGATATTTGATTGGCTCTTTAAAATAAGATAATATGATTTATTTTCCTAATAATTGGCTTGTCCTTTTATCATTCCCACCAGATGCCATGATGATCAAGGATGCAACACTTTAGTCTTACCATTTGATTCTATTGTTAGGTCATAGATTAGATGTTATAGTTTGGTTATGCCATTTGGTCACAGCACCATTATGATTTTTGATTTTTTCATATGGTCATATAGTGGATGCCACTACTTGAAACTTCTATCAATCACTTCCATTCAAAATTATCATTTGGTATTTCCATTTGGAACTTTTGTTCAACATTTCCATTCAAAACTATCATAAAGTATTATCATTTGACACTATTCTTTGGTTCCTCTAATCAACATTATTACTATTTGGTATTTTCATCTGATTCTTCTATTTGGGTGATTCCATTCGGTGTTGCAGTTTTTTGATTACATGGCTTTATCAGTTCCAATTATTTTTGTTGCCTTATTTGATATCAGGGGGTAGTTATACTATATATATGTGGAAAATTGAAGTGTAATATAAGATATTATTATAAATGGTTGGTGATATTACCCCTAAAATAATTTATATTCCTAAATTTTTGGTGATCTATACCCATATATAGACCCTAAAAAATTACCAATTTTTTTTTGAAAATTGGAATATTCATGAATTAATGAATATTCACCATTAAAATTTACCATGATGTCTACTTCCCTAGTACATATGGAGTCAGCTCAACTACCCCTTCTTTTTCTTCTCTTCCCCCAATTTTGTTCATTTGTTTCATTGTCTCCTATAGCCTAGGGCAATGGTTGTCATCTTGTTTATAACATTGCTTCCCTGTAACCTAGGCAAACCTTGTGCCATTGTTATTATGTTGTTATACCTATGTCATTACTTTCTAGCTTAGGGGTCACCCTATTTCCAAGAGTAAAACCTCTATTACACATGCATGAATAATTTATCTTTTGTTTGCACTAATATTGTGATTAACCATTGTTTATCTTTTTGTTTGATTTTGTTCAGTTATTTTTTTCACTTTTTATTTCTTGGTGTTTTGTTGTATTTTTATTTGTTTTGTCTTCCTATTTGTTTATTTGTTTTCATTATTATGCCTTGACTTAGTATATATGCATTCATTGGGTGATTCCTTGTGCATTATATTTAAGTCCATCCATACTCATACATCAACATGATTATCATGGTTTTTTTACCAATGGTGCATTATTTTTAATTGTTTATTGGATTAAATGTCGGTCCTTATGTATATTTTGGTTAAGTTATCATGGTTTTTTATATCATGATGCCTACCATAATGTAATACAATAAAAATTAGATTGGGAAATATTACAAATAATGTTGTGGTACTTCTCCTTGGTTACCTGACAAATTCCTGATCTACCTTCATATTACCCAAATGCAGATTAATTAAATCATGAAATAATTTTAATCCTTTCTAGTTAGGACATACATCTCCATACTATCAAGTTACCTCAATTCATCTTTATCCTTTGTACTAGCTTACTCTTCCTCTATGAGTAAAAATTTAGTACGTAAGCCCCTTTTCCAATTTTTCATTTTGCTCCAATTGTAGTACCAAATATTATAATCATCTTTGGGAAGATCATTGTATTTTGATCTAACTAGTAGTACCAATATTATAACCACCTTTGGGTAAATTATTATTTTATGATGTTTCTAGATGTTAATAATTATAAACATCTTTGGGCAAATCATTATCTCTATTTTCTCAATTGGGGCATGTTTTCATTCCACCCATGATTATAATCACCTTTGGGAAAATCATTATTTTCATTTTGATAATGATTATAACCACCTTTGGGAAAATCATCATTTTTAACTACCTAACTAGGGAATATCACCATGACATTGATTATAACCCCCTTTAGGCAAGTTATCCTTTTTTACCCCCCTTTACTTTTTTCCCATCATTTTCCTTCTTTTGAGGGTCTGATCACCAATCTTCTTTGTCAACCACTCCTTTAAGGGGGCATCTAGGGATCATTCATCACCTATTGGGGCATTAAGAATACAAGACATTTTCATTTTTTGAGAGGAAATTACTATGTCTATAGCTTATAATGCCTTCTCAAATAAAGCCAAATTGTAAACACCTAATTCTGGCCACATCTGAATTTTGACCAGACTTCAAACTAATTTCTACCAAACATTACAAATTAAGCCTAAGAATCACTAAACATCTAGATTTTAGCCACACATGATTCATCAGTGCTCATAATCATGTTAAGGCATCCCTATATGGGGTATTATACTATACACAATAATAACCTCTTGAGGATTCATCCCTAGTCACCTTAAGACCTTATAATTGGTAGTTTAGCCTATGGACCCATTAAGTGGGGCACTTGATAAATTATTAAAAGAGATAAAATTCTATTAAAAATTAATCATATAATTAAACTAAATGCTTAGTTAAATTATCCATTTATAATTAATGAATATATAAAAATAGAAATTTCAAAATTTAAAATATCAAGCCTTTTCATCATTGCCTTTATGAGTTGTCAAGATCTTCCAAAATATCTAGTTTGAGAGCCATATCTAGTAATTTAAAATAATAATTACATGAAAATTTTAATCTCAAATGGAGTTATCCTCAACTCACCTAGGGTTAGTTTGAACTCATTCCATGTTTAAACTCAACCTTAACTCACCTTAGGTGAGAGTTAACTTTGGATGTTATACATATAAGGCCATGCCTATTGATCTCTAAGATATCTTGGTGTAAAGTTAAAATGCTAATTTGGATGCAAAAAAAAATTTAATTTGTGTTACTGTAGATATGTAATCCAAAGATAGTTAGATCAAGCATTAACCAAGAAAACTCAAAAAAATGCACAAGAACATAACTATTTAAGCCAACTCTTTTGACGGGGTTTTAAAATTGATAATTAAGAGATAATAAAAGAAATAACATACAAAATACCTTCCCAAGATCATCCCACCATCTAAATTTGGCTCAAAATATGATTTTCCCTTGATTTAGTGCTTAAATCTTCATCAATTATGCAAGGTAAAGCTCCTCCATCATCTCAAGTGCACCAATGAAACTAGGCTCATGATGTTTGGATCTATGTTGTGCCTATATTAAAGCTATCATATTACAAATAATGAATTATAACACTATACACAAATGAGTTGTGGACATAATTTTACATAATAATTTTACACAAATGATGCTTAAAAATGGTGGTCTTGGCTTTCCTATTTATAGATTTTTAAAATTGACTAGAATCAACCATGACCATTGATCTTGAGATCAAGATGTGTGGCCATGAATTAATTAAATTTTGTATAATTAATCCATAAATACCCTCATAAATATTTAAAATAAAGGGGCATTAAAGAGGCATGGAATGCCTTAAACTTGATATTTGTTGCATTTATGGATTATGGATGCCACCCCATAAATGATATCACCTGATTATTCATATATTTAGGTATCAATTTAAAACTAAAAGATATTCAATAAATTTCATGGATTTCCACGTAAGCTCTTAATTCGGATTAATTTTCCTAAGTGAGATTAATCAAATTTTATGCAATTTTTTAGAAATTAGCTACACATTATTAATCAAAATGGTCACAATGTCATATTATAGGGTCATAATTTGACTGGAGTGGAATTAGAGGATGATGTTAGTTGTGTATGGACCAATACACTATTTAGGACATTATCAACACAAAATAACACATGCATGTGTCATGTGTTTCCAAATTATAAAAATTTAGTGATCCAAGGTGTCAAATTGCATTTTCATCATTTTGACTCAAAATGATTCAAGAAAAGTTAATAATCACATAAAATGCATTACCCCATATAGGGATATATTGGCTTAAATCAACACTTATATAAGATAAGATTAAATTCTTTAGTGACTTTACGTGATTTTGTCCTAAATTGTGAATTTTCAAAAATTTTGAGTAAGATTGAAAGTTTCAACACAAATGGTGTTAGGAATTGGATGTCTACATTTTTTTCCTATTTGAGAAGGCATGGTGAGACATTCATCAAAACAATGTCTTTTCAAAGAAAAGAGTTGTCAATAAGAATTTTGAAGGAAATGACCCATGATGCCCCCTCAAGAGGACATACAAGGATGAACAATAAGGATGGACTCTTGAAAAGAGAGAGAAAGTGAGAAAATAACCCATGGAATAGATTAAATCTAGATGAGCTAATGCTTGCATGCATTGATTTTCAATTATCAAAATATAATTAGGATATAATGGGTCCCAAGGATGGGGCAATGGGAAAGGATACAATCCAAAAATATAAGTGACACACTTTAAACACACCCAAAGCCAGGGTCTAAGTTGTGCACTTAGGGAATGATCCTGAAACAAGTTACACACTAAAACATTACCATAATGAGGGGAAAAGTCCATAGAGCTTAGAATTAGAATAAATATGAGAACGTTTCTCTAGAGAAAGGAAAAAATAATGTGCTCCAGTAGAGTATATTTAACTGGTTGATAAAGCAATTTTACCCTAGTAGGACTGATTTTGATCACTGATAATTAATTATGCCTCAATAGGGCTGATTTGATTTAGTGATTGGTTTTGAATTTTGTGCCCAAACAGGGAAAATTGGCAAGCATATCTCAAGGATATAACCTAAAACATAGATTAAATATGAGTGGCCACAAATTTAAATGTGACGTAGAATCCATAAAGAACTAGGCATACACAGATGCACACAGTGATGAAAGATATGAAAAGAAGAAAGATGACTAAGCTGACCTAAGATATATTATGTATCCAAGCATTGCCTACATAGTCTAGATGGACTTTAAGCCAATGTAGTTCATCCAAGAAATGGGATAGAAGAAAAGTGGTGATAAGAAAACATAATTAATGTTGTACAAGAAAAAAGGAAAATGGGCTTGCAAAATGACGAGAGCATTCAAATGAGAATGGCCTTGGAAAATAATGAGAGCATGGAGACATTAGAATAACAAAAATAATAAAGAAATGTTTTTGGTTGTTTTTTTGATCATTTTATAATGTTTTTAGTTTTTTGGAATAAGCAACAAAAGTGAAATATGTAAAAAATGTCCAAAGAACTACCCAACTGAGGAGATGCACATCCACAAGTAGGCATTCAAACAACTAAATCAATTATAATAGTCCATGCTCACAAATTGATGAGAATGAGATCTTGATAAGGAACCATTGCCTACCAAACAATAAAAAATAATAATAGAACAATATGGAATTCTAGATAAAATTTGAAGAACCATTCAATAAGCAAAAACCATGAGCTAATGTATCCGTGTTCACTTGTATGTAAGAAAGAACTACAAAATATTGTCTATGAAGAACAACTTTGTAGAACTTGTATTGAATGTGTTCATAATGCCTATAAGTCATTATTAGGATCATAACTAGTTAAGCATTAAAATATGTCTGGGTTACAATGGACCAAAATATATAAAAAGAATATGGTTCCAAATAGATGGGTTCAAAATGAATAGGGTCCAAAAGAGGATGGTCTAGGGTGGTATAAAATGAGTCAAGTCAGAATATAAATGATCCAAAATAACAATAGTCCAAATATTTAACTGTATAAAGTCATAAAAGAATATGGTTCTCGAGAGAACAATCTCGGGTAGGTTAAAATAAATATGGTCCAAGATAAGATGGTCTAGGATACAATGGTAGGATAAAATAACTTCAGCATAAGTAGCCCCCAAGTAAGGGATCTTGTAGACAATGGTTTAAATAATTTTCAAGTGTAGAACCACTTGAGATGCATAATGTTCATGGGCTTTAGAAGTTATTTTGCACCTAGAGTATCTAATCGGTATGCCCTCGATCTATAATTTACTATGATAACATTAGGTCCCAGCCAATTAGGTTAAAATTTAACCTTCTTCTTGTGTTTAACATTTGTGTTCTTCTAGTTCTCTTTCAAGACCAAATCACCAATCTCAAACTCCCAAGGGAGAATGTGCTTGTTGTAGCTTATTCATAATCTATTCTAATAAGTTTGTAAGTTTTCTAGGGTAGCCAAATGCTTGACATCAAGAAGTTCTAGTTATTGCAACTTGGAGACTCTATAATCTTCATCATATTCAATGTTTTCCAAAGATAATCACAATGAAGTCAGTTCTATCTCAATCAGGATAATAAATTCTATGTCATAAATAAGGGAGTATGGAGTGGCTCCTATGGGGGTTTGATGACTAGTGAGATAAGCCCAAAGGGCAAGAAAAATTTGCAAGTGCCAATTATGGCCAATGTCATTGATAATCTTCTTTATAATGACTGCAATGGTTTTGTTTGATGCCTCAGCTTATTCATTGCCTTATGATTTATATTATGTGGATTTATTGTGCCTAATTTTGAGTGTTTTACAAAGTTCTTTAACATCTCTATTTATAAATGATCTTCCATTATCAGATATAATATGTGCGGGAATGCCATATCGACAAATGATATGGTAATGTATAAACTTTACAATCTGCCTACTAGTGACATAAGTGAGGGAATGTCCTTAATCCACATAGTAAAATAATCAGTAATAGTTAAAATATGTTTGTGGCAATCAAAAGATGTTGGGTTTATTTTCTTGATGAGATCGAGGCCCCATGTAGAAAATAGCCATGGTGTAGTGATCAGTTGTAGTGGTAAGGAGGGTACATATATCAAATTTCCATGTTGTTGATAAGGAACACACTTCGTTACATAATTACAAGCATCTGTCTTCATTTTGGGTTAATAGTAACCTATTATGAGGATATTTTAACTAAGACTGCACCATTGGTGTGGGCTCCACACATTCCTTCATGAACCTCCTTAAGCACTAACTTGGATTCTCCTAAAGATAAATAACAAAGTAGTGTTACATAATAGATTTTGTGATAAATTGTGTTTCCAAGGAGGGAATAATGGGATGCATGATGAAGGAAAAGTTTCAAATGATTGTTAGAAAGGTCAGATGGAAAAACATGATCATGGAAATAATTATAAAAATCTTGGAACCAAGGTAGTTTAGGTAGGGCATTGGGATCAATAATGGTGCATAACCTTTCTAAATATAGAAAGACATGTGTATGATGTAGAATATTTTTAATGAGAAAATGATACTCTTTAGCACTATTATCAATCTGTATCATGGACCCAATTGTCTTCATTGCATTAAGAAATCTGTTGTTGGCCCTTAGTACTTGTTTAAACTGTAGAGATTTAAAATGAGATTTGAGACTATCCACAATATGCTTGTAAGGAACAAGCTTGTCATCTCTAGTTTGATACTGATATATGGTTTGATTAATAATCAATTGAGAATCACCATAGACCATTAAGTGTTGGATATCCCACTTTACTACAAGATAAAGTCTTGTAATAAGTGCCTCAGACTAAGCCATATTATTGGTATAATGAAAATTCATATGAAACACTTTAGGAATCAAATACCCTTGTGGTGTAATCAATAATATGCTAGAACCAAATCCTTGAGATGTGAAAGAAACATCAAAATATAATTTTCATTGTTTAGGTTCATGTTTCACTTCTTCTATTATCATGATAGAATCATCTTGAAAGTCAAATCTAAGTGGTTGAGTGTCTATAATAGGGGCCTCTTCATGTTGATAAGTAATAACCTACCCCTTGATAGATTTTTAATTTTGATACTCAACATCAAAATTGATTAAGAGCATGACCCATTTAGCCATACATCCTATAAAAGCTACTTTGGATAATAATAATTTTAGAGGATCCACCTTAATAGTAACAATGATTTTTTTGTTTAGCATATAATGTCACAATTTTTGGGAAGCAAACACCATATCTAAACACACATTCTCATTAGGTATATAATTATGTTCATAAACCACCAGTGTGTAACTTAAATAATAAACTGCATGTTCTTTACCTTGATCATCATGTTGGGATAAAAGTGCACTGAGTGCATGCTCAGTTGATGAAATGTAAAGAAGCAATAGTTATTCAAGTGTTGGTGGTCTCACAACTGGTGGGTTGGACAAATATGTTATGAGCTTCAAAAATGCTAGTTGACACTCTTGATACCATTGAAACATGACCCCTTTCTTTAAGAGATGGGTAAATGGGTGGCATTTATCTACTAATGGAGAAATGAACCGATAGATAGACTAGATATTTCCTTGTAGGCTTCAGAGCATTTTAATATTTGAAGGTGGAGGAATTTAAAAAATGGCCTTAACCTTATCAAGGTCAACTTTGATCCCTCTTTGTGATATAATAAAACCTATTAATTTTCTTGAAGTGATGAAAAAGACACACTTCTAAGGATATAGATGGACCTTATACTCATGAAGTCTCTCAAAGATTCTCTATATAATGTCAAGATTTCCAATAATTGTTCTTGATTTAGCTAGGATGTTTTTTATTAATTAAGGCAACAAACTAGGGGCCAAACCCTATATAGTCAAAAAAGACAGGAAGGCTGGCAAATAAAAGATGCCAGCACCAAACCAATGACACAGCCGAGAAACAGAGTCAGAAGCAAAACAAAACACTGGAAAGACTAGAGTTAAAAAGGACAAAACAACATAACTATAGAATTAACAAGATCCTTAAGATTCTCATTATCTGCATTATCAGCATTCCCTGGATTACCCACCGCTTCCATGATCTGCAATGGCCTTCTCCACGTGGACCACCTTTGAAAGCTATCTTCTTCATCAATGTGCATCATTCATTCTCCGTCATCTCCTTTTGAATGATCTCTCAAATGTTTGGGGGTATATGAGCCCCTTGTCGCCATACCCTCCATCCTGAGAATTGCTGACCAAGGTTGGCACAAGCATCGATGACCCTATTACCTTTTCTGTAGGTGTGGATAATCTCAACTTCAAAAAACTTTTGTAAAAGAAACTAGATGTTCGTAATGATGTCTTTTAGATGGATACCAATGTTAGATGCTTTATTAAAGACATCTATGATCAACTTAGAATCTCCCTGAATATTCAAATTTCTAATTCCTAGGGATATAGCTAACTTTAGTCCCCAAAGTAAGGCCATAGCTTTAGCATAGTTATTGCTCTGGCAACCCATGCCACCAACATAGACAACAGACATCCCTCCTTTTTCATTTCTTATTATTCCTCCTCCACTTGCTTTACCACTCAACTTGGATGCCCCATCAAAATTGAGTTTCATCCAATTGGGTTTAGGTGGTATCCATTTAGTATGAAGTCTCTAAAGAATTTTGGAATTATCATGCATAGGGATAAGGTTTAAAACATTCCATTTGGCAGCAATTTGACTTTCAAATTTAGATAGGGGTTTCTCTACAACACTAATATGAGCTATTGTAACACTTTCCAAGATGGTCCTAGCAAAGGAGTTAAACACCTGAGTAGCATTTCTAGTAGTGTCCCTAAAAATTCTATGATTTTGCTCTTTCCATAAAGTCCAGCTCAAGCATGGTAGAGCTTGCTTCCATAGTTCCTTAATCCAGGGATGTGTGAAGGTTGAGTTCCAACTAAGAATTACTTCTTTAAGGTTAGAATTACAAACCCATTCAATGCCAAAGTTGTTAAGTATTGTTCCCCATAAATCCTGAGTAAACTCACAGTGTATGAATAGGTGTGAAACTGATTCCTCTCTAGAACCACACATAAAACATCTATTGACCAAAGTAAACCCCCTCTTTTGAAGGTTGTCTTGAGTAAGGATTTGGTTATGGGCAATAGCCCACCAAAAGAAGTTAATCTTTGGAATGAGTTTATGATTCCAAACCTTTTTCCATACCTCCTTATTCTAAGCTTCAGGTATAAGCAGATGATAGGCAGATTTGATAGAGAACGATCCATTCTTATCCAGCCACCAGTATTGTTCATCCTCTCGAGGGAAGAGCAAGATTTTGATCTCCTGAACACATTGCTGGATCTCCCAAATTCTTGGAATAAGCTCAGGCCTATGAACACAACAATCCAAAAGGTTTTTCAAGCTCCTTATCCCATTGTTATTTTCCATATAATCACTAACCCTATCACCAAAGAACTGAGTAGTCAAGCCTATAATTTATCCATAGTTTCCTTGGGAGATGAGAGGCTTATCCCTTAACCAATTATCCTCCTAGAATTTAATCTACCAGCCATTTCTAAGCTTCCACCTAATTCCCTGTTTGAGAAGACTTTTACTTTTTAGCATTTTATTCCATATCATAGATCCCTAGGGTAATCCTGCCTATTGAAGAAAGTTGGAATCATCAATGCTATGCATGTATTTGGCATACATTATTTCCCCCCACTCACTATTGTTGTGAATCAGATTCCAACAAACTTTTGAGAGGAGGGATTTATTCATTTTCCTGATGGATCTTATATTAAGTCCACCATGAGATTTTGGGAGACACTTTTTCCCATATGACTAAAGACATTCTTTGTTTTTCTTCCACTCCCGTCCATTAAAATTTCCTTTGGATCTATTCCAAATTTTCAAAAAAATATGTAGGAATTTTAAAAAGAGACATGAAGTAAGTAGGAATACCTTGCAAGGATGTCTGAAGAAGTTGTAGCTTACCTGCACTACTGAGTAGTTTCCCCTTCCACCCAAGAAGTTTCCTCTATGTACGTTCCATAATACCATTCCAAAAATATAAAGATACATATTTGACCAAGAGTGGGAGATCTAGGTAGGTAGCTGGTAGGCCAACCTCATCACAATCTAAGATACCAATGATTATATGTCTAAGTTCATTGGGATTGTTGAAGAAGTACACATTACTTTTCTGGAAATTTATTCTTTGTCCTGAGTCTCTAGCATAATCATTAAGTATATTCTTCCATCTTCTAGATTTGATCACCGATGAGATACCAAATAAGATGGTATCATCCACAAACTACTGTATAACCATAGGATGAAGGGAAGAGGTAGGCTTGATGCCTACTAGGTTTTTTGAAACTATATCAGCTTGTATGTATCTTCCCAATGCCTCAATCATAATGATGAATAGGTACAGGAAGAGAGGGTCTCCCTAATGAATTATTCTTGAGGAGGAGAAAAACCCTCTAGGAACACCATTAACCAACACTGAGAATTTAGTAGAAGAGACCGCATTCCATAATAAGCAAGACAATTTATCATTAAACCCAAATTTTCTAATCACTTGGAATAGAAAAGTCTATGAGACTCTATCATAAACTTTAGATATATCAAGCTTGAGGGCCATCCCAGGGATTCTGCTCTTATCCATGGAGTGGATAGTCTCATGTGTGGTGATCACAGCATCAAGAATCTATCTGCCCAGGATGAAACCTTTTTGAGTAGGAGAAATAATTTTGTCAAGTAAGGGTTGAATTCTCAAAACCAGTAGTTTAGTACATATCTTATACATAGTGTTGCATAAGCTAATGGGTCTAAAATTAGTAAGGTGTAAAGGTTGAGATTTTTTAGGAATAAGTAAAATGAAGGTATTATTGACTTGTTTCAAAAGTTTTCCAGATCTAAAAAAATCATGAACTGCAGCCGTGAGGTCTACTCCAACAATCTCCTAATAATCTTGAAAGAATATAAGAGGAAAGCCATCAAGACTCGGGGCTTTAAAAGTGCCCATGGAGAATAAAACATGTACTTCTTCATTAGATACAGGCTTTATCATTTCTAGATTGTCTTCTTCTATTATCAAACAAGGGATTTTATCAATGAATTGACTCATAGATCTATCAATTCTATCATTATTGTTTTCTTCCGTAAGCAAATTCTAAAAGAACACCCTGGCTTGCTCCCCTATTTCATTATCCTCAGTAATAATGTCTCCATTATCTAGGACAAGCTTAGTTATTGAGTTGGATTTTCTATGTTTCATAGCTGAGAGATGAAAAAAAGTAGTGTTCCTATCACCCCCTTTGAGCCATTAAACACGAGATTTTTGTTTCTAAAAAACCTCTTCCCTTTCCATCAGATTCTTCCATTCTGAAGATAGATAGTTCTCTTCTTCTAAGGTGCCCTCAGAGTCATCCCCTTGATCAATCAGTTGCTGAATAGCCTTGATTTTTCCCATTATATTTTTATTCTACTAGAAAACCTACCCAAAACTATATCTATTCCAGCCATAAACTTCTTGTTTAATGTGCTGGAGTTTCTTGACTATTCTAAACATGGGGGTACCTTGAATGGGAATATTCCACCATTGAGCCACCATTTGTCTAAAACCTTTGTGTTTAATCCACATAGCTTCAAAATGAAATGGAGGAGGTCCGTGATGTCACGAAAGATGACAATCATAACAAGTTGATAAGTGGATATTGTGTTATTCAAGCCAAATGACATGACTTGATAATATAATGTTCCCCACTACATGGTGAATGTAGTTTGGTGTTGATCTTTGTAGGCTATCTTGATTTGGTTGTATCCAAAAAATCCATCCATGAGGGACATTATCTCATACCTAGTAGTAGAATCGATGATCATGTTGATGTTGGGTAGAGAAAAATCATCTTTGGGGCATGCTTTGTTGATATTTCTAAAATTAGTATAAAGATGTATACCCTATGGCTTTTTAATAATTAGAACTATGTTTGATATCCATTTGGAATAGTCCAATGGTTTAATGAAGCCTCCTCCCAATAATTTTTCCAATTCATATTTTACCAAAAGAGCAATGCATGGATGCATATTCCTCAATTTATATTTGATTGATTTGGCATTTGTATGAATAACAATTTGATGCATAACCAAGTTAGGGTCTAAGTTTAGCATGCCAGAATATGCCCATGCAAAAATATCAATAAAATCCATCAAAATGGATATAATGTGATCTTGCTTCTCATTAGTGAGAGAAGATCCAAGGTAAACAATTTTGGTATCATTTTATGTTCCTAGGTTCACTTCAACAATGTTTTCTACAAGGAATGTGGAACCATCTTCAATAATAATAGGTAATGTGTGATCATGATCTTATTTTTATGTGATAATTTCTTGTTGTTCCTCCAAAAGCTCTAGAGAATGTGATGAATTTGAATCTACCAAATTAGGTAATGGATAATGAGTAAAAATCTTAGGAAAGTTGAGAGAGAGACACTCAAAGACTTGTTGTTTTGATGTGATGCTAAAACTGGCTATAGATTTAGGACTTGATGGGGATGAGCAAAATTTCCCATCCAAGAGCACTTAAAACAAGTTTTCACTCAAGGACATGTGTTTTTCTTTACTTTTTTCTTGATCAACAAAAAATTCAAAGAGGTTTTCACCCAAAGATATCAATGTTTTATCTTCTTTATGACCAAGACAGTTTTCCTGCTCTCTAAAATAGGTAGAAGGATCCAAATAAAAATCAAATCCTTACTTATGATTGCCAATTGGAAATCCATGTTTGAGGCCCATATACTCTACAATTGATTCTTCATTTTGGTATTCATCAATTTGTATGACCAAATTTTTCTAGTCCTAATCAATGAGTTTGAGATGGCAAAGGCATATGGAACAATGAGGTGTTATGGTCATAATGACATTAGAATCAAATAAGTCCATGTCATCAAGCTTGTTATAAAAGATATAATGGGATGCTACATCACTACTAGGAGTCTCATTACTAGTTGATTCAAAATAATTAGTTCCAAAAGTCATGAGGTCACCCCGAGGCAATATAAATCTGAGACCTTGATCCAAATTAGGTTTTCTAGTTGATAAAGGTTTTAAGATTCCTTTTGATTGTGGGCCAAGGCCTTTTTCCTATATAATCAAAATTATCCATGATATGATTAGGGATAGATATTTTGGGTTTTTAAAACAATCAATAATGCCATCAAAATATAACTAGTCTCCTTTAGTGAAAGCCTCCCAATCCTATTTTGGTGAAGTAGTAGGTAGAAATACCATTGGTTGTTTCTTTGTTTATTTCTTCTATTTACAAATAATGTTGGGTCTGCTAGCTCTTTTGAAAGGTTTGGGTTTACCAAATGTTTTGTGAGACTTAGATAACTTATCAACATATAAGGCATCCTTAATATGGTACATGGAAATGCCCACATCTTCTATAACAAACTATTTTTCAAGATTTGTAGGAAATATATCAGTCAAAATGGAAGGAAGGTCACTAAGGTTGATATAATTGGATTTTTATGGATGTGAAACTATCTCTTTGTCCTTCTTTGTAATAAATTTAGAACTGGGATAATAGTTATAATTATAAAAATCAACATCTAGATGTTTACAATATTGATAAGGCTATAGATAGGTAGGAATAGTGACCTTGATCACATCATGGGGAAACTTAAGGCATTAGTGAAATGTGGATAGAATTACATGCACTTCATGGATCCAAGGATGACCATGAAGTATGTTATAAGGCAGATTAATATCCATAATATGTAATAATGTGTGATGGTAAACTCACCCAACAATGATTGGCAAACAAATGGTACCAAAAGATTCCCTTTTGGTGTTGTCATTAACCTTTATGGTGATCACCTTTGGTTGAATGTACTTTGTAGTGTAGCCAAATATTTATACCATTTTAAGGGACAATATGTTCGACCTTGAACCATTTTATATAAGAACCCACTTGATATTATGGTTTTCAATGATGACCTCAATATACAAGGGGTTATTATGGTTCAAACCAAGAGTGGACATGTATTTTTGATAAAATGTGAGCTATTAAAGTGAAGATAAATGGCCTACAAGTGTTTGTAACTATTCAAGATTAATATTTTGGGGAATAGTAGATTGATGTAAAAGGTCATTCAAAATTTTCTATGGACTTTATATGTATGTAAAATATCTAAAATAGAAATTTTTACAAGGGTTTTACTCAGTTAGTCTAATAGACTATAAGGCTTCTCAATTTTAGGATGAGGTGGTTTGGCCTTGGTTGACACAATGTTTGGCTTTGGATCTAAAGGCATAATGTTGGGTTCAATGGTAGAAGAGGGATAAGGGTCATGAAGAGTAAATCATGAGCATATAGCTATGAATGTGTAATCTAAAGGTGACAAGGAGCCATATAATTAGAAGATGAAGACAAAGTGCCTTGGAGGGTGACTCGTGGGCATCTAGTTATGATTATGCAATTTTAAGTTGATGAGGAGCCATTATAATTAGAGGAAGGATGGGGTATAAAAATAGTAACCCATGTAAATGGAGGTGTAATATAATTCCATGAACTTAATGTGCCATTACTGGAGGGAGAGGGTGATGACCCTATAATAATGGGTCTAGTACTTCAAGGATCATGGGACAGTTCATGGTATTTAATAGTGATAATGGAAATATGGTTTGTAGAAATGTGTCCCATGGTGTTGTTGTATTTGTAAGGCATGTTGTTATAACCCTTGTTGTTAGCATGGGTATCATGATCTTGGCTATGATCATGTTAATTATGATTTTGACCTTGGTTTTGATTTTACCACTGATTCTATCCTTAGTTCTTGTTATTTCTTGTTGGTTATTGATTATGTTGAGGAAATAGATATTTGTAGATTACCATATCCTAATTAGTGTCCCTTGGAGCATGTTTGATCTAAACTTCACCACTCTCAATCAAATATTTAATGAGGTACTGCAATTGAATTCATTGATAAATACTGTGACCAAAAACATGATGGAAGTTACATAAATTTGTTTTCTCGATACCAATTGGGTTTGGGTTGATCTTTAAGAAATGGCCTTTTTATAGGCCATATAATCAAATTATCTACTACAAGCTTTTGAAATACTGCTTCAATAGGATCTCCTAGTTTACTAAAGACTTTGAAGTTATTAATGAATACCTTTTATGGAGGGACTCATTGTAAACTATTTGGTGGATTAAGTGGAGATAATTACACATTTGGAGCTGGCAAAGCCTTTATCATTTATACATGTTTTGATTCAGTTACTCCATTCTCGACCATGTTCTTTTTCTTATTAGACCTCTTAGGTTTCTCTATTGTAACAATTTGACTAGGAGATTGGGTATGATTTGATGTTTGACCATGTGCATAAATATTGATAAGGCCTTTTGCAATAAGTACCTTCTCAATCTACACACCCTTGTCAATAATTTCTTTAAATGTGTTTATGCAAGTAAGCTATAGATTGTGCACCAATTCAGGGTGTAAATTTTATGCAAAAATGTTGGCCAACTACTTGTCTAGAAATTTATGTTGAAAGTGCCCAGATAATGCTCTCCATCATTGTAGATATGTTGTAAATATTTCTTCATCTCATTTTTGGACTTTGCACAAGTCAACAATGGTTAATTCATGTTCAATATTATAAGAGAAGTGGTTGATGAACTTTTTAGATAGATCGTTCTAATTTTCAACTGATCCCTTGGGTAACTTAAAAAGCCAATATAAAGTTTGTCCCATTAAACTTCATGAAAATAAATGAAGTAAATGCTAGTGTAAGAAAACTCTTGGCATAATACAAAAAATGCCTAAATGTATTCATGAGGGTCACCCTTTCCTTTGTATTTTTCAAATTTGGGTGCCTCAAAATGAGGCAAAAAGGGGACTTGGAGAATACTCAAATTGAATGGATATGTACATATCTCATAAAATTTGTACTTATTAATTATATTTCCTATCTCCAATAGTGACATAATTTATTTCATCAAATTTCACTCTTGCATGTTTGGTGCATTGGTGGGTGGAATATTATTTTTTTGGGGTGATATGTTCCCCTATTACATGGATTTATTGGGGATATACACCTTGTGATTTTTAAATTTATTTTGGTTCACTCCTTGAGTTGAGTAAGTATGTCTTTGATTCCTAGGTTGATAAACATTCCCTAAATTTAGTCACCTTAAATTATAAGTGTTCTATTGATTTTGGGGAGTCTGTGGTCTATTCACCAAAGTACATATTGGTTGAGATGAACTAGCCAAATTATTTTACATAATTTCCTTAATCTACAATGCATGTTTTGGTCCTTGATTCTATAAAGAAATAAGAGGTTATTGATGATTGAAAAATATATGCTTTATGTATATCAAATCATGTTATAGAACTTATTAATACTTAGGTTGTTCAATTGAGACATCTTGATCCATCGTATTTGTGTTCTCAACTAAAGTATGCTACATTGGTTATACCACATTCCCTTGCTCCTTGGAAGCATCATTATGTATTGAAGTGGAAACTAAAGAGTTAGTCAAGTCCATGAGAAGTTGGTATACATATTGTTGACTTATCTTTTTTATCTTGGTGATAAGCCTTGATCATTATGTGTTAACTCTACAAGAATTTCCTTTCCTTTGCTAGAAGATGCAATGTTTGTTTTTACAATATGAGTGAGGGATTTTTCTCACTATTATCCTTCTCACCTAACCAAGGTATGTAATTATTCCATAAAAAATTCTAATGGCAATCTAGAGCCTGATTCAATCAACCTTAGGAGTGCTTCATCTTTTTACTCTAGGGGTTGATGTTCAAAGTAATCTTCCTTTGATCATAAAGTTGTAGAAATGTCCTTAAATACCATGGAATTGTATTGTCCATCATAAAATTTCTCCTCCTCATATCTAGGATTGTAATAGACCCCACTACAAGTATATTTTTGCACCATGTCTATAAGATTATTATCATGTTTGCTAAGATTTGGTAAATGTTTTTAAAACATTTAATAGGGTGTGTTTTGATTTTCTCTAAATAAGTGACAAGGAAAAAGAGACTATAATAAAGATAAGGTGGTGTAGTACCACACAATTCGAATAAATGGTTCACAAAATTACTCAACTTCAGTGGGTTAAAATTGTTAAATTAGAAGAGGGTATGATAACTATTATCACCAAATTTTGCACCCTAGAAGAGGGTATTCAAGCCTCTTCCAAATTTGGGAAACATGGTGGGTATACCTATTGTGGAAATGAGCCTCTATATTTAAAGGGATAACTCTGTGAATATATCTTTGCAAAGTTTATCACCTAAACTAGTATTTACTTATAGAGAAAAGAGTTAGAAACAACATGAATTAAACCTAGTATATAGAGGTGATGTACAAGGATTATTTATGCATGACCATCATATTACAAGAACTATGGAAAAAGGCATAAAAACTATTCTCAAAGTCCTAAAAGGTTCTAATATGAGTATTTCAATATAGAGGTGAGATATGTGAAAAAATGCAAGGTGAATGAACAAAAAGGTAGGTTGTACATTCCAAGGATAATTATACACTTGAAAGAGTTTGAGACATTTGATTACACTCTATATGACCTATTATACTAAGAAATATTTCTCAGATATGTAAGGATAAAGGAAATAAGGATAGAATATTATCACTTCTTATCACTATAGATCACTTACACACTTGACAACTATTCAAGAACTCAAAAATGAAATTGTATTAATATTCAAATGCAAATATGATGTCAGTCTAGTAGGGATTCACTATAATTAGATGTAGTATATCTTAAAAATCCAAAATGGTTGCTACTTATAGAACTTTTGAGAGAGAATAAAAGAAAGAAGTTCAAGGGTCATTAGAACACATGTCCAGGTATGAGAACTATTTATGTTGTAGGTGAAATTAAGTGTGAAATAGATAATGAATTCCTTACAAGCCAAATTCCCACATAAACCATGAAAAATTCCTTCCAAAATGGTGCAATGAATCTTCCACCAACCTTTGTGAAACTATTTCCATCATGGACCATCCTTCGAGCATTTGAAACTAAACTAGGAGAGTTGACACATTATCACTATTTGAGGGGGTTAAAACATGATATGATAGCTATAATATGCTCTTATAACTACTATCTATCCTATATACACCTATGTTCACCATATATAATCATTTATTGATTTCTTAGACTTTGCTCTTTACATTTGGTAGTCACTATTCATCTCGAACCTCGAATGGGATTTCATGGTGGCATATGAGTTCGAAGAACTTGCTTCATTATAAGATTATTATGGCATTTCCTTGCCATACTTTTCATTCCTTTATAAATTATATCTATGATATTCATTTACTTCAGTCAAAAATGACTCTTTTATTTGACATTCATCCATCAAAGCTGACTCAGACCAATCACATTTATTCTTATTGATTTTGTAGACCCTCGCTATCAGATCTTGAATTTTTGACCTCCTTCACACCATAGGATTTATAGATCATAGCTCTCATGTGCCATTTGATCTCCATAGATACACATTATTTATATTTAACTTTGACACTTTGACCTAATCTCATTGCTTCTTGTGTCTTTGGATTACTTTTACTTCATAAATCTTCCCAGACTTGTTTGGTCTTTAACTTGTCACTGTGTCGATAAACCTCAACCACCTTATAACATTTGAGTCCATTTTCTCCATTGGATCTCCCTTACATGATTGACTATGAGCCATTATATCTTATTAAAATCTCAATCATTAACTTTGATAAGCTTATATTCATTGGGTCTTTATCTGACAAGGTCTATGAATGTGACATGTGTCACCTATGCACTCACTCAAATGAGCCTTTGACAATTTGAATTTACTTCACTCCATTAGATTGTCTACATATGATGAAGCATGGGATACTGATCTTGATCAAATTTAAACTCTTTAAGGGCCATTTAAATATATATGGATACTTTACAAAGCTTGAAATTGATGCTTACATGAATGTTCTACTCTATAGGTCTAACTTTAAATATTCATAACTTGAGATAAAGAGATTATATAGGCAAGAAATTTGTAGATCATGTTCAAGGGATGAAGAGATAAAATTTCATGTGATCTAATGGCTTTTGGGGTCTTCCTGAGTGAAGATAAAAATTACACCAGTGAGCTAGTCTATTCATTTTAGATGATAACCTGGTTATGGTCTAGTTCCATTGAGCTCATGTAAGGAACTGCATGTTTGATATTTAAAGCTCAAAAAAAATCTTGAGGCCTGTGAAAACCTATTCATTTATCCTTGAATGCTTTAGACACCATGAATACCTAACATTTCTATACATGACCCTAAAATGACCTCTAATATATGAAATAACATAAAGACTAAACTAGGTAATGACTAAAACTAGAGTGGCATATGAAATGACATCAGATGAATTAAAACAGACCCTATGACATTATATCCAACCCCTATATAATTTTTTGACTATAGGGGGGTTGACCCATTTTGATTGTGGTAAAAATAATTAACATCTTTATAGATTTCCCAAGGGTGACATGCTTGCTATGCCATGAACAATTGCCTAATCCTATCCATTGGGTTATGGAGTCACATGTATAATATATTGACACACAAATGCCTTTGAAAACACAAAATAGTAGGAAAAAACAAATAGAAAACATAAAGCAAGAACAAACATATGTTCAACTAGAACACTTAGGGAACACCACACACACAACTGAAATGAAACACATACTTAATCTATTATTTACATGATATAACTTTACCACTAAATAGCAAGGTTTCAAATATATTTCATTCATAGGGATAGGTAGCTCTTCCCCATTCATCCCTGCTAGCTAGAAAGAGTTGCTTTGCTTACCCTTGATGATGACATATGGTCCACTCAATAGGGTATCAATTTTTGTATGTCTTCCTATTTTTCTCTATCTTCATCACACTTTAACACTATGTCACCTTCTTGAAATGATTTTTGAGTTACCCTCTTATCAAAATACTTCTTCATCAGTACTTGGTGATGCTCTAAATCTCAATGAGCCTTATCCCTAGTCTCTTACAACTCCATTAATTCTACCAATCTCACTTCTATTGGAGTATTCTCATGCAAATCTAATTGGTGTGTTAAATCTAAGGTAGGTAGCTCTTGAGAGATAGACAACCTAGCTTCTCTCCCATAGACAAGCACAAAAGGAGAATTCCCTATTGAGCTCTTAGGAGTTATCCTATCAACCCATAAGGATATCTTCAATTTGGTTTGCCAAGCCCTCTGGTTATGCTCTAAGGTTCTCTTGATGATTCTAATTAGGTTCTTGTTAGTAAATTCAGCCAACCCATTACCTTGAGGGTAATAGTTGGATGAAGTGCTCAAAAATATTCCATTACTTTTTGCCCAGTTAGCTATCTTAGCACCTATAAAATCAAGAGCATTATCTAAAATAATAAGAGATGAAGTGCTAAACCTTGTTATGATTCTCTCATAAAACTCCAAGATAGCATTATCATTCGATTCATTCAATGCTACTACCTCAACCCATATTTTAAAATAATCAGTTGTTATGAGTATCCATTTATGACTAGCACTTGATGGGGGGTTTATCATACCAATGAAATCAAGACCCCATTTCATGAAATGTTGATCAACTTGTATAAGCTTCAAAGGGAGAGTTACAAGCTTATGCTTTCCCATAATAAAACACATTATACAAAACTTATCACCCAAGCATGACAGTCCTTAAAGAGGCTAGGCCAATAATAGCATATTCTCATGATCTTAGTAGTTATGGTTCTTGTAGAGAAATGACATCCTACTATCCCATGATGAAACTTCTCCATTAACACCCCAGATTGATCATTATCAATGCATCTCAATAGCACACCATTAATTTCTCTTCTAAAAAAGACACCATCCACAAGACAAAAAGGGAATATATTACAATCTAAAATATCTCCTTTTTGATCTACTCATATTATTAGTATACTCACCTTTTTGAAGAAATATGTTCACATATTATATTCAACTTGTATATACAAGGAACCAACTAGTTGGGAGAAATCATGATTGACTATAACCTCTTATTTTTACTCATGAAAATCTAAAACTAAGTGTTCACAAAGACCTTTCCCTCTTACCAAATTTGTTACTTTGATATCAACATCATATTCCATTACCTTAGTGATCTATCCTGCTCTCTTCTCACTAAGGTATTTTCTCAAAAGGAACTCTTTGGTACTAGGATGAGAAACCATAACATGAATTTTATTATTTGAAACTCTATGATTGAACTTATTTAGTCCTCTTACAATAGTGAGGACTCATTTCTCCACAAAGGTATAATTGACTTCATAATTTTATAAACCTTGAATAAAGAATGCAATAGGCTGCTCCACACCCTCATCATTATTTTACATTAACATGGATGAGATAGTGTCAAGGTTAGAAAATGAATACAACATGAAGTCTTTGGAAAATTCAGGATTCACAAGAGTAGGAGCTTGTGCAATTGCCTTTTTTATGGCTTCAAAATTTTTCTTACCCTCTTTAGTTTAAGAAAAGACCTATTTTTTTAGCATGGTGGTGATGGGCTTCACCAAAGATGCAAACCTAGGTATGAATATCCTTAAAAAAATTATCTTGCCTAAGAAAATTTTAAGGCCTTTCTTATTTAAGGGAAATGATAGGCCAAGAATAGACTCTATCCTTTCATGATCAATAACCAAACCATATTTGGAAATAATGTGTCCTAGGAGTTTACTTTCATGGACAACAAAGATGCATATATTTCGATTAAGAGATACTCTATATTACCTACATCTTTCAAAAACTTTTCAAGTGTTGTATATGTTCATTATCATCCTTGGAAAACACTATTATATCATCTAGATAAACTAACCACATCTCATTAATCAAACCTTTGAAGGCCATGTCCATGGCTCTTTAAAAGGCAGCATAAAAATTTGACAAAATAAATGTAAATGTTGTCTGATACTGATCATCATCATTTACAAGGATCTAATTATAACCTAAATATCCATCAAGAAGAGAGATATGTTGAGAACCTGAAACTACTTACAAAATCTGCTCCATTGAGGGTAGGGGATAGTGATGTTTAAGTGACACTACATTAATATCTCTGAATGAAAGTCTTATCTTCCCACTATTTTTTTTAATAGGCACAAGATTAGCTACCCATGTTGATTGTTTTATAGGAAATATTATTTTAGATTCAAGGAGTTTAGTGAGCTTTAACCTCATGAGTTATTCAACCTTGGGATTGATGGGCTTCTATATTTGTCTAACTAGTTTAACTCTAGATTCTAACTCAATAGTATGTCTTTATAGGATATGATTAAATAATTTTAGGTCTTTATACTCCCAATCAAAGATTTCATGAAACTCCCTACACAAATTAATGAATGCTTGCTTTTCTAATGTAGAACATACCTTGACTAGTTTGAGGAGTCTATCATTGAAGATCAAGACTCTTTCATAATTCTCCTCTTTTTTATAAATACTCACCTTTTCCTTCTTATTTTGATCATTATCATTAAATATACATTCTAAGGTCACTATACCCTTAGATATCTTACTTGTCCTTAGCTTCACAACCTAATCACCAAACTAATCTTGGAATCTCCTCTGATTCATTGAGGAGAACTTAGTTTCATTCTGCAAGAAACATGCAATGTGCTTGTCACTGTCAAACGCTTGCCAAGACACCTCATTATTAAGTAAAAAAGGTATGATAATTATCTTAATGTGATATTGTTTCACCTCTTCTTTTATGGTAGTGGGAGTATCAAATTGATCTCCTATGATAGCTAGTCTATCAACATGATTATTCTACTCCCTTAAGACTGAATGTATGTTGAATGCATTAAAATATTTAAGAAAATCCCATACCCTATGATTATATGCCTTAATCAAAGGTTTTTTTATAAATAACCACATTAATAACCTAATGAACAACCAACTCATTGTCTCCATACACTTGTAAGTTCTTGATTCCTTTTCTCCTTTCCCATTGAAGGCCATGAATTAAACCTTCATACTTAGACACATTACAATTACAACTAAAATGGAATCTATATGAAGCATAATATTATTATTTATATGGGGATAATAACATGAGAATAGCTCCTACACCAATTTTACTTCTTGAACCATCAAAAAACATTTTCCACATCTCATCTTCTTCACCTTCTTCCTTGGTAAGTAGAGTTGTTGGTATTCCTCCTTCATATATGCATTATACTCCTAGATCAATTTATTCCATGAGAGCATAAGGATAATGATCATAAGTGTTAGTAATTTATTCATCAAGAAAAAAAAATTCAATGCCTTCAAGTTTGGAAGAAGTGCCATCATCTATAATAGAATCCTTCTCTTCATAAATTATATAATTTAGATTAGGACTTTTCTCAATATAAGGTTATATATGAAACCTTGAAAGAGGTTGTGTCATAATTATCACCTTAGTCACATACCTTATTCTAAAGGCCAAGAAATAACAATCAGCTGAAATATAGCCACCAATATTGGTAGTGAAGTCCCTTAAGAGGTAGATTGCAAAGTGGGTTGGGAGATCAACAACAACTATATCTTGTAAGATAGGAAAATTGGGACAATAATGCAAGAAGACTTTCAAGTTTCTTATCAATACTATCATCTTGGTAGTTGTACCATATAATTTGATAAATAATTTACTATAGAGTTCATACTTCAAACCCAATTTATCAGCTACCACCTTGGACATGATCAAAATTGAAGCTCACTATAAACTATGTAGTTATGGACCAACTTATTACCCACTATGAGGGTGAGGCAGAATGGTGGAGGTTTCTTGACTATGTTGGATGGTTTAACAATGGTATTTGGGACACTTGAAAAGGAAACATGACTTTGACCTAGATTTGAAAAAGGGACACTAGTAGGGATAATAGATAATTGATTTTGTAGGAGCTCTTTATGACTAGGCATATGCAAAACATCCCAAAGGGAAATGGAAGTTTTAGTAGTTTTTAATGAATCCAAAATGTTTAAATAATCCATACCTAATTTTTCCTACATTCATGGAGGTAAGGAAGTGATTGGATCTTGAGGAGTTGGAGTTTTTTGAATAGTCCTTCTAGCTTTCTAATTTGATAGAAGTGTAGGAACCTTTGGAACTGTCTCACATACAACTATGCCTAACTACCTTGCAAGAGGATTGGATGAGACAATACACACCTTAATATCACTACCCAAAGGCTTTCTTTTGTCTCTAGTGTTATCTACAATTGAGGTTCCTTGATTAAGCACAAAATCATCCTCAACCATGAAGTTGGTGAAGACCTCTTCTTAAGGGTGTCCACCTTCATTTATCTACATCATAACCTCATCCTTAGTAAATATGAGAGGAGTAACTTCTCCTTGGGCAACAAGAGCCTACTCTCCACCTTCATTGACATGCATAAATTGGCCTTGTTACCAATTTTCACCTTAAACAAAATTACTATGAACATGTACCATATATCTTACATTGGTGGTAAAATTAGGATTATATGCATTAGCAAGCCTATTAGGATTAGGATGCCATTGGCCTCTTCATCTTCCATAATATGGTTGATGAGGATAGTAATTATGATAGGCACCTTACTACACATTAGCTTTCCTATTTTGAGCTTCCAAGGCTAGGAACTTTGCTTTCCAATAAATATTATTTTTTTCCTATTTAGGGGTAACCTTGGACTTGGTACTGGAACTAAGAGTTTGAGCCATAGTTAGAGCATCAATAAAAGTATGAGACAATAGAGGCATAACCATTTTCGGTGGAAATCTTCTACATTGGATGAGATTATTTTTATCTTTGATAGAAATTTCCTATGCTTCAGGGAGGGTGGAACCACCCATGGAGTAAATAATGACAATAATTTCAATGCCAATAGCTCTCAAATAGGTTAGGAACACAAAGTTGAGAGGTGACCTCATAAGAAGAGGTAGTCTATTCCAAGTCTTTTGGAATCTCTCATTAAAATGATGTATTGTTTCTTTAGGTCCTCTCTGGATTACATTAAGATGGTGTATAAAAGAGGTATGGTTAGTCTCATTTCCAAATCTTGTAGTCAACAACACTCCAAATTCATCCCATGATGTGATGCATCCACCTTCTAGAGTCCTATACCAATCAAGATCTTTCCTTCTAAGGGACATGGCAAGAAGTCTGATAGCAATGTTTTCTTGAGTGATATTATGAAATTTATATAAGTTAGAGACATATCTAATATGATCACTAGGTGTAGCATGACTTTCACCATTCAATTGAGGCACACCTTTTATGGAATTGGGAATAATAACATCATATGATTGAAGGTGAATAGGATTTTCTATATTGAATGTAGGAAAAGCATGAGGTCTAGCCATTTCTTCTTCAAAATCTTTAATTTATTTAACTTATTCACTCCCTTGACTTCCCTCACTAGAAAAATATTCAACCTCTTCCTCTCTAGTAAAATATATTAGTTCTCCAAAGTGCATATTAGGATGAGGATATTAAACTTTGAGGGGAAGTTCAGGATGAAAGGGTGGGTCAATGGGATTAAGAACTCTTCTAAAGGCTAACCTAGTGAGAACCATGAATTATAGGAGCAAGTTTATAACAAAACAATGGTCTTGAACTAGATTTATCTTTGGTGGAGTCACCAAATGCTAAGAATCACACCAATTTGTAGTTGATGTTGTCAAGACTAGCATTTATCTTGATAAATTATCTCAAAGACAAGATCCCATCAGGTGTGTTAGAACTATTGTCACCAAATTTTGCACCCTAGAAGAGGGTGTTCAATCTTATTCCAAATTTGGGAAACATGGGAAAATTTCTAGGTATGTGGGTATACCTATTGTAGAAATGAGCCTCTTGATTTAAAGGGCTAGCTCCATGAATATATCTTTACAAAGCTTATCACCTAAACTAGTATTTACTTATAGAGGAAAGAGTTAGAAACAACATGAATTAAACCTAGTCTATAGAGGTGATGCACCAAGATTTTTTCCACATGACCATCATCTTCCAAGCACTATGGAAAAAGGCATACAAACTAGTCTTAAAGTCTTAAAAGGTTCTAACATGATTATTTCAATATAAAGGTGAAATATGTGAAAAAATACAAGGTAAATGAACCAGAAGGTAGGTTGTACATTCCAAGGATAATTATACACTTGAAAGAGTTTAACACATTTGATTGCACTCTATATAACCTATTAGACTAAGAATACTTGCTCAAATATGAAAGGATAAAGGAAATAAGGATAGAATATTATCACTTCTTATCACTATAGACTACTTACACACTTAGACAATTATTTGAGAATTAAAAAACAAACTTGAATTAATATTCAAAGGCAAAATATGGTCAGTCTAGTAGGGCTTCACCGTACATGGATTTGGTATATCTTACAAAGCCAAAATGGTTGTTACTAATAGAATTTATGAGAAATAAGAAAAGAAAGAAGTTTAAGGGTCACTAGAACACATGTCCAGGCATGATAAATAGTTACGTTATAGGTGAAACTAAGTGTGAAATAGAAAATGAATTCCTTCTAAGCCAAATGTCCATGTAAACCATGAAAAATTAATTACAAAATGGTGTAATGAATCTTCCACCAACCTTTGTGAAACTTTTTCCATCATGGACCATCCTTCGAACATTTAAAACTAAACCAAGAGAGTCAACACATTAACACTATTCAAGGGGTTACAACATGCTATGACAATTATAATATGCTCTTCAAACTACTAGTTATCCTCTAAACACCTATGTTCACCATCTGTAATCATTTGTTGATTTCTTGGGATTTTCTCTTTACATTTGGTAGTCACTATTCATCTCAAACCTCGATTGGGATTTCATGGTGGCATATGAGTTTGAAGAGCTTATTTCAATACAAGATCCTTGGTCTTATATATTAGCTCATGTGGCATTCCCTTACCATGTTGTTCATTATTTTCTAAATTATATCTATGATATTTGATTTTTTTGGTAAAAAATGACTCTTTAGTTTGACATTCATCTGTTAAATCTAATTTAGACCAATCACATATGTTCTTATTAATTTCATAGATCCTCATTATTAGATCTTGACTTTTTGACCTCCTTCATACCATCAGATTTCATGATCCTAGCTCCCACGTGTTGTTATATCTCTAGAGATGCACATTTTTTAATCTTAACTTTGTCATTAAAATTTGACACTTTGACCTAATCTCATTGTTTCCTATGTATTTGGATCACTTTCATTTTGTCGATCTTCCTAGACTTGATCGACCTTTAACCCATCACTATGTCAATAAACCTTGACAACCTTATAACATTTGAGTCAATTCACTCTATTGGATCTCCCTTGTATGATTGAGCATAAGTTTTTAGATATTTTGATAAGATCGATCATTAACTCTGACATGTTTATGCTCATTGGGTCTTTATCTGATAAGATCTACAAATGTGACACTTGTCACCTGCATGCTCACTTAGAGGAGCCTTTGACAATTTGACTTTGCTTCACTCCATTGGATCATCTATGTATGATGAAGTGTGGGCCATTGATATTAATAAAATTTTAATTATTTAAGGGCATTTTAAATATAAATGGATACTTTATGAAGATTTAAATTTATGCTTACATGAATGTTCTACTGTATAGGTCCAACTTTAAATCTTCATAACTTGAGCTAGAGAGTTCACAAAGGCATGGAATTTCTAGACCATATTCATGAGATGGAGATTTATAATTACATGTGATCTATTGGATCATGGGTTATTCTTAAGTGAATATAAAATTTCATAAGTCAGCTAGTCCATTCACTTTTGGATGATGTCCTGGTGATAGTCTACTTCTATTGAGTTCATGCAAAGAATTGTATGCTTGATCTTTAAAGCTTGAATGAACTCTTGAGGCTTGTATAAAATTGTTCATTGATCCTTGAATTATTTTTATACCATAAATCCTTAAAACTTCCATACATGACCCTAAAATGACCTCTAAGATATGAAATAACATAAATACTAAACTAGGCAATGACCAAAACTAGAATGACATATGAAATGACATCAGATGAATTAAACACACCCTATGACATTATATCAAAACCCTATATAAATTTTTGAATATAAGGGGTTTGACCTATTTTTATTATGGTAAAAATGGTTAACAATAAATTTGAAACCTAAAGTGTAAAATGGTACACCAAACATAGGCCAAAGATACATTAATACTATAAAAGCTAGATAAACTTTAACGAGTTGGTACTATAAAATTAGAAGAGAGTGTTTCTGATGAGGAAAGTAATAATTCAAACTAAGGAACTCAAGATGTGAAAATATACAAGAATCCCTAATTATAAAACTAAAACCAAATGGGAAGCACAATGCTGCCACATGGTAATAGGAAGTAGAATAAAATGTGTTCTAGAACTTAGAGTGTAAGCAACATACACATTAACTTAAGTTCAAAATGATCAGATGATGATGAGTCTATAAAAAAACCTTCAACCCAAATGGGAAATTATACCCAAGTTAACTCAAACTAAGTAAAAATGGTAAACCAATCAACATGTTGGCCTAATACTTAGAAAGGTGAGATTTTGAATTTGAATTAAAAATGAAAGACTTAAATATTTTTGGAAAATGGTTTAGAATTAAATGGGTAGCATAAAAATGTTTTTTAGATAATAAAAACACAATGTTTAAAATGAATATTTGAATAAGGTAAAGGATGATTTTGATTTAACCAACATAACACCTCCTTGTTCAAGAAATGGTGGATAAAAAATGTGTTTGGTTGACATTTTGTTTACAAACAAGTTTTAGACTCAAACAAGACCATGCAAGTAAAAGAAAATATAAATAAAACTAAGTATAATGTCCAAAGCCCTAAACTGACAAGGTTGATTTTTATTGATGAAATTCATCTATATACATGCTCGTGGGAGGATTTTTAAGTGTTAATCCAAAAATAAAAGTGCATGAAATAGTAGGGTTTTTACACCCCCCTTCTCCTAAGAGATTGTATGATGACATGGACCTTTGGGCTACTCACCCTGCATCAACAATATGTCTGTGACAAGTGGGGTTTGTTCTAAAACTTAAATTTTTGACCATCTAAATGGTCCCATGTGTGATTAACACTAGAGATGCCTCAAATTAATTGAGTTCATACCAGTTAACTTATTATGCAAGGGTATATTATTTTGCATAGAGATTCCATCCACATACTTCTTAGAGGAATCCCATAGTTAATCAGACCTAACTTAGGTTTTCATTATGATTAGAGAGGTTAGCTGCTCAAACCCATGACAATCATAGTATGTGTGCCTTAATTTATATACCCCATTGTGGAGTGGGGTGGAAATAATGTTGGGAGATGAAACCCTAGATAAAATCTTACCTAAATAACTTGTGAGGAGGCTATGAACTCCCATTCACAAGCCTAGTTTCATAAAATAAATGATCTAAGTGAAAATACTTTAGAGGTTGTGTTTAGATCACCCAAGCCATACGAGTTTGGGGAGAGCCTTAACAACATTATTTTCATGTCTTAAACAAAGGCATAATTTCAAAGAAAAGGCACTTTTGGTCACCTAAGTTCCCTAAAGGGGATAGGGGGAGAGCATACATGCACTCTTCATTTTGCACAATAAAACAAACAAATAATAAATGATCTTTCATAAAATAAAACACTTTGAAAAAAATTGAAATTTAAGTGAGTTTAAACTTTATACACCAAAAGTGAAGTGTTTTGTGAAATTCTTGGCCTCTTAGCCTTAGTTGCAAACTTTTAAAAACTTTTTCAAAACAACTTAACTTTAAAACATCTAGGTTCTTTTTAAACACCAAAGGGGAAGTTCAAGACTTAATCAAGCTTAAATTCAATACTTTTCCAACTGTGTGACTTGAAAATGTTAGAGGGTTTCCTTTTGATTTGAAGAATAATTGTCAATGAAACAAGAAAGATTTAAAAACTTTCTCTTGGGTTATTTATTTTTATTACATAGAGATTGACATTGGTCAACAATGATCAATGATGGTTATAACAAGACAGATGGTGGTCATAAAATAAATGATGCCGATTACAATAAGATTGATGACAGTCATAAAAGAACATATGCTGATTGATAAAAAATGATGTTGATTACTTGTGAACTCTTAGGCAAAAATTATTTTGTCAAAAAAAAATTGTTAGCCCAAGTCAAAATAAAATCTCCAAAATAAATTTATGGATCATGGATTAAAATGTTTAGACAAAGAGTTAAAAACTAAAACATCAACTTACAATCTTTCAAGAAAGCTTAAAAATCCAATTTTTCTATTATGTTTTACATTGCACAAAAAATTGGTGTTCGTTAGATAGGACTGATTCCAGTTATGGAGAATCAATATCTATTACAGTGTAAATTGTATATCAATAAAATCACAAAAATGGGAAAAATAATGTTAAAACTTGATTTTTAAGAACTTTTTAGAAAATTTAAAGATGCAAATTTATTATCCTTACTTGAATGAGATGTGTGGTCCCAATGGGTGTGCCAAGATGTAGAGATGGAATCCAAAGATAGTTAGATCAAGCATTAGTCAAGAAAACTTAAGAAAATGCATAAGAACATAACTAGCTAAGCTAAATCTTTCAACAAGGTTTTGAAAATGAAAATTAAGAGATAATGAAAGAAAGAACATATAAAATAAATTCCCAAGAGCATCCCACCATCCACATGTGACTCAAAGCATGATTTTCCCCTTGATTTGGTGCTCAAGTATTCATCAATGATGCAAGGCAAAGCTTCTCCATCATCTCAGGTGCACCGATGAAATTAGGCTCATGATGTTTGGATCAATGATGTGCATATCTTGAAGCTATCCTATTACAAATTAATCATTATAAAAATACACAAAAATGAGTTATGGAGATAATTCTACATAATAAGTTTACACAAATGAAGCTTTAAAATGGTGATCTTGTCCCTCCTATTTATAGATTTTTGATATTAACTAGAATCAACCATGACCATCCATATTGAGATCAAGATGTGTGGCCATGAATTAATTCAATTTTTTATAATTAATCCACAAATACCCTCATAAATATTTGGAAGGAAGGGGTATTAAAGAAGCATTGGAGGCCTTAAACCTGATATTTGTTGCATTTATGGCTTATGGATGCCACCCTAAAAATGATGTCACCTAATGATGTATATATTTAGGAATAAATTTCAAATTAAAAGATATTCAATAACTTCCATGTGTTTTCCACTTAATCTCTTAATTTGGATTAATTTACCTAAGTGAGATTAAATCAAATTTTATGCAATTCTTTGGAAATTAATTATACACTATTAATCAAATTGGTCAGAATGTCATATTAATGGTTAATAATTTGATTGGAGTGGAATTAGAGGATGATGTTAGTTTCATATGGACCAATACCCCATTTAGGACATTGTTGACATAAAATAACACATGCATGTGTCATGTGCTTCTAAATTAGAAGAAATTAGTGATCCAGGGTGTCAAATTATGTTTTCATCATTTTAACTCAAAAACATAAAATGAATTTCCCTATTTAGGGATACATTATCCTAAATTAGCACTTTTATATGACAATCTTGAACCATTTAGCACTTTTACATGATTTTGGCCTAAATTATGTATTTTCAAAATTTTTGAGTAAGATTGACAATTTCAACACAAATGCTGTTAGGAATTGGATGTATACAATTACCTTGCCAGCTTCATAATATAATCAGCCAAGCCAAGGTGCCAAAGAGAGAAGAAGAAAATGGAGCTTCATTGATAAAGACTTCTTGAGGCACAAGACTGAGAAAACCACTTCAATAAGCCATTTAGAGATCCAAAGAAGGTAAAAGGGTGATTTCCTTTATTTTCTAGTTGTGATTTAATTATATGCTTTTTACTTATACTCTACCTAGTGTCTAGGATAGGTGTGTAAGTGTTTAGTGTGTTAATTTTGATTTGGTTTTATTGGACTAACACTATACTAACCTCCCTTCTATGTTTTTCTTGTTCACATACAATAATATGATCCTCTATGTCTTACACTATCTTATGCATCCTATAAGAGATAAATACCCCACTCCCATCTATATCCATGAAAGAAGTTAATAAAATTGATAAGAACTTCCACAATCATGAAACATCTTCTATGACAATTAGTGACAATAATATATCACTATGGCTCCGTTTATGATGAGTCCATGCAACCATAGCAGAAAAATACCTAGCAGAATAATGTATAACCCAATCACTAGCATCCCCTTATAATATAATTCTCTACCCAGTAATAGGTAACTACATGATCTTATACACATCCTCCAAGGTGACAGTGATTTCCCTAGTATGTAACCAAAATGAGAAGGTATCTACATCCCACCTCCCACATAGTGTAGTCATCATGTGTTTATCATAAGAAATCAAATCTAAAGATGTCATGTGACTTAGACCTGATCTCTCTAATACAACCATCTTGGCATCTATTAGGGACAAACCCTGTAAGGTCTCCATCATTTGGCCACTCCAGAATTCTCTCATACATGAATTAACCAATAAAAATACAACCAAATATGACATTACCAACATAAAATATAATTTTAATATATATAAATAATCATCAAACACCAAAAAATAATAATAAAAAACATAAACTAGGCCTACTAGACACTAGTGTTACATATAAGACAATAGTGTTGGAAAATAGTACCATATCTAGGACATTAGCTCCATATCCTAGACATTAGTGCATTACTATAATAAAGTGAGGGTAAATTTAGACACAAATTTAATCAATTAAGTGTTTGAAAATGTTTAATCTTGACATCCTCACTTTGTTTGGCCCATTCACTATTCTATTAACTTGAAATCTATACAAGATCACTCACTGTTCTAAAAATTATCTTAAAACCACTCAAAATATCATTCAAACATCCATAATTTGTTCACAAGTTCCTTCTAGACTAGTTCAAATATCCTTTGTCCTTCTAAGATAAAGTTGCACTAATTCAAATAGGCTATATTGTGACCTTGTCCCTCATACTCTAATGGTAACATTTAAAATTCATGATGTTGTATTTTACCCCTCCCGTGATTTTAAAAAGGTTGATTAGTGGAAATATTCAAAATATTCCCCTATATAAGCACACCAAGTCTTATCCAAACACATCTAATAATCACTTGGAAATTTTACCACAAATTGAGCAAAAGAGATATATTTCTTCCAATTCAAGTTCTAAAACATTCTAAAAATCATAGGTCAAATTTGAATATCTTGTATTTTATGTCAAGGGAACTCATTTTCAAGCATTGAAATCAATCTATCTAGTTGCATTCATATAAAAAATTCAATATTCACAAACTCATTCTAGGAGGGAGAACTACATCAATGTGTGGCCTTTTTAGGCTATGTAGGCAAAACATAGATTATGTAAGGTTATCTGATGGTAGCTCAATTATTCCTATAACCCTATTTCCCCATTTTTACATTTGATATCTATTGTGTTTATTATGCAGGAACTAGGGTTTATGTTTTATAGGTCTTCCACACTTCAAATCATTAGACATAGTTAAGTAGTAAACCCTTGAAGACAAGCACACACACCTAGATCAAAAATTTAATTTCATAGTCAACCAAAACAAAACTTTAGTCAATAAAAAAGGTTGTAGTGTATCCCTATCCTCCTATCATGGCCTTATCCCAACCCAATTTATAATTCTATTTTTTACTAAAACACAATTATTAACTTTTTTCAAGTAGTTTCCAATCATAGGTAACCTACATAGTCAACATAAAATCTGTTTGAGGGAGGTTTACATATTTGTTTGTTAGTTTACTATTTTTAGCTCATTTATAATTCTATAGGTTATGTATTTTACATTCAGATATATATATTTCAATTTTAATTGTTTAGATCTATTTGTTTGAGTTGTTTCAATTTAAAATAGATTAAACAATAGAAAATACAAAAAAAACCCTGATTATGTGCAGGAGAATAAAATCACCTTGAAAAATTGTTAATTAAAAGGAGAAAAATAGAGAGATACATCCTTGATTTTTGACTTACTTGAGTTTTGGCAGTGACTAACGATGTTGGAAAAAGGTTATGAAATAATGTATAAGAGACTCTAGAAATCACACAGTGATTTATGGTAGTGTGATAGTGACCATTTTTACAATGTCTCAAAAGAGGTAGTGACCAACAATAGAATCCAAAAGTGGCAAGTTGCTCCAAAATAATTAGACATGTCTAAAAATAGCTAAATATATCCCTAGGGATTGAAACTTTCTTAAACATTCCATCAAAATAAAAAATATAGAAGCCTCTAATGGGCAAAATGATGCACACATATGTCAAAATATTCTATCCTTTTATCAAACCCTAATTTAGCCACAATATCTAGTAATGCATCCAAAACTAAAGGAAATACACAAAGTTAGTGGTTGATGTTCCTTGAGTGAGTGTTTCTCTACATATCATGCACACTTGAGAATTAGAGTTCATGTAGTTCTATGCATGTGAGTGACCCATATCAATGATTGATAAAATCATCTAGCTTCTCTCCCTATATAATCAATGATACTATATGATTTTTCAATAAACATAATTCTTATTTTGGTACAAGTACGTAACCACAAGACTTCAACAAATGGTGAGTGAAATGAAAATAAAATGTGCACGATCCTTAATAAGTATGTGATATATATGATCAATGTGCAAGATTAATATTTGGTTATAAATGACTTAAGGTACATGGGTATATATATACATATTTCATTTCAAATTGAGACACATTCATGTATAGGTTTGCCATGAAAAAAGTGAAATTTGAAAATAGAGGCATGGTAAAACATGGCATAAAGGACCTAAAAATAAATTTAACTCTTTCATATTATTTTGACAGAGGTCAAGACAAGTTTCAAACTAAGCACACTAGAATAAGCACATTGCACACTTTTTCATTGTCACATATATTATCAAGGCACTTCATCCACTCACCAAGACATCTCCATGACATCATCATGATAACTCTCCAACATCTAACTCTTCCTTAGTCACCACCATGGGTTATACAATAGATCTTAAAATGCAATGTCATATCTCTCCCTCACATCAAAGAGGTTGATACAACTAGGCCTCTTCCAAAGAAATATGATTCCAATGCATTCTATGACTATCATAGGGCACTAGTGTATACACATAATATTTTCAACTTTTATCAAATACTGATGCTTTACATCTTGCATAAACCTATCAAGACTCAATCTCTCTAAGTACATGCCCTAAGGGGTGCATCAGGAAAGGGGTGGGTAGACCTTTAGTGCTTAATAGGATTGTTGTCCCTTATTTCCACATTATTAACAATCTAACCAACTCTTTAAACCATTCCCTAAGATTTTACTCCTCCCTTACACACTCTAATTTTTTTCCTTTTTTCATCTCTATTTCCCTCACCTTGATCCCCTTTAGTTATTTGACTGTACTAGGTCGATTGGGTCGACCCTGTATAGTTCTTAACCTTTGATTATTGTACAAGGTCTGGGTCAACCCTATACTATTTTTGGGTATTTTCACTTGAGATCTTTGTTATGTCTTCAGTCAACCTAGCTCAAGACCTAGTGATTTATCTTTAAAAACATACAAGGTCGATTGGGTCAACCTCATACAACTAATATATTTGGAAGGATTTAGGGTAAGACCTACCTATAAATACAAGATCATTTCATCATTATTTTAATATGCAATCAAAATTTATTATTTGCTTGTGCTTCTTTACAATCTGCTCTTCCACCATTCTACTTGAGGAGTCTTAGCTTAGGGTTTCTACTTAGAGAATCTAGTCTTGTAGATAAGTCTTGGATAATTTGGCCTTTCTTAGTTATCCTTACAAACCATAACAACCTATTGAGAATCCCCTTTCCCCAAGTGAGAGATTGAGTCTTGACAGGTTCACATTCAGGTAAGTATATTCTAACTTTGTTCTCTTCTCTTTAGTAGATAGAAGTAGTATAAGTATTGATCAAATAATACTAATATTCATATTCCATGTATTAGGTTTTTACTCATACTTATATTAATTTAGATTCTCCTATACATATTTTTATTTGCTTACTAACCCCTCATATTGTGCCACAAGATTTGGTGTGCACTAGACTAGATTTACTTTCTTGTTTATTAGAATAGAATGAACATTAAACCTATGACTCTTTTAGGGTTCTTTCATGATTGTGTTAGAATATAGGCTTTTAACCCTTCCTAGTGTGGTGTATTTTTATAAGTGATATCCTAATTGGGTTTATCATATCCCCATATTGGTCATGCTCCTGCTTAACAAATGTATTCCTAATCAGAAGTGTAGGTATGCTCTATCTTCTTTGAGCTAGGATTGATTTATAAACATGATGCATTTTTGATTGAATACATTCTAGTGAACTTGATGTGAATTAACCCTTACAAGATTTGTTAATATTATTTCATTTATTTCATTTTTTCATCATTATTTTTATCATATATTTTCCATATTAGATCGAATCTATCAACTCAGTATCTAACTTCTATGTGTAGGTTTTTAGGTACAGGTAACTAGATCAACCCTGTTGACCTAGTATAGGTTTTTAGCTTTTTAGACATCTGGTCTAGACTACTAAGTTGACCTAGTTGACCCTACAATTTTTTAGTCATGCAACATCAAGTTTTTGTAAATTTTGATTGACCCAATAGACCTAATTAGCATAATTTTTAAGTATATATCAAGGTTCTTGAATAGTAATTTTCATTTTTTTCATCTCTAATCCACCAAGGTTCCTTTCTATCTCTTTATCTCTTTATTTAAAATATTTCCTTTTTATAGTTTTTAGTCTTCAAAACTACCCTTGCACAATCAACTGTATCAACCCTATCGACCCAATTATATGTTTTGTGTGCTATCTGGATAACTAGCTTGACTCTGCCAACACTATTCATTTTCATACCTTGATTCCAAAGTATAGGTTCAACCTTGTTTTATATTTTTTGCATACACTATTGACTAAATTAATATTTTACCTTGTTTCAAATTTTAAATTAACCTTATATGTTTTTGATAATATAAGGTGGCTAAACAAGGGGCTGAACCCTTACAAGCAACAGAAAAGCCACAGAGGCAACCAACACAAAAAGTACCTCAAAATAGAAACATCACAGATTGTTAACCCAACAAACACAGTAAAAACAATAACTATAAACTAATATAGTTATAACAGAGAAGCAAAGTATCAAAATAGAAGCAAAAACTAAGGAGGTAGATTCTCTCCTTGCTTAAACATGGATTTAATAAGGTTATCCAAATTTGTAGAGTTCTCATTATCAGTAGTAACAATAACACCCAAGTCCTACAACACAAAAATGTTAAGGAAAATAGAATTCTAGGGCATAGTAGAAAGGTTTTGTTCTAGTTTATGAATGTGACCCCTCAGGACTACAATTTTAGATCCCAAACTAGCATTGGTTTCTATTTCATCATCAACTTCTTCTACAAACATCTTTTTTGCTTTGCCAGCATTTTTTGCAAAGTCAGTAGCATCCTCAGTAGTAGCCTCTAATTCTTTAGTCTCTTGGTTACCCTCAACATCCATAGATATTTCTTGAACATCCATGTCCTTGGCTTCATCATCCTGAGTGGATTCATCAGAGTAATTGATAAGCCTAGCCTTAGGAGTAGGTTTGCCAACAATTCACCTTGACTGCCTAACTCTTGAGGAGAAACCCTCTTTAATATCCTTATTAGATGAATGAGACATGCTATATTGACCCGCAGGGGTCCTACAAGGATTTTTTGGGGTCCCCATAATAGCCCCCATAGTTCCCACTTCACCAACATATGTCTTCCTCTTCTTACACTTTATACTCATAGTATAGCCCAGGTTGTTTATGGGAATCTCCTCAGGAGTAAAAAAGGAAACTTCTTTAGTCTTTATAGAAATAGGGGAAGGGCATGGCTCTTCAAAAATAGTGGTAGCATTAGGGTTAGAAGAAATTTCCCCACTATCAATTTGAATGGCCTTAGAAGGCTTAAGGGCAAGATGGAAATTATAAAGATAGAAAATAAGGCCCTGGTGAAGGGGGATATGTTTCTTAGTAGGTTTCTTAGCCAATTTAGCTCTAACCCTAAGGATAGAATGCTCAAGGGAAGAAAGAAGATAATAGGAAAGCTAATGTGTACATTTTTCCTAAAATGATTTAGAAGGGGAAGATGATAGTTGTAAAACTTGGTGAAGTGCCCCTTCAGGGTGAAATAATTCATGAGGAGAAAACACACACTGTCCCAAGGCTCAGGCAGCTTGGCTAGATCAAATCCCCCTAGTAGGGTACTAATTCTTCACCTTCTCCAAGAAATATCTTCTAACTAGAAAGGTCCACAATTTTAGTTTTCTATTGTAGTTTAATCCCCTAAGTAGTCATGCCAAAAGCCATATCAATCACATTCTCTAAAATCTCAAAACTAATTCCCCCTACAAAGATTCGCTAGTTTTGCCAAGACTTAGTGAATTGTTTAAAAAGGTTTTCATCATACCCATTAAGCCTCTCCAAATAGGGGCTAATCCCACCCTCTTTTCAATAGTGCCAAACCACCAGGTTATCTTTAAACTCACAATAAGAAATGGGTTCCATTTAGATTCTATCGCCACCCATGTTGGACTTACAAAATAGATCAAAAAAACCCCAAATTTCATAGTCATATTTGCAGTAACTTCAATCCCTTGATCAAGGATATTGATAAAGGTGATGAAGAAACACATAATTAGGAACACCATACAAAGATGACACTTACTCATCCCATGCTTAAACATAATTTCATGGCAATCACCATAATGATGAAGCAATTTGCTTGCCTTATTAAAGGGGTGTAATGAATTAGAAATGACAATCAGGAAAGTACAAAAGGACCCATACTCCAAGATACATGTTAGCACACTCTGAAGGGACTGATGAGGTGGGATATCTTTCCAATAGATCTGACTCATCCTTAACATGTCACTTCTTTTTAGTTCCAACTTTCTTTTTTTATTGCTTGAATGCTTATAATAGATCATAGAGCTTAATTAGGTAATTATTAATAAATTATTTAGTTTCACTATTTTATATTTTATGCACACACAGCAAAGTCACAAAATCAAAACAAGAATTTTAACATTTTTCTATCTAAGGCCAACCTACTTGGATTTCATCACCAAGGGGGAAGCTAACTTGATACTCTGGTCAAGTATAAAACATGGTTAATGGTATATTATAATTAAGCACCTAACACCCTTATCATTATGGTGTGTGAAGTGAGGGGGTGGGCTCTAATACCAAGCCTGTATCATTACCACTATAATCCCTTTCAACCCAAACTACTTAAAACCATCCTTAGATTTCCATTCTAGTTCCTTGATTATATCCAACTTATCATCACATTTATAATCATATCTTAATAATCTAATAAACATTCAAGCTGACCAATTAGTTATCTATTTACTTTCTAAGTTGATTTCTTGGTCTTTGATCAATTGTATTTTATATTGCAAAAACTTACATTAGCCAGCATTGGTGTAAGGTTTATGCTATGTGCTTCAATTGGATTTTCCAATATTAATCTAATTGACTATTTGTTTCCTTTCCGATATTTCTCTTTAAATTGCTTACAAAAATTATCTTGTTTTAGTCCACAAATCTATGATAATTTTCTTAATTTCCCTATCTAATTTACTAGGTTGAATTAGTTGACCTTGTACATTTTTCTAGCCTCTATTCACTATATTGGATCAACCCAATTGACCCTGTACTATTTTCTGGCCTTGCTTTCTATGCTAAGTCAATCCTATAGATCCTGTACTACTTTTTTCCTTCCTTGTTTTTCAATATAGTTCCCTATCTCTTCTTATTTGCATTATGTTCATCTTTATTTAGTCATAATGAAGTCTCCTATCAGAATCTTCTTGGATAGCTTGAATCCATTTAGATACTATATGGGATGTTTATTTCTCCCTCTCTTTTCCTCCCAAGATCACCATCACTCTTGGGGCACCTCTTCCCCTCCTTCATCTATGACTTGTAATATGTCAAAAATAACACTTCAAGATGAATTTGATGGATCTAATACTTTTTATACCTACCAAGAATCTTCTCATCTTCAAAATTTTCAAACTAATGTGGGAGTAATTGATACAAGTTTACTTAATAATCCCACTAATAATCATTCTTATATTAATCTTCCCCCTAACACTAATTTGGGGAGTGTTTCTACCAACACCAACCCACCTCCTGATACAACTCAAATTTTAGCCTAAGTTATCCAATAAATGAACATAATGTAAAATTATAACACTAACCAAATGATGCAACTTCAACAACATCTAATCAATGGTGGCCAATCAACCTCCAACTTTGTATCCTCAAGGTAATCCCAATTACATTCCTCCACCTCTTCAGATGCCTTAGGTAATGTTATTCCTCAACCCATAATGAATAATAAGATGATTCAAATCATTGAATCTCCTTGGCCATTTTACACATAGGGATTTGATCTCATTGGTAAATTACCTTGCTCCCAAAATGGGCATGTCTTTATAATCACCACTATCAAATACTTTACCAAGTGGGTATAAGCCATGTCTATTGTTAACATCACCAGTTATACCATTTATAAATTTATTCTTAATCAAATTATTTTCCACTTTGGTGTTCCCCATACCATCATTTTAGACAATGGTGGTAATTTCAAAAATAAACATGTTAAATAACTTTACAACAAATTCAAGATCAACCACAAATTTTCCATGCCTTATAATCTGCAATGAAATGGCCAAGCTAAGGTCACTAATAAAATTATCAAAAAAATTCTCCAAAAGATAATTTTTGAAACCTAAACTTATTGACACCTTCATCTTTACCTTGCACTTTGGTCTTATCAGACTAGCAAATGTACTACCACTGGGGCAACTCCATTCTCACTAGTCTATGTTTTAAGTCAGTTCTTCCTTTAGAGGTTGAGCTTAAATCTCTTCATATATCTCTTCATGGTATTATTATTGATGAATAATTACATAAATATCATCTTCATGCCCTTGATCTACTTGATGAATGTCATCTTTTTGCCTTACAACATAACCACTAATACAAGGCTCACATTACCAGACAACATAATAAATGTGTTAAAGTTTGCATATTTAATGTTGGTGATATTGTCATTAAATTAGAATAAACCCATGATAAATAAGGTAAATACACCTAAAAATTATGGGGCCCATATTTAGGCAAAGATATTCTTGGTCCAAGCACTTACCATCTTGAAACCAATGAAGGTCATGTTTTCAAAGAGCCCATCAATGCACAATTCCTCAAAAATTACTTTGCCTAAACATTTTATTCTTTTAATTATTTATATCTACATCTATATAAAACTTTTTATATGTTACTTACACATGTCTCTCCCTCTACAGTAAGTTATTTCCTTTCACAAACCTTTAGTCCTCCTTTTTGTTCTTTTGGTTTCTTGATGTACCATAATCTTCTTTATCTTCTTGAATTTTATCTTTTCCTCAAATCCATAATGGCACCTTAAAAGCATTAAAAATTAATTGAAATTTCATTTTCACTATCTCACAAAATCCATTGGCTCTTTCATAACATCTTCAAACTCTACCTTCTTATCTTCAAACTCAGACCTGTGTATAGGCATTATGGCTATATATTCAGTCATTTTAAATTTCCTTTGGATCTTAAGCCACTTATGTGTATTAATTGACCCATGTATTATTTCATGTATACATGTAATCATTTTTTTACATCTTCTTTCCTTTGATGGCAATTATTTTTAGTCTAAAATGAGGACCTACAAGTTTGTCACTTGTAGGTCTTCATTTTAATTTCATAGTTGCTAAGATAACTCCCTTCTTTATCACTTGTATTGTTGTATAAACTATTTTAACATTATCTATCACCTCTCAATAATCTTATAGACCTCCTAACCAAGAATTATATCATCCTCAACTTGTCCATTTTGTCCGTACAAGCCTGTATATACAATTAGTTCATATGTAAGGTATATACATGGAAGTTGGAGTTTATGGTCATGTTCATGCCACTATGATGATTCCATGAGATTAATTTATGATGAATGAGTGATTTAATTTTAATTTTATGTATTTTAACTATTTAAACACTCTCAACTTAGGACCTATAGTCCATGATTGTCCACCTACAAGTCTGCAGACCTGTAGGTGACTAAACACATTTTAGTCCTTATTTTGAGACAATACTTGGACCTCATTCTCATTATTTTGGATTTTAAATTATCCAATATCACTATTTTACATTATTATTTATGTTTAATTATTATTTGGTCCAAGCTTAACAACTAAACTTGTAGAATACTATTTATGATAGACCATACCATCAAATATCAAGACACTTGGAGACTATATACAAAGATCAAATTTCAAGGGAAGAGCACATGAATCCTATGAAAATGAGAGATCCTCCATGAAAAATTAGGCACTTGAAACTTATTAAGGTGGTAAACATTATAAGCCAACCAAAAATTCTTGTAGCTAGAATGATACATTCCATACACTTGAGACACTTTTCCTCTTATTGAAGACACCTAATGGAGTTGAGTTTCTTGATGAAACCAAAATTAAAAGGAGTCATTTTTCCTCTGAAAACACTCCACTTATCCATTCTCCTCCATCACATTATGCATGAAAAAATATGATAAAAATTGGACCCTATTTGAATGGATAAGGCATAGTGACCTACTGTCACTCTTAATGATTGTTCATTGTAGACACCTAAATTTCATTTAGTGTCAAAATGCACCTAAAATATATTTAATAATTTTTATTAAAATAGTTCATCACATCTCCCTCCACATTCAAATAATTGAATAAGTCAAATTATTCAATTATGAAAACTTTAAATCCTTATTTTAAATATAAAATCTAGATTTCACACCTCATCTAACATATTATACCTTTTTTCTCCCTCATACCAACTAAACTCCAAACTTTCTCAACCTCCTATGATTCATCGCCTGAGTTGTCAATAAGTTTGACTTATTCCTATTAGCTCAGCTAACCAATCCCATACTTCTTTCAACCATTTTAAATGGTATTCATCATCATGTATGAGGACTCATTAGCCACCATTGATTATTTGGATCATTTAATAAATCTAAGTAATCCTCCACCATTGGATCTTCCTCCAAAAATATATAAATAAACTTGAAAAACTTCATTTTCAAGAATTAGATTCTTGATTTATGGTAATGAAGTTTTATCCAATTCACAAGTGAATAAAAGTGAATCAAAGCAAATCAAAGCATATAAAAACTCCCTTTGCACCAAAATGTTTCCTTTTCTCCTTTGCATTGGAAGAGTGAGCACCACATTTTTGAAGAGCAAATCAAGTTTACATCACAATGGAGAAAGCTTGCACATTTGAAGTATAAGTTTGTGTTTTCTATTTTTATTTGTTTGTTGTTATATATTAGATTTAATTTAGATTATATTAATATTTCATTCTTAGTTGATTTATTATCACTTATAAATTTACTTCACGCATTTATAACACGCTCAGTGGGACATTTACTCATCTTTATTTATCCTTTGTCCATCATATTTTCATTTAGAAAGCATTTTTCATTTGATTTTTGTTATATGTATTTGTACATGAATTCAATATTGTCTTTTTGAGTGTTGATATAGGCTACATGTTGTTATCAAGCATTTTATGTTTGGCTATGTATGCCCATTATATAACAGTGAATTCAAAAACATCAATAGCAAAATTGTACTTCATATTAATGAAATAAATTTTGACCCATTTTTAGCCTCCTTTTAATTATTTTATTTATGTTAATGGATTTCTATTCACCTTTTTCATATATTTTTGTTTTCAATTTTTTGTAACTCTTCGCTACAAGGAAAGTACAAAATCAGTGTACTTTTTAGCAAAATCAAAGTATTTAAGAGAGAAATTATCATTCTTATCAGTGAAATCATGTAATTGAGTAGTAAATTCATTCTATTAGTCCCTATATATATATTTTTATATGTCTATAGGTTCAACAATGAATTCATTTTGAAATAATGAAATCATCATCCTTGGCAATGAATTCATCTTTTTGGGTAGTGAAATCATCCTTTATAATAGTGAAATCATCTTTTCTAGCAACAAATTTATCTCTTTATATAGTGAAATCATCATACAGAGAAGTGAAATATTCTATAAGCATGATATTTATTTTTATGTGCTTTTTATATTCTCTTTCTTACATTTGATTTATTACAATTTCTCTTTCCTGTCTTTTTGCGTAACTACAAATTTGTCATAGAGAAGTGGTTTTGGCTTTGTTTTTTATGGTTTTTGATTATTTTATTGCATGTTGCCTTCCTCAAATCCTAATTAAATATTATAACCATTTTTTTTTAGAATTATTTTCAAAGATAATCAATAAAAATGATAAGTAAAAATCAATTTCTTTTGCTCATGCTTTCAATCTTGCTTTCAAAAATTTTAGTGATTACATCAAATCTCATTTCAGCATTTTTATTTGTAATTGTGAAAATTGTGTATGCTCTTTCTATAACATCATATTGGTAAAAATACTTGGGAATAAAAAAAATTAATAATTTTCTATGTTACCCAAGTAGTGCACATGTATGCTCTTTTCTTGTCATCACATTGGTGATGATACTCAAAAATAAAAAATGGATACTTTTTATTTTATTTTTTAGGGGCTCTATTGACCATGGATTTCATCACCACATATTAGGCCAAACCTTTTTTACTGATGAGGTATATAAATTGATATCCATATTTTTTAAATTTTAGACTTGAATACTTATTCATTTTTACCCATATAATAACATCAAAATTTTACTTCTGGAATAACATCAATCAATTTTTAGGTTATGATAGTCAATTTTTTTTGAATTATTTTCCAAATTATATGCCATCTATATGTAAAATTCCACCAAATACAAATCAAAATACATTTAGATATCTATTTTATCTAACATTAATATCAATGTAAATCAAATTTTTGGTTCACCTTCATCACCACTTTTGTATATTTATATTAATAAAAACACATTTACAAAATAAAATCCAATTCAATCAAATCCAAATATCTTCCATCCAAATTAACCTTTCCATATTCATCAAAATCAAACATTTTATTTTATACCCAAATCATTCCAAAGCTTGAACCAAATTAAATCAAATAACCATGCCTTCATAAATTCAAAAAATCTAAATATTCTCACTTTCAACACAAATCTGACAAATTAATCCTTCCAAGATCAAACAACTTCTCTAGTACACTTCATGACTAGTGAATCCCAAAAATTTACACAATAACATCATCTTCTTACTAGTGATACTATTTTCTAGAATCACCCACGTCTCCCATCTACTTGTTATAGATCTAACATCCCTTATTACCCTAGCTAAGATTTGGTTGATAAAGAGTACATTAGAATGAATTTGCATCTATTCATGTTTGAAAATAATGCTTTGAGGGTATATCAAGATGTCTTTACTAAGCCTAATCAAGCCATCTCATTTACAAGTCAAGATCACAATCTTCCATTCATTCTCAACCAAACAACTATTTTTGATCAAATACCCATTTTTTACAAAGATCCTATCTTGACCCAAACATCATTTAATCTACCCATAATTGAATCACCATATGTCTTTTGTCTAATATCTAAGATTCTACATTTCTAAAAATGTCTTCATCCTAAATATAACATTTCTAAATGATCGATGAAAAATAAACTTGGCAATAATGCAATTTAGCAAGCCTTCTTTATGGCCACATCCAAGCCAAGATAAAATTTATTATCAAAATTAGATATACAATTTATTTTGGGATGAAATTAAGGTTAATCATTAACATTAACATCTACTTTGGTCCCAATAATAGCTTTATCAATGAAAAGTTTAAAAAATGTTAGTGATAATGTTATGGGTAAGGAAGAAACTTCATCTGACATCAATACAAATTCTCTTAGTAATATTAAATTAGTATGTTCTATTTACATAAACATTATTCTTCCCTTTCCCATTAACATCACACTACCTACACATGTCAACTAGAATCCATAGAGATAGACCTCATTGGACTTATCCCATGAAAACATATCAATTGTAACATCTATAAAAATCCATGAAAGCATCCCATTTGGAGAAATGCTACTTCACCAAGCATTGTTTAAATCTGTAAGAAGAAATCAATACACACCAATAGATGAAAAAATTATCTCCTTATTGATTGATGATAGTAATATCAAAAATAATTAAAACATCAAGTCAAATAGAAGAGAAACAACATGGAATAATCTTCTAGTTATAATCCAAGAAAGAATCCTAACTCTTATGTTACATACTTATTATGTTAAACTAGTATAATGGCACTATAACGATGGATCATGATTTTGAGATTAATTTTGATGCACATCACAAAAAGTTTGAAAATTATAGATTTTTTAAGGAATTAAGGATTTTCAACATGGATCTATCATATTTTGACTTTTTTTAGTATTGGTGGTTATTAAGTAGTGGTTGGGTAAAAGATATTGATTTTTATACATATGGAGAGCTCATTAGTCCCTGGTGTTTGATACTCTTTAACAACATTGCTTGTAGACCTTATAAATAAAGGCATCCTAATTCCATGATGATCTAAAGAACTCTTAGAAGGTTTATAGAGTTTAGATTTATTATTAAGCATATTAATGTGGGTCTATTTGATAATTGTGTTTTCCCAAGCAAAACCAAAATTACCATAGAACTCTTCCAAAGAAACTTATATTTATTCAAAAAATATTTCCCAATAGAGAAAAATAATTTGGATGGTTTGCCAATAAATCTTGGTGGGCTCAATAGCCTCATCCTAGTCAAGTACTATTCAAAGTAAATAATAGAAATGAAATAGAGATTAAAGAGGAAATCTAGTCAAAACAACATAGATTATCTAGAGTTGGTGTGGGATAGAAATATAAAACTAGGAAACTTATGCATCTTATGACCTTCCATTAGGAACATATGCCAATAAATCCACAAAAAAATCACATAAAAAAAAAAAAAAAAAAAACTAAATTATTGTCTACAAGTACCTTGACACTTGGGGGTAGCTTGTTTGCATTGCATTGAATTTACCATCATTTTGTATTATATATCAGATGTTATGTTTGGTGATTATTTAGTTTTCAATTCACATAACAAAAAAATTTAAAATTGTATCCTATCCTATCATTTTTCTTTTTCATATCACCCTATTACCTCATGAAAGAAATTTTTAAAATTAGCATTACATTAGTTCTTGCCTTAGTTCTTATGATCAGAGTAAATATTTTTTTACATATATTTTCCAAACATAATAAATACTAACTCACAACATATTTTTGAATATTTTCCATGATAGAATTTCCTCTTGCAGTTTCCTCTAAATCAGTAAACATTAAGCAAGCTAAAAAAAGAAAATATGGTAAATTTACTCACCTATCTTGGTCTTTGGTGATAAGCCCTTGTATCTTACTAGTCACATGGGGTCAAGAATCAAGGTAAAATCCTTATTTATAACATGACATACTTATTCAAATATTATCAAAATAAAACCATCTCTCACCCTTCATTGATCTTTGGTGTTGAGCCTTTGCATCTCACTAGCTGCATAGGATTAACATTAGGGAGAGATCCCTTAATTTCATATGTATAGTCCTTGGTGATAAACCCATGTGTCTATCTGGTTACATGAGAATACATGTAGAGGGTCATAAATAAAGTGAAATCAAAAGGTGTCCCAAGAAATTTTATTTAAATAGATTGTCTATATATCCATGCTGAAAAGGGTAAACTTTATCCCATTAATCAATTATGTTAGGGCTAGTTCTCTCGAGACACATCTAATAAAGTTAGTATTTTGTAAGTTTGGAAAGATGTAAATTTTATCCTTTGATCATAAGGATTAGGTCACCCTCTATTATGCAAAATTTTTATTTCTCTTCACCATTTCATACTTATCATATTCATTTATTTCATTCTTTTATTGCACATTGAAAGTCAAATGTTATGTAAAAAAAATAACTTGGTCATAATTATCAAAGCAATTGATTATCATATTTACAAATTTTCATGAATATCCATCATATTACATCATTTTCCAAAATAATCTAAACCATGTGTAAACCATTATCTATACTTACCCTAGTTACTTGGGGGCATCACCATTTTGTAATCCATTTTATATTCCCAAATTTATCATCTTGTCAATTATTAGTTGTTTATCCTATAACATGCTAAGTTTAGGGTTTTTATTCCTATATGTGAACTTTCATTCTTTCTCATGATAGTGGAAAAACATTTTTCTTATTCATTATTTTAAAAATACCAAAATACAAAAAAACTAAAAATAATACAAAAACACTCCAGAAAAAACATAAATCTCAACATATTTACTATTCTAAGATATATTCCACATCATCCCACACTCAAAATTATTCATCAATCATTCATTTTATCATCACTTCCTATATTGGGAGAACTACATCTGATCTGATATCCCAACATAGACTTTATCTAAAGAGGATTATGTAGTCAGTGCTTGGAGACATGAGGTCTTTAGGGTTAGCTCAACCACCATCTTCCCCATCATCCATTTCCCCCAACATGGATTAGCTTATTCTTATGCTTCTCCCTTGATTGTTTGGTACCTAGCCTAGATCTTGATTATAATTGTCTAATCCTTGCTTAGATTGACTTTGTTTACAAATTTTTACATCATTTGTTTATTTTAACTAATATATTATATGTTTCCTATCTCTAACCATTCAATTGTTTATTTTATTCATTTTTCTATCTCTAGCCATTAAGTTGGTTATTTTACTTCATTTTATCTCTATCCATTCAAATGGTTATTTCCTTTACTTTGTCAATTGTGGTCAATTTTTGTTGTTAGAGTTATTCTTTGTTTGTTTGTTTGTTTGTTTGTGGGTCATTCTTTTTTAATATTCTCACAATTTTTATTATGTGTGTGTTCCAAATCATTTAAATTACTTTTTTGTTTTCCATTATTGTTTTCTATGTGTTTAAAAATATTATTTTGTGAAATGAATAATAGTATGGTTATGGTTTTACTATATCATGAAGTACTTTGTTTTTACACAATTTATTCTTTCTTTTGTTCATATGCTTAAATCACCAACTTTCATCATGATTATTCAATATCATTGGTGGTAATGCATTTTATGTTATATTAAATATCAAGTTGCTCAAAACTTAATATTGTTAGAAATCTAATGTAAAGAACAAACAAACTTGCAATGCAACTATGTCACATTCTAAATCTATAAAACTACCCAATCATACATTACATAAGTCATACATTAATAATAAATATGCTAAAATAATTAAAACATGTTAATGTAAATCAAACTATAGGAAATATACCCAATGCTAAAATATAACCATAGATCTATCAATCATGCATAAATCAATCAATAGTTCATCAATGTCCAAATCCACATAGTACAAAATCTCAATAAATCATCATGAATATATATATATATATATATATATATATATATATATATATATATGTATATATATATATATATAATGTGTCTATATAAAAGATTCATCTTAAAATATGTATACATTGATGAATCAATCTATCCAATATCCCCTATGTCTCATCCTATTCCTATAATAGAGTGTTTGGTCTTAGAAATAGCTCCTCACATCATGGCATGCCTCCTAGAGGACCCATCACATGTTATATCTATCCCACTGACCTCTCTAACTTAATCGACTGAACTAATCTAGTAGATGTTGAATGTCTCATAGATTAATCCCTAAATGATGGTGATCTCTAAGAATGTGGTACAACATACTCATACAATCTCCTATAATATGTGGCTACTCCATGGCCCTCATCACTCTATCCAAATTAACAATCTAACTCTATCTAACTAGTATCACCCTTGCCTCTACTAGCTTAGTCCTAGTTGTATCTCTCTCATGTCTATAGTGTTGTGTCAATATTGTATAGTCTAGTGTCTAGGTTTATACATTATATCCCTATATATACCATTTATAAGTACCTATGATCTATCAACCTCAGACTACAATTATCTAATCTCAATCATCTAGTCCCCTCTATCATCCACTACACCCTATAATCTAGAAACCTCTTAGTGAAATCCATTAATTTCCCTATCACATTCTCTAATCTCCTCTCAGAGTATTTTAGTAAGTGCATGTTCCTCCCTAGATCTTGGAGTTCATGAAGAATTAGTCACATCCCTTCTTATGCCTGGGTGTCTAGTGTTTCTATTATAATCACATCCTCCCCTTCTTTATCCTCATTATCTACATCTATCAATGGATTATCCCCTCTAACCCTTGGATATTTATCTAGATCCATCCTTGTATAACCATCAATGTCAAACCTTTCTTTATGCAACATCTATATATCCTCCATGCCTATAATCTCCACATTATGTAATTGGATAATCTCCATAGCAAATCTTCTACCTCATTCTCATGATCATCCTCTATCTCCTATCACATCCCTCTTGATTTTGGCTTATAAACCTATGCCTCATGGCTATCTATTTAATCTAGCAATCAATCTCTAACTCCTTGTCCATGGTGGTGCATATGGAATAATAAATCTAACCAATCTCTATCAATCCCACCAATCTACATACCCATCAATAAAACCAGAATCAATGACATCTTTCCGATCAATCCACCTAATAATTTGTAATTATTTCCAACTATGATCAGCTATGGTAGGATCAATGGTCATGCCCCATCGTGATCTCTTCCTCATTGATTATGAAAATACATGTGGCCTAGCTAATATATGTTATCTCACCCCAAATTATCTCATCACCCTATGTGGATGATATCTCTATATTTTTTAATCACGTGTCCCTATAATGTAACAAGGGATCATCATATAATCCATCTATAGGTCATCATATTGCCATCAAAACATAATCTCCCTGTAAGGTCTCTAGGTGATCTAATCATCACCTAGCTCATCAATAGACCTCTTATAAAACTCCAAGTCACCTAAGTATAGTCTACATGCCCCAATAATCACATTATACCCATATGCTAATGTCTCATCATCAGACCAAGTGATCATACTTCCAACCAACCTCTCTATAGCAATGTGTTCCTAACACCACACCTGTAGCAATGTCAAAGGGATAATCTCTCTCTAATCTAAATATTTCCATCCTTTAAAAATTAGGTTCTAACTATTTTTTCTTATTTATACCTTCAACATCACCAATCATGCCATTGGAACTACATGGACTATGTCATAACTAGATGATTTTCTACTGAATTGACTCAAGAGAAAGACAAACTTATTCAAATGGGTACACTAAAGTCGGCCAAATAACATTCCTTAATAATGAGTCATGACAAATAGAATTCTTCTAGTATTAAGGATAAGAAAATGAAAAAGGACCTATAATAAATAAAGGGTAAAAAATATGAGGCTAATCTCAAAGCTTGATATGATTGACCAAATTTATCACCTCTTATAAGTGACATGACCTTGCTTCCCAAGAAAAAATTTAAATGACATATACCTTATTCATTTGTTAAATAAATACCTTTCCCTCTATTGATGTTGCACCTGTAGACACTAAAAAACTGCACACTTATAGTTTTTGATGACTAAATACCTTGGGATCCCCTAAAACTTCTTAAACCTTCCCAAAAACCCCTTAACCCAACCAAATCATTATTTTCCTTGATTACTTCACCAAATAGGTAGAAGCCATCCCAGTTAAGAAAACTACTTTAGAAGTTGTTTTTAATTTCATTAAAGAGAGTATCTTGGTGAGATATGGCATTCCACATAAGATTATAACATACAATGCTTCAAATTTTTCTTCTTCAAAGTTGATTGGATCTATTACAACTATGAAATTTCATTATCTCATTCTTTAAACTATTATCCAGAAGGAAATGGTCAACCTGAGTCAAGCAATGAGAACTTTATCACCATCACTCGCAAGCTAGTAGATGAGAATCAAAAAAATTAACACAAGTTATATGATGCATTATGGGTAGATCACATAACATAAAAGAAGTCTATAGGTATGTCCCCATTCTAGTTATTTTTTAAGATATATGCGAAAATTCCAATAACATGGGAATTTCCTACACTTTAGCTAGTTAGGGCCATCGAGAACTAGAACTTTAAAAGTCATTTGGATAAAAGAATTATGTACTTGAACAAGCTATGATGTAAATCATAATACAAATGCACTAAAATGTATGGACCCCATGAAAGTATCTCACCCATATCTATCATGTATCTAGTCACATCTATAATACCAATAGGACATAACCTCCCACTCTTATTAGGTAGAATAATGCCACTAACAACATCCATGAGTCCAATAGTCAAAGAGTCCATCTCCAATTTGGTACAATAGTCTACATCAACTCTACCTCTAATAATAGGAATCAACCCATCATAAAAAATACTAAATAACATATGTGATCTCATCTATACCCTACCCCTAATACACACATCTCCCTTGTATTAGAATACCCAGAATCTATACTCATCCTCTAAAGAGATAATCATCCCCCCTATTAGCAAGTGAAATATACTAGTCTCACTATGCCATCTCTCGACAAGTGTTGTAAGAAGCTCTCTATCCATTCAAATCTCTGGCATTTGTAAAATGGATGACAAGTTGATCACCTATATAAAATGAAACTCATACTCTATGAAGCTTTCCATCTACACCATTAATCTAGGTCTCTGCTCCTGAGTCACAAACACTGATAATACCTCCTAGAAATCACATACATTAGCATTTAAATAATTTTACTCAGCATTAAATTCAAAATTATAACTATGTTACAATCACTCAACAAAAATAAAAAAATCAAACAAACATTTTCAATTTATTCACTTTCATCATTTTTATTTCATTCTTAACAACAAAATTTTGCTTCTACATTTAGCATTTTCGCTCTTACATTATCCAAATTTGATATCAATCCCTTCAAATTCACCTTTGAGTTGCTACAAAAAATTCACTTCTCCCTTGAATGAATTTGCTTCTCTCACCAATGATTTTACTCCCTTATTTAAGGATTTTTACACTACTAAATAGCGAAATCATCTTTTTAACCTAACACAATTTTGCTTCTCTATTTTAAAAAATCACTACTCTATTTTGAGAATTCATAATTACCTATAATGAATTCTCTTATTTTGATGATGAATTCACCATTTTGGCAATATAGAATTCATTTCATCTTACTTTATACCCTAATTAATGACCATAAATGCAAGAAAAATCAAATTTAAACTCACAAGAGGCTCACTCCTCTTAGTTCTTTGGAACATCTTCACTCACTCTACTTGGTGCTCATGCTATGGAATATGGTAAATATTTACGCCAAGGTCTCAGATCAAAACTCTCAAATCAATTTTCTTAGAAAATAACTTTGAAAATCAAATTTGCACAAATTTATTTCTATACCCCATTTGATATATTTATATTTTTCTCCTCTATCAAATATTTTCCCCCATCCCTTCATCATACTCATTATTCATCCATTTTTCAAAATTTGGGATACATTAAATCAATTTATTTTCAAATTTTTACAATAATCTATGTAAAAAAAACATAATCATTTGCAATTAAATATTTTTTTTTTAAATTTTTAGATTTACAGCTTATTATCATTGGGATATATCATTCCCACAACTACGTAATTGACCCCTACATCATTAGCACATTAATCATTAAATCTCTGAATGGTTAAACTATTGTTTCTCAAATTCATACTCTAGTTTTAGTTTACTAGGGGTAACCTTTTTACACACCCAACATCTTACAAGTTTGACATCAATTCTAGAATAAGTTGATTTATTGTTTATCCACATCACTTTGTCTATTTCCTACTTTTTCAATTTTAAACATTTATCCATTTTCTTGCACAAACCCTCAAGGGGACATCATCACACTCATTTTAATTCATTTGATGAAAATTTATCCTTGTTAATCATCAACACTCTACTTCTATTATTGTTTGAAAAAGTATTCCTTCACAACACTATTTCAAAGATGAGAAAATGTAAACACCTAAATTTCATTTAATGTCAAAATATAACTAAAATATATTTATTAATTTTTCTTGAAATAATTTATCACAACTCTCTCCACATTTAAATAATTGAATAAGTCAAATTAGTCAATTATGCACAGTTTAAATCCTTACTTTAAATATAAAATGCAGATTTTACACCTCATCCAACATCTTCTATATGCAATGGGAAATGTAGCATATCTGTAAATAAATCTTAGATCAGAGAAGATAAATCTTACTTACATTTTTGATTAGGGATACATTAAATAATCAGGGTCATGACCAAGATGAATCTTCTAGACCTAGCCAAGGGATCTCTTACTACAATAACTTTGGTAGGGAGGGATCCAAAGCCTCCAATCAAGCAAAACTATGTAATAACCCTAACTAGGTCCTATGTTTTTATATTCACTAAACTAATAACAAGTAAAGTAAAATTCTAATCTAGTGCTCACCAAAACTTGTGGCACAAAGTGGGGGTAATAAAAATGAAAAGTAAACATGCATAGAATACATATACTCATGTCAATATATATGAAATACTAATGTATGAAAGAGAAGTGTAAATTTATAAATATATACTCTTACAAAGGAGGAACAAATTTAAAAAGATTTACCTTTGAAGATGAACCCATTAAGCCTCAATCTATCACTTGGCCAAGGTGATTCTCAAGAGATTATTGTGGTATGTAAGGATGACAAGGATAAATGAGCTATAGGCTACACAACCTATCAATGCATCCAAAATATAACCCACAAGACAAGATCCATATCTCCAAAGAAATTATGAAACCCTAAGCTTGTTCCTCAAATAGAATGGTGAATAAGAAGATGTGAAATATATCTTACTTCTTCTCTTCTATAAAAAAAGGTGAAATGAATGTGTTTATATGGGTATATCTAACCCTAATCCTTTTTAAAAGTTTAGGTTGACAAGGTCAACTTGATCGACCAAGTATCATAATTGATAAAAAACTAGGTCATAGACTAGGTCAGCTAGGGGCTGACCTAGACCCTAGTATAAAATTTATGGGGCCAACTATGTAATGTAAATTGTCAAAAAGGGGTTTAGGTTAGGAAATGGATAATGAAGGTGGTAAATTATTATAGGAGGGTGAAAATAGGAGGCAAAGCTTAGGGAAATAGTTTATAGGAGACAAGTGTGTAGATAGTAAGTGGCAAAAAGGGACAAAAATCTTGTGAAACACTAATGGTCTACCCACCCTTTCTTAGTGTATCCCTTAAGGTGTGCACTCAGAGATATTGAGACTTGATGGGTTCCTATAAGATAAATGGCATTAGTAATTGATAAATTTTGAAAATATTATGTGTATATATATGCCCCACTAAAATATCATCACATGTCATATAGGTGTAATACAAGATGCTGCTTTGGGAAAAGAACATAGTGACACATAACATTTAAGATAAATAAAGTGAAATAAAGAGAAAATAATATAAATTAAAAGATAAAATTTAAAAACACGTACCTTTACTTACCTTAGTATTATAGATAAAGAAGGAGATGCATGAAATGTGAAGGTGTCCAATGTGAGTAACATTAGGAAAACTTGTAGAGATTAGCAAAAAAGAGTGAAAAATAAAAAAAATTGCAACATGGAAATGCAATAGTTGAAATGATTCTATATAATGTTATGATTTTGGAACTTTTTATGATTTGGAAAAAGAGTTAGTAGAGAAAAAGTTATGAGCAAAATGAGAAATTTGATAGTAAATATTTGAAAGGTAAAGAATTTTGGAATAATAAATATAAATAGGTTAAAAAATAATTCATTTGGTATTATTACTATTCTAAGAAAAATAGAGCTCTGATAGACCTAGTGAGAGCCCATAGAGCCAAGATGGTGAGAAGACAACAACTAAGATAGGGAGGATGCAAAACAACCACAAGTGTGGCACAAGTAAGCAACTAAAATACTAAAATTGTTGAGTATTTTTATTTAAACTTGTGAGAACATGAGTGTTTTTTCATAAGTTAGATGATAATGTACCATTATATGTGATAGCCTTGTGCCAATACATTTTGTATTAGAGGGTGATCTATGATTTTGGGTTTATCATTTGGGTCTAGCCCATACATGATATATATGGGATTCTATTTGTTGAGCCTATTTTTTGACACCCCTCCTTTTATTTTTCAAAATAAGTATTTTATGTTGATTCTACCATATCAATGACATTGTCATAATGTCTAAAACTGCCAGTTTGGGGTCTTAGTTTATTATGATATTTAAATATGTAGTTTATGTTGAAATGTTTATCATGACTCTATATGTGGTAAAATTATTGCTCTGCATTACAAGTGGTTTCAAAAGCATTTATGAATTGAAAAAAAAAAAAGATATATCCACATAGCATAATTTATGTTTTATGAATATCAATTAAAGAGCAAATTCACAATCTTTGTGATATATATAAGATCGTCAAGCAGATAGCATTCTGTGATTAAGAGTTAAATGTAAAGTACTCAAGATGGTTTTAATTATTTTTGAATGAATTATATGTATGGATTATAAAGTCATTATAAGTAATGCTGAAATTATGGCTTATATTTAACAATGATTATAAGAATTATTTAGGTGACCTAAAAATATTTATAAGGGTCTTATTTTAATCCTTTGATAAAGTATTTACATTGTGGTGTGGGTTGAAGGTTGTAGATATTTTAATTAAAGGTGGTATTTGCAAGGTTAGATCTCTATTGAATCGAAGGTGGTTATATTTAATATGAATTATGTGGTTTTTATCCATGCAAAGGTGGTGAAGCATTAATTGAGTTGGGTCTTATATTTGAATCATGGTTAAATGGTTTTAAACAATAAGTAATGGTTATAAATGCACCCAAGATTTGGTGCTTATATTGTAATTTTTTCTATTTCCCTATAAATTCTAGAATTTAAGAATGGTGTATTGTGCATCGATCTAAGATTTTTAGTGGAAGGTTTAGTGATAACAAAGGTCATCACTATTTTTTCAAATTTTCTTAAAATTTTGGTGGACTTAGAGATAAGTATTAAAAAACTTACTAGCCAATCTTGTTTCAACACAGTCATTTAGTGCTTTGAGCTAAAATAAAATACATAAAGTAGAGTTATTTTGGTTAGTTTTCATTATTGACAAGCTCACAGTGGAAGTGAAGTGTTGGGTTTAAGGAAAATTTAGAAATTATTAAAGAAATCTACATGCAAGGTATGTTTCCATTTAGTAGGACAATTATAAGGTATTTATTGTTAAGACTCAACTATAATTAGTTCGGTGAAATTTATAGAAGCTAGTTAACTGGTTTTTCCATTAATTTTTCATGAAAAACATTTATTTTTCTTACATAAAGTAAAATATAGCTTTAATATGTGTTTTCTTGAAGATATTTCATTATAGAGTGATTTTGAAACATGCAATATATAAGATGTTATTTTGTGAAATGTAAAGTGATGAAATTTGGTTTGCATGTCATTAAGCTTTGACAATTTTTTTGAAATATCAGTTATGAAATGATTATGGAAGATGTAAGTTATTTTATATGGGACTAAGAAAAATATTTGAGATTTTATTTGAATACTTAGTTTTTATGTAGAATATTTAGGAAATTTGTATACAGTTTATTATAATATCGATTTGGTTTGAGCAGCAAGGTTTTTGATTAGTTCAAAGTTCTTGGTATATTTTCATGCATTTTTTTTGAATTCCTTCTGTATGAACATAATATATTTTGAAACATGTAATTTTTTCATTAATTTTTATGATTGGTTTAGTTGATAGTGAATAAATTTACACAGTGGGTTCATTGTATTATTTTCTAAGGCTTTGAAATTATATAGATCTTTGATCTTTTGACATTAGTATTAGAAATTGAAAGGAGGTTTCAATTTTAAAGAAGAAATTTGGTAAACCTTGAATAAATTCTTGATTTATCTGTTATTGACATACAACTATGTTTAAAAAATTGAGATCGCAAGGTTATTGAAGTTTATGTATGTTGAAAGTTTTAAAATTTGGGTTTACATGATTTTAAAATAGTCAGTTCTATTTAAAAATTAAGCTTATCAATTTGTTTTTTGTAACAACAAATGAAGATTCATGAGTAATAATTTTAGTTTTTAATGGATTATGTCTATCTTGATAATATATTATTTTCAAACTTCAATATTTATTGAAATTTATTTATAATTTTAGAAATTTAATGGATTTATAGATTTGATATGCAATTTTCAAAGAATTTTGGTTGTATGTTTTATTTTTTTCATAATGTCAGGGTGGAACCCCTAATTAAAATAATAACCAAGGAAATCCATGGAGAATAGAATAGCCTAACAATAGGGAAAAATCTTTTTCTCATAGTTATGTGTCTAGAGGTCATTTTTTTTGTAGGAGTTTCTCCAAAACTTTTAATAAGGGAAATCATATATCAATTCACTTTGAAAATATTGATACTACTTTTTTTAATGTTTTTAAAGCTTTGTCATTAAACCCTATGAATACTAGAGGAAATATAGGTTGGAGAATAATTGATTGGATAAATCATCCATATGGACGTGGAAATTCTAGTAGTTTTCAAAGAATGCAAACCACTTTACAATTAGAAGATAATTCAATATGCCATCATTATCCTCATCAAGATGAATAGTTTCTTGGACATGACTTATAGTAGGTTACTAAGTTACACCCTTCTCATGCATTAGTATCTTTGAACCCAAATATTTCATTTCCTGAACCTCCTACTCCATATGCCACTTTTTCTAAGGTTAATCTTACAATTTTTCCTCATTCAGCTAGAGGAAATAATATTACCATTAAACAAGAAAAGGAAAGAAATTAGTCCTTCAGTGTCACCAATAGTATCTACGATGGTGAAGAAAGTAAATTTGGATGTTGATGATGAAGAAGAAGATGAGGTAGTAAAGTTGATCAAATTCTTGGTGACTAGTATGAGTTATATTGAGTACATGATTGATAAGGGTTATCCATTGATTGAAATGCTATAATATTCAGAAGATGATTGAAATTTTTTAGAAATTTTTGGTTACATTTTGATACTTTTTAGAAATTTGTTTTGATTTTTGCTTGACAGTGGTTTTATAGTTAAAAAATATTTTTAGTTGCTTGATGGTGGTTTTATAGTTAAAACATTTTCAAACAAGAATATTTTGATATGGATATTTTAGTTTATATTTTAATGCATATGGATTAATCTTAGATGCAATAGTATTCATTTAATTACTTATATTGTTTTAGATCTTTTTGCATATTTATTTTATTTAAGTGATTACGATGTCTAAGGGCCCCCACCCGATTAGAGTCAGTCCCCTTGATTTATTATTTTTAATTTTGATCTTAATATTTATTTTTAAATTTAAAAGAGTTAGGTAATAATTGAAGTTTAATTAAATTAACTAAATTCAATTAATTCATAACCAATAACTAACTAAAATTTAGTTATAACCCATTCCTTAACGATATTAGGAGGAATTGTGTAGTCATATAAAATGTCAAAATTGGTAGCTTGAGTCTGGCTTGTGACACCCAACCCATAGGTCCCTCTTTCATGCTCGCATGACCCTTATAAACACCTTTTTACCTATTCTTAGTCATCTATGGACTTCTAAAACTTGATTCCAGCTTAGCTAGGCTACATTTCCTAGGCCAATCCTATCTCTTTAGGTCCTACACCTATAGGATAGGAGCACCCAACTTGGACTATAGCATCAGACCCTAGGGTGTCTTATTTTGATGCTCTTATCCAATTTCATTTTTATCTCTAATAGTTATTTATTTTTGGTTCCTATCCTTCATCTTTTCAGCCTAACACAAATACATTCAACCCATGACTAATAGATATATATAATAATCCATTCAAAGTTCATTTAGAAAGAGATTGGCAAATATTACAAAGTGAGCAAGAATACAAGAAGAATCATTGAGACAAATTTACCTATTCTATGCATACAACCATCCAATACAACTAAAAGTATATCTAAATATTCACACCAGTCCCTAGCCACCTCAAACACACCTATTTTATCATTTTTGTATCCATATTACATTATTGCACAAAGTGCATTAAGTGGGAGAAATACATATGACTTAATCCCTCTTCAAAGTATTGGTATGTAGGTAGTGTGCCCACACAAGGGGTGTGGATACAATTTCAATGCATCTTACACATAATAACCCCCCCCCCCCCCCCTTATTTCTCAATTTTATCAAAGAATAATGAATTCTAAGGTTTGAAGATTAAATCAGATCTACAAAGAATTTTGTAGACTTTTAGTAGTCAAGATTTCATAGGCAGGCTCACATAGGAATAGTGAACAAAATCTAGAAAATATAGGTCTCTGTGAGTAGTTTAGACAATAGTGATAGAAGAGGACAATAGCATTGGACTTCAAGGTGTCTTATTTTGGCACTCCTATCCTTTCACAAAATGAAATCTAGATTCTAATTTACGAAACTATCCTAGTCCTGCACAACCAATATCAGACCCTACAACAACAATTTTAATTCATTTTAAACTAAGTTTATTTTTTATATACTTATTGCTATTTATATAAAGGTTAAAAAAATATAAACAAATTATACAAATTAAAAGTTTAAGAAAACATTTTCAAACAAGAATATTTTGATATGGATATTTTAGTTTATATTTTAATGTATATGGATAAATGTTAGATGCAATAGTTTTCATTTAATTACTTTTATTATTTTAGATATTTTTGCATATTTATTTTATTTAAGTGATTATGATGTTTAAGGCCCCCCACCTGATTAGAGTCAATCACCTTGATTTATTATTTTTAATTGTGATCTTAATATTTATTTTTAAATTTAAAAGAGTTAGGTAATAATTAAAGTTTAATTGACTTAATTAAATTCAATTAAGTCATAACCAATAAATAACTAAAATTTAGTTATAACCCATTCTTTAATGATATTTGGAGGAATTATGTAGTCATATAAAATGTCAAAATTGGTAGCTTGAGTCTGGCTTGTGACACCCAACCCATAGGTCCCTCTTGCATGCTCTCATGACCCTTCTAGATACCTTTTTACCTATTCCTAGTCATCTGTGGACTTCTAAAACCTAATTCCAACTTAGCTAGGCTACATTTCCCAGACCAATCCTATCTCCTTAGGTCCTATACCTATAGGATAGGGGCACCCAAATTGGACTATAAAACCAGATCCTAGGGTGTCTTATTTTGATGATCTTATCAATTGCATTTTTAGCTCCAAAAGTTATTTATTTTTGGTTCCTATCCTTCATCTTGTTAGCCTAACACAAATAAATTCAACCCATGAATAATAGATATCTATAACAATCCATTCAAAGTTCATTTAGAAAGAGATTGGAAAATATTTAAAAGCAAGCAAGAATACAAGAAAAATCATTGAGAAAAACTTACATATTCTATGCATACAACCATCCAATATAGCTAAAATCATATCCAAATATTCACACCAGTCCCTAGCCACCTCAAAAACACCTAGTTTAGTATTTTTGCATCCACATTACACTATTGCACAAAGTGCATTAAGTGGGAGAAATGCATATGACTTGATCCCTCTTCAGAGTATAGGTATGTAGGTAGTGTGCCACACAAGGGGTGTGGATACATGTTTAGTGCATCTTACACACATTAACCCCCCCTTATTTCTCAAGTTTATCAAATAATAATGAAGTCTAGGGTCTAAAGATTAAATCAACTCTACAAAGAATTTTTTATACTTTTAGTAGTCAAGATTTCATAGGCAAGCTCACATAGGAATAGTGAACAAAATCCAAAAAATTTAGGTCTCTGTGAGTAGTTTAGAAAATAGTGATAGAAGAGGACAATAGCGCTGGACTTTAGGGTGTCTTATTTCAGCACTCCTATCCTTTCACAAAATGAAAGCTGGATTCTAATTTGCAAAACTATCCTAGTCCTGCACAACCAATATCAGACCCTACAACAATCATTTTAATTCATTTTAAACTAAGTTTTTTTTTCTATACTTATTTCTATTTATATAAAGGTTAAAAAAATACAAATAAATTATACAAATTAAAAGGTTGAAAAAACATTTTCAAACAAAAATATTTTGATATGGATATTTTAGTTTATATTTTAATGCATATGGATAAATGTTAGATGCAATGTTTTCATTTAATTACTTATATTATTTTAGATATTTTTGCATATTTATTTTATTTAAGTGATTATTATGTCTAAGGGCCCCCACCCAATTAGAGTTAGTCCCCTTGATTTATTATTTTTAATTTTGATCTTAATATTTATTTTTAAATTCAAAAGAGTTAGGTAATAATTGAAGTTTAATTGACTTAATTAAATTCAATTAAGTCATAACCAATAACTAACTAAATTTTAGTTATAACCCATTCCTTAATGATATTTGGAGGAATTGTGTATTCATATAAAATGTCAAAATTGGTAGCTTGAGTTTGGCTTATGACACCCAACCCATAGGTCCCTCTTGCATGCTCTCATGACCCTTTTCGATACTTTTTTGCCTATTCCTAGTCATCTATGGACTTCTATAACATAATTCCAACTTAGCTAGGCTACATTTCCCAGGCCAATCTTATCTCCTTAAGTCATGTACCTATAAGATAGGAGCATCCAACTTGGACTATACCACTGGACCCTAGGGTGTCTTATTTTGATGCTTTTATCTAATTACATTTTTAGCTCCAATAGTTATTTATTTTTGGTTCCTATCCTTCATATTGTCAGCCTAACACAAATACATTCAACCCATGACTAATAGATATCTATACAGTCCATTCAAAGTTCATTTAAAAAGAGATTGGAAAATATTATAAAGCAAGCAAGAATAAAAGAAAAATCATTGAGACAAATTTACCTATTCTATGCATACAACCATCCAATACAGCTAAAAGCATATCCAAATATTCACACCAGTCCCTAGCCACTTCAAACACACTTAGTTTAGCATTTTTGCATCCATATTACACTATTTCATAATGTGCATTAAGTGGGAGAAATACATATGACTTGATCCCTCTTTAGAGTATTGGTATGTAGGTAGTGTGCCCACACAAGGGGTGTGGATACACGTTCAGTGCATCTTACACACACTAACCCCACCCCCCCCCTTATTTCTCAAGTTTATCAAAGAATAATGAAGTCTAGAGTTTGAAGATTAAATTAGCTTTATAAGGAATTTTGTAGACTTTTAGTAGTCAAGATTTCATAGGCAGTCTCACATATGAATAGTGAATAAAATTTAGAAAATGTAGGTCTCTATGAGTAGTTTAGACAATAGTGATAGAAGAGGACAATAGCACTGGACTTCAGGGTGTCTTATTTCAACACTCCTATCCTTTCACAAAATGAAAGATAGATTCTAGTTTGTGAAACTGTCCCAGTCCTGCACAACTAATATCATTCCCTACAACAACCATTTTAATTCATTTTAAACTAAGTTTATTTTTTATATACTTATTGATATTTATATAAAGGTTAAGAAAATATAAATCACTTATACAAATTAAAAGGTTAAAAAAACATTTTCAAACAAGAATATTTTGATATGGATATTTTAGTTTATATTTTGATGCATATGGATAAATGTTAGATGCAATAGTTTTCATTTAATTACTTATATTATTTTAGATATTTTTGCATATTTATTTTATTTAAGTGATTATGATGTCTAAGGGCCCCCACCTAATTAGAGTCAGTCACCTTGATTTATTATTTTTAATTTTGATTCTAATATTTATTTTTAAATTCAAAAGAGTTAGGTAATAATTGAAGTTTAATTAACTTAATTAAATTAAATTAAGTCATAAATAATAACTAACTAAAATTTAGCTATAACCCATTTCTTAATGATATTTAGAGGAATTATGTAGTCATAAAAAATGTCAAAATTGGTAGCTTGAGTCTGGCTTGTGACACCCAACCCATAGGTCTCTCTTGCATGCTCTCATGACCCTTTTAGACACCTTTTTTCATATTCCTAGTCATCTGTGGACTTCTAAAACCTGATTCCAGCTCAGCTAGGCTACATTTCCTAGGCCAATCCTATCTCCTTAGTACCTACACCTATAAGATAGGAGTACCCAACTTGGACTATGGCACCGGACCCTAGGGTGTCTTATTTCTATGCTCTTATCCAATTACATATTTAGATCCAAAAGTTATTTATTTTTGGTTCCTATCCTTCATCTTGTTATCCTAACACAAATACAATCAAACCATGACTAATAGATATCTATAATAGTCCATTCAAAGTTTATTTATAAAGAGATTGGAAAATATTACAAAGCAAACAAGAATACAAGAAAAATCATTGAGACAAATTTACCTATTCTATGCATATAACCATCCAATACAACTAAAAGCATATCCAAATATTCACACCAGTCCCTACTCACCTTAAACACAGCTAGTTTAGCATTTTTACATCCAAATTACACTATTGCACAAAGTGCATTAAGTGGGAGAAATACATATGACTTGATCCCTCTTCAGAGTATTGACATGTAGGTAGTGTTCCCACACAAGGGGTGTAAATACATGTTTAGTACATCTTACACACACTAACCCCCCTTTCTTTCTCAAGTTTATCAGATAATAATGAAGTCTAGGGTTTGAAGATTAAATCGGCTCTACAAGGAATTTTGTAGACTTTTAGTACTCAAGATTTCATAGGTAAGCTCACATAGGAATAGTGAACAAAATCCAAAAAATGTAGGTCTTTGTGAGTAGTTTAGACAATAGTGATAGAAGAGGACAATAGCACTAGACTTCAGGGTGTCTTATTTGACACTCCTATCCTTTCACAAAATGAAAGCTAGATTCTAATTTTTGAAATTGTCCTAGTCCTGCACAACCAATATCAGACCCTACAACAACCATTTTAATTCATTTTAAACTAAGTTTATTTTTTATATACTTATTGCTATTTATATAAAGGTTAAAAAAATACAAACAAATTATACAAATTAGTGGTTAAATTATTGCATATTATTTATTTATTTTCTATTTTAGACCCTTCAATAAATTAGGAATAAGACTCCAATATTCTCAAAACTATTAAATCATTTAGTGAACCTGACTTACTTTGTTTATGCATAAAAACCCTAAAACCCCTAGGGGAAATTTCTTCTTGATTTTTCCAATATTTTTTTATGTTTTTTTACCTGTATGTTTAAATAAAAAATTCACATTTAATTTTTAAATTTACCTTAGTAATTTTTTAAAAAAATCTTTCAAGCCCTAGTTGCATATACTAGGTCTCAATATTTTTCTAATATTTTTTTGATTTTTTCCTACATATTTAAATAAAAAATTCACATTTAATTTTTAAAATTTACCTTAGTAATTTTAAAATAATTTATTTTAAACCCTAGTTGAATTTACTAGGTCCCTTTGCTTCTTATGATATCATCTTGCATATTTAAATCAGATTTTTCTAGTTAATTTTAAAAATTTACCATAGTAAATTTTGAAAAATTATTTTTCTCAAACCAGAGTTTACTAGGTCCCTTTATATTTGAGGTATCACCTTACCAATTTTTTACATAAAAATTAAAAATAGATCTTATTCATTTCAAAACATTTCTTGCAAATAATAATGAATTCATACTAGGTCCTATTATATTTATGAATGATGAAGTTTACCATATGTTAATGTAGAGCTTCATTCTTTGCTTTTCATGCTTAATTTTTATATTATGGGATGATATTATCATATTCATTGATAAACATGTTAAGATACCTTTTGCCTCACTATAGATCCTCCATCCCATGCTGAGTGATGTTGCATGGTCCATTTTACTCTTCCTTAGGTCACTACCCATCGTCAGAGAGCCTAGTTGACACCCTTTGTCCCTCTACCACCTTGACCTATCGATTATCTATCCTCTCTTCTTGTAGCTAATACTAATCCTATACAACTAGTAGATAATGTAGTTATATCTATTACTCAATGTGCCACCATGCCTCCCCCACCTAGTTAAGAGCCCCTCTACCCTCATATTCCTTATCATCCTAGGCCCAAACCACATACACAAGTAGATCTACACAAGGCATATGATATTATTGATCAATTGAGAAACACACCAGCTGATATTTCTATGTAAGAAATTCTTCATGAAGCCAATGTGTTTAAGGACATTCATTATCTAGCACTCACTCAGACTTCTATGCCCATTGATTTAGAGCCTTCTTATTTTACATCAGTGGTTAACACATTAAAAACTATAAAAGATGTTATTTATTTTGATTGTGAGGACAAGCCATTTTAGATAGTTATTGATCAAAATTTACCATTGTTCATACAAGCTCAAGTCAAAACCAACATAGTTAAGAGAGTTCTAGTTGATAGTGGTTTCATAATTAATATATGTAATATTACATTCTTATAGACCATGGGTGTAGATATGACATCCATGAAAAAATCATATAAGAATATTAGAGGGTTTTATGATATACCATGACAAACATTGGGCACCATTTCTTTGGATATAATGATAGGGCCTAAAATCCTCTCTATATAGTTCTAGGTCATGTCAGGTCCTCTTTATTATAATTTTTTACTTAGATAACCTTTGATACATGCTATGGGGGTAGTTTTTTATACTCTTCATTGATGTGTTAAGTTTTTCCATGAAGGATACATATACACATGCCCAGTAGATAACCAACCATTCAAATATTTTCAAATAATAGAGTTAGATTTGACTATTTTACCAGATGGGACACCTCATATCATAGTTTAGTCACCATTTCATCAAATTTCTCTTGATCAAATACATACATATGAGATAGGAGAGACTAGCACATCTCACACTCCACTTACAGTTGTATCCTCCACTCTAGATACTCAACCAGTCATAGAAAATTCAACCATTCTAATTATTCTATCAATCATGGTTCTTACACTAATTAAAATTATACAATCACTAATAGCAGTTTTAGTAGTGCTAGTTGATTCTATAGATACAGTTCCTATGACAGTTATAGTTACTCTGATAGTTATAGATACTCTCATAGCACCATCATCTTCTACTACTATAGTTGATGAGACTCCTATATCATATTTATCCCTTGTGGTAAATTATGAGTTACCATATGTGCATGATGTTGATGCATATTTACAGGCTACTTCAGATAATGATATGACACCCATATTCATAGATGACTATTTTTATGGATTGAGCTTTACACCAGTTGGCCCAAGAGAGTACTAAAATGACTCTAGATCTCTCATTACACATCTTACATCATTATTGGCATCTCATACTACACTCTCAAGATATACTCCATATTTTTAGCCATAGATAGATCATTTGGCACATACATTTCACATGGTTACCTCTATGGATATAGAGCTGGTCATTCAAATTCAAGCATGCAACACACAACATCGACCACTATTTATACTATAGATGTTACTTGATCATGGATTAATCACACTACCTATAGTATGACATAGATTTATTATCAAGTTTTCATGGAAAGATGCTCATCCATTTTGTCTCTTTCATAGGATCATAGGCCAATGTATAAACTCATATACAACTTTACAACAAAGATTGGATAAACTACACGTTTAGAGTACTATTCAAATTACATCACCATCAACACAGACTATGCCACTTCCACTAAAACCATCTACTACCAGAGCTAAACATCCCAGAGGATACTCAACATCTTCACTACCAAAGTAACCTTCAGTTCACCATCAACAAGATGACACTATTATGAGTGATAAATATTTGACTACATAAAGAGCATAGATCTTACTAACACCTGAGGAGATAGACACCATGCCTACAAAATCTATGGCATATGATGATAATCTTGAGGTATTTAATGGTGGTCATGATCCCTTCCTCCATCTCCATCCCCAGTGGGCTCCATCCTTAAACCCTTTACCCCTTTCAGCCTAGTCTTTTATGTCATTATGTACATATTACTTTATTCATATGCTTGTACATAGTTTCTTAGTATTTATTGTACATAGTCTCTTAATAATTGATTATACATAGCTTATTTTAAAAATACCAAAAAAAATATAATATTTAAAAATACAAAAACATTAAAATAACTCAAAACACCAAAAACATTTCAACTATATGCATTATCCATACTTTTCATTTCTACTACCATTTTAGACTTACATTTGTTGTTATATGCTATTGTTTGTAAATTTATATACATTACCATTACTTCACTTGATCTTCTTTGAGTGTGTGCAACAGCTTCCATATCTTTGATTGCTTCACTCTACCCATTGAGGGGGCATCCTAATTCATACATTTGAGACACATATCAATATATCTACCCACTAGGGGCATCTTATACATGACTACACCATCCATTTTATGTCATTCCTACACCACACACTCTAGTTATCATGTTGATGTACATTACTTACTATCTTACATAGATTATTCTATGGACACTCACTAATATATAACACTTGTGTATTTCATAGCATATACCTAGTCTTGTACTACATATCTTGCATACTTTCATTTCTTTCTTTGATTAGTTATATGAGATTGTATTTCTAGTATTTACATGTTTTTATTTCTTGCTTTACATTGCTAGATATGATTGCATTTCTTAATTCATATTCTATGTCTTGTGTGTGCATTAGCACATTTGCTAATGTCCTTTGCTTGTACTTTTTTATGTGCACGTGGCCCTTATGCTAACCTTTTTTGTTTCATTTGTATGTGTATATGGCATTTGAACATGCCTTGTATGCTTGCTTTCCAATTTGAGTGACATGTTCCCATGTTCCTTTCTTGCTTAGACCCTTGACCACTTTTTTATGATTATTTCTTCTTGCTTTGCATGTTTGCTTTCTTCTTAATTGTTTGCAATGTTATGACCCACATCATGCATTCTCTTACTTTTTTAGATGCCATGATGGACATCATGCTCCATCCCTCCTTGATAACTAACAACTAACTAGACTTATAGTTTTAGTTCACTATATTTCACATGATATTACATTGTTACATATATATAGGCATACCCCTATTGATCTAATAATCTCCATTACAAACCATGTTATATCTTGAGATATCTTATTGATTATCATTGCTATATCATGTATTTTTACAACATAACACACTTTTAGGGCTCTTTCTTCTGAGGAAAGTCATTGTAGGGTCTTCATTCCTACCCTCAGAAGAGGGGGAAATAAATAAGGTTTTTTTCATAGAGATCAAAGCCTCTAACCAGTCAAAAATTAGATTTTAAAATACCTAGAATACCAACCAGACCTCAAACTAGGTAGAATAGACTAGACAGATAATGACAAATATAGAATAGTCTTCAGAATTAACATAGGACAAGAGCACTAAGTTTGGGCTATAGCATCAAATAATAGGGTATATTATTTTAGTGCTCTTATCTAAATAGCAGAAAAACCATATTTTCTAGAAATAGATAGAAAAGTAAGTATAGTGGCAGATTTGTTAGCAATAGTTCAGTTCAAAATCATTAGTTTCAATATAGTTTTTCTCAAAGATTCCTAATATAGGGGGAATTATGCACAACATGATGCCTCTCACTTTTAGTTTCAAATTAGGTAATTGGTATAACTTCTAGATCAAAATCCATGTTATAAACACTAGTGATTGAGGGCAATGGGCATGACACAATTGACTTCTTTTCTTTCCAAGTTTAGTACATTACCCAGATATTATTAGCAGTTACATGCCTTATTCCATCTAAATGTGGTTGGCATAATTCATGAGTTACTTCCACATAAGCCTATTACCCAATTTTAGAGTGGCTTTCAAACAAGCCTAATATCCACCTTTTCTGAGTGGCGAAGAGTGGCCTAGTTTCTAGCACACATTCAACTATCCACACCACATTATCAGATTATAGAAAATTCATGAGATTTAAGAGCCATTTCATATGACACACATTCATACTAGTATCATTTTATAGCTTCAATTCATAGGGTAATGATGCAGCCAAAGGACTAGCTAGCCTTTTTATTCTTAAGCCATCTATTCAAAGGGATTGGACACATAGTCCAAACATTGATTAACACATACATGATCATATAGATTCACTTAGTGAGTGACAACAAATCCAAAGGGTCAACCTTTGCATTCTTGAGCCACTCTCAGAGAATTGAGTACTTAGCTATGTTCATGATATTACTCTTGGTACAACACACACCATCATTCAACACATACCCAACATCACTCAATATCACAATAAGTTTTCTATTGGTTCATGTACCCAACAAGGTGTATTCATTCCTTTCTCTTCCTCTCTCTTTTATCTAGCTTTTTTATATTTTTACTTTAGACATAACATGTCTAGTAAGAACTGATCTACTCCTAATTTTCTTTTATATATTTACACTTCACGACATGATCTCTCTATTCACACCCAACATCACGTAACTACATGAGATTTACCCTTGTAGGTAAGTTCAAGTACACTTTCTACTTTCCTTTATCCTAGTATCTCACTTTGCTACATCACTAGAATAAAGTTGGGGGGGGGGGGTAAATGTAGTCATATAAAATGTCAAAATTGGTAGCTTGAGTGTGGCTTGTGACACCCAACCCATAGGTCACTCTTACACGCTCTCATGACACTTTTAGATACCTTTTTTCCTATTCCCAATCATCCATGGACTTCTAAAACATGATTCCAGCTCAGCTAGGCTATATTTCCTAGGCCAATCCTATCCCCTAGGTCTTACACTTGTAAGAAATGAGTGCCCAGCTTAAACTATAGTGCCAGATCTTAGGGTGTCCTATTTTGATGCTCCTATCAAATTAATTTTTTAGCTCTAATAGTTATTTCCTTTTGGTTCCTATCCTTCATCTTATCATCCTAACGTAAATACATTCGACCCATGACCAATAGATCTCTATAAAATCCCATTCAAAGTTCATTTAAAAATGGGTTGAGAAATATTACAAAGAAAAAAGGAATATAAGCAAAACCACTAAGGCAAATTTACCTATTCTATACATACATCTATCTAATATAACTATAAGCATATCCAAATCTTCACACTAGTCCCTAGCCACCTCAAACACACCTAATCTAGCATTTTTGCATCTGCATTACACTATTACACAAAGAACATTAAGTGGGAGAACTACATATGGCTTGATACCTCTTCAGAGTATTGTTATGTAGGAAATATGCCCATACAAGGGGTATGGATACACATTTAGTGAATCTTACACACACTCCCCCCTTCTTTCTCAAGTTTATCAAAGCATAATGAAGTCTAGGGTTTGAAGATTAAATTATCTCTACAAGGAGTTATATATACTTTTAACAGTCAAGATTTCATAGGTAGGCTCACACAAGGACAATAAATAAAACCCAAAAAACTCAAGTCTCTATGAGTAGTTTGGACAATAGCAGTAGAAGAGGACAATAACACCATACTCTAGGGTGTCCTATTTTGGCACTCTTGTCCTTTTATAAAATAAAAGCCAAATCTTGATTTTTGATATTGTCCCAGTCCTACACAACTAATATCAGAACCTGTAATAGTTGTTTTAATTCATTTTAATTTATGTTTATTTTTGCCATAATTATTATTATTTATAGAAAGGTTAAAAAATACAAATAAATTATACAAATCAATGGTTAAATTATTGCAATATTATTTACTGGTTTACTATTATAGACCCTTAACTAAATTAGGAATAAGACTCCAATATTCCCAAAATATTTAAATCATGATTAAAGTCAGACCCCTTGATTTATTATTTTTAATTTTGATCTTAAGACTTATTTTTAAAATCAAAAGAGTTAGGTATTAATTGAAGTTTAATTGACTTAATTAAATTCAAATAAGTCATAACCAATAACTAACTAATAGTCAGTTATAACCCATTCCTTAATGATATTTGGAGAAATTGATTATAAAATAAGATAAAAAAGATATAGAAGAGGAGGAACATTACACAGATAGATCAAGGACACTTTCTTTGATGGTTAAGTAACTTGATTAACAAGCACATATTTGTAGTCATATGAGAAGAATCTGACTACTTGGCCTAAATATTGATGAACACTTTATTGTGTGCAACATATTTTTTTATCAATTCATATTGTATTAGTTGTTATTTTAAAGACTTTTATATCATAAATAATGTTTCTTAATAAAATTTAATTTCCTTGATAAGATGACTCTTTCTTAAAAGACTCACAAATCTTCATTTATTTTCTTAATTTAGGTCTTAGTTTGATGAGGGTGTTTTATTAAGAATAGTTTATTTTAATTATTTAGTTATTTTGATTATTTTTAGACTTAGACTATTTTACTTTTAGTTATTTATGTCAATTTTCTAGTTTAAGTAACTTAATTTGATTTTTTTAATTGCTTTTAGTTTTTAGAATAGATTTAGTTTTCTTTATTTATTTTTTTAGTTTAATTAGATTCTTTCTTAGTTTCATTATGGTTTACTCTTATTAGAATTATTTTATTGCCTAGGATTAATGTTGTTTTTATTTCTATTTATTTTCTTGTCTTTCTCAGATTTTGGTTTTAGATCTCTCTAGAATGTTAGTTTTATATTTGTCTCTTTCTTTGGTTATCATTTCAATATTTTATTTGTATCTTTTTATTTCTTTTCATTACATATCTTTTGAGTTAAACATAATATATTATAGTTATTATTGATTCATAAATATTTATAAGGAACATAAGTCTTTCCTTTAAGAGTTTATCTAATTCATAGATTTTATCTATCGGATAGGATTGATTACATAATAATATATGTTTATTTATTTCAAAGAGAACATTGTTAGGAATAACTACATAAATTGATGCAGAATAATTTCATAGAATCACAATAATAAATATAAATAGAGATGCATAAAGAAAATAAATAAAATGCACAACAAGAATACTAGATTTAACGTGGTTAATCTAATGTGAACTACATCCACCAAGAAACACTTGCTCAAATTTTATTACAAGTCATGAGAGTATAATCCACTCTCAGATTAGTTTTCTCATAATTACAATGCACAAATATTATTTAGAGCTATGCTCAACAAACCCTCTTGAATTTTCACCTAAATTCACATACTCTATTCTTTCTTCTCAAACCCTTGTTCTCATGATGTATTACCTATGAAATATCTATCTATATATAATATATCAACAAAAAAGTATTGAAAAATAATGGGTACCAAAACCATGGGAAAAATCAACCCAAAATAACCCAATGAAAATACATATAGAGTGTATAGTACATTTTAAATGTATAGTATTTGAAATACACTATAATTTAGAAATAAGATCCATAACATAACAATCTCCCAATTGGAGATTGATTTCCTTTAATCAGGCTTTTCAACCCTTCAATATCATTTGTGAAGGCCGACCAAAATTGAACATAGCTTTAGTTTCTCCCTTGTGACCACCTTGTTTATCATGTCTATAGGATTATGATTGGTATGAATCTTCTCTAGCTTCAACTTCTCTTCCTCCAAAGTTGTCCTAATGAAATGGTACCTCAACTGTATATGATTCATCCTAGAGTGAAACACAAAGATCTTTTCTAGATGTATAACACTCTGAATATCACTATATAGCTTCTCTTCCTCCCGCTTATGTTCTAAATATTCAAGCAATTTTTGTAACCAAATCATTTCTTTGCTTGCCTCTATGGTAGAAACATACTCAACCTCTATGGTTGATAAAGCCACACATTTTTATAGTCATGAAATCTAGCTCACCATTATGTCACCTATAGTAAATACATATCCTGTTGTACTCCTCTTACTATCGAAATCTCCATCCATGTATGAATCACATATCCACACAAAGTGGTGTCCAATCCACCATAGCTTTAAATTATCCCTATGGTCCCTCTTAAATACCAAAAGATCCACTTCACTACCTTTTAGTGTTCTCTACTTAGATCACTCATGTACCTACGTACTACTCCCACTACATGGGAAATATCTAGCTTAGTGAACATCATGGCATACATCAAGCTAACACAAATTGATGAGTATGGTACATGTGACATATAGATTCTCTCCTCCTCTATCTTGGGACACTTCTCCTTTTATAGCTTGAAATGACCTACCAAAGGGGTCCCAACCAATTTAGCATCCTACATACTAAACCTCTCCAAGACCCTTTTGATGTACTCTTCCTGAGATAAATTTAGTTTTCATTCCTTCCTATCTTGAGTTATTCTCATAACAAGGATTTGTTTTGTTACTCCCAAATCCTTCATAACAAAGGAATTACTAAGCTATTCCTTGAGTACCTTTATTTCATGTATGTTCTTACCTGCAACTAACATGCCATTTACATATAGAAAAAGGATAATGTAATTACCATTATCAAACTTCTCAATATATATGTAATGGTCTAAATGACACTTGAAGTATCCCTAATCTATCATAAAACTATAAAATTTCTTGTACCACTATTTTAGAGCTTGTTTTAGGCCATAAAATCTCTTCTTCAGTTTGCACACCATGTTTTTATTTCCTATGACGTCATATCCCTGTGGCTACTCCATATACAAGTCCTCATCTAAATCACCATGAAAGAAAATAATCTTCACATCTAGCTACTATAAGTGCAATTCTTCCTCTACCACTATCCCAAGAATAGTCCTAATATAAGTCATATTTACCACTAGGGAAAAAATCTCATCGAAATCAATTCCCTTCTTCTATGGAAACCCATTTAACACCAACTAGGCTTTGTACCTTTTCTTGCCTCCATCATCTTCTTTAACTCTATACACCCACTTGTTCTACAATACTCTCTTACATTCAAGTTGGTTTACCAGATCCCAAGTCTAATTTTTCATGAGAGACTAATGCTCCTCGTCTATAACTTACTCCCACTTCTTCATGACATCTACTTGCATTGCTTCTTCAAAGCACTCTGGCTCTCTAATTTTAGTGAGTAATAAATAATTAAGAGATGTATAAAAATGTTCAAGTTCCATTTTTACCTTAGAAGACCTTCTCACCATAGGAGTTTGGGGCTATTATGGAGTAGGTGCTTGAACTACTTGCTTGGACACTTTATCATCTATAATGTCCTTTAGTACTGTGTACTCTTTTTTGGAATCCTCTTTATGATCATGTAACTACTATTTATATATGACTTTTTCAATAAAGATAACATCCCTAGACCTAAACATTTTCTTATCCTTAAGACTCCAAAATTGGAAACCAAAAGCATCCTCACCATAACCAATAAAGGTGTATTTTTTAGACTTAGCCTCTAACTTGGTTCTATCATCCTTATCAATATGAATGAAAGATTCATAACTAGATATTCTAAGAAATGAATAATCAATCTTCTTACCAAACCAAGCTTCCTTAGGTTTTCCTCCATCTAAAGTAGATTAAGGACCTTTATTTATCAGATATACTATTGTGTTTACTACTTCTACTCAAAATTGAAGAGGTAAACCTTCATGAAACCTCATAATCCTAGCACACTCAATGATAGTCATGTTCATCCTTTTTGACACTCCATTTTTGTGGATTTTTTGGAACCATCCTCTATCTACAAATTCTGTTCCTTGAATAGTAATAAAAAATGCATTATTGCAATATTCCCCACCATTATCTAACCTGAGACATTTTAACTTGAGACTTATTTCATTCTTAACCAAGTCTTTCCATATTTTAAACATATCAGGCACATCTTATTTTCTCTTAATGTCATACACCCAAACTTTCCTAGTTGTATCATCAATAAAAATCCCATAATAAGATGACCCACCAATAGAAGATACTCAAGCCAACCCCCATACATCTGAATGAACCAAATCTAACTTATTCTCCTTCCTCGTAGGTCTAACCTTGAGAAAATTTAACATTTTTTATTTTTTATACACATAGTCTTTATAGAAATCTAAATCAAACCCTTTCAATTAAGGCAACCAATCCTTCAAAATTTGCATACCTTTTTGGCTCATGTGATCAAGCCTATTGTGCTATAAGGTTGTATCTACATCTAAAGAAACTAAATTATAATAATCAACACTACTTGATAAATATAGGTTACCAAATTTCTTACCTCTTGCTATCATAAGAGCACCCTTGGTAACCTTCTAAGAATCTATTGTAAATGTCACCATACAACCTTCACTACCTATTTGTCTTATGGATATTGAATTTTGTCTCAACTTAGGCACATGCTTGACATCCTTCAGTAGCCAAGTGTTCCCATTCTACATCTTGATTTGAACACTTAATTTTCCTACTATGCTGCAAGGCTCATCATCACCAAGGTAAACATGTCTAAAATCCCCTTGAACATAATCAATAAAATAATGCCTATATGGTGTAGCATGAAAAGAAGTTCTATAATATAAATCTTAAGATTTATTAATATTGTCAATGGAGAGAATTAATGCATCCTAACAAACATTGCCTATTTACACATTCACCTACTTAGTATATTCCTACTTTTTGTTCTTGTTTTGAAGAGACTAACAATCCTTCTTCACATGCCCTGTCTTTCCATAGTGCCAACATACCATGCTTGCCCTTGATTTTGACCTTTTAGGGCCATTTGATTTTCCATTCTTTCCTTTTCCTCTAATTTTTTTAATCCTCTACTCTCCATCACCAAATCATCACCTGAAGTAGAAGTCTCCCTAGAGATTTCCATCACATTTCTTCACTAAATATTACTCTTATGACATCCTCAAACATCAACTTGGCGTTATTAGAGACCGAGTTACTCACAACCATTACTAGGCTATTCTAACTCTCTGGTAAGGAACACAAAATAAGCAAAGCCATAACTTCATCATTAAAATATATTTTTACAAAATTCAACATACTCACAACCATATTGAATTTTTTCAGATGATCAACAACTAAATCATTTTTAGACATCTTCATATTAAATAAATTTTTCATTAAAAATATTTTATTAGAAGTAGAGGGTTTCTCATATAACTTCCATAATGCATTCATGAGACCTTTTATGGTCTTATCCTATGATATATTAAACACAATCAAAGATGTAAGGCATAACCTAATAGCCCCAAGTGATTTCCTATCAAGTAGCTCCCAAGCCTCATTTGTGATACTCACTAGTTGCTTTAATTTTCCTCCTAACATAGCATGGAGGTCTTTCTAATAGAGATAATCCCCCATCTGCATCTATATAGACCAAAGTTCTATATGTTGAACTTTTTAACTTTTGATCTATGATCATCAACCATAGTTCCCACTTGAACTAATAACCTTTCTTGTGATTCAACACTTTAAAAAATATAACCTAAAGCTCTGATAGTAGTTGTTAGGAATAAATATAGAAATTGATGTGGAATAATTTCATAAAATCACAATAATAAATATAAATAGAGATGCATAAAGAATATAAATAAAATACACAACAAGAAGAAAAAAATTTAACGTGATTCACCCAATGTGGGCTACATTTTCCAGTAAACACTTACTTAGATTTTATTACAAGTGACAAGAGTACAATCTACTCTCAGATCAGTCTTTCACAATTACAATGCATAAAATTATTTAGAGCTATGCTCAACAAACCCTCTTGAATTTGCACCTGAATTCACACACACTCTATTCTTTCTTCTCAAACCCTTATTCTCATTATGTATTACCTATGAAATATCCATCTATACATAATACATCAATAAAGTGATATTACAAAATAATAGGTACCAAAACCATGGGCAGAATCAACCCAAAATAGTTTCCCATTAAAAGGGGTCCAATTTTTTTTTTGGGTCTACTACCCTCGAACCCCCATTTGTTTGGGGTTGCCACTCCCAAACCCCTATTTGGGGGCTACCACCCCCAAACCCCTACTTGAGGCCTATCCCAACCTTGAACCTCAACAAGAATACATATAGAGTGTATGGTACATTTTTAATGTATAATATTTAAAATACACTATATTTTAGAAATAGGCTCCACAACACAACAAGCATTTGATTTCTAAATTAATAATTAAGTGTTGTTGAGTATTTGGCATACTTATTATTATTCTAGATTATTTAAAAACTTTTTTATGCATCTTTTAGATCTCTTTTTATCTTTTATACCAAACTATTAAACTGGTATTATTTAGTTTTAACCTTCATGATAGGTTAAAGGGATGATTCATTGACATAATAAATTTAATCATCAACAAATTTTGTGACTCTGCTAGGGATAGTTTAGTAATCTTAATTTTTTTGTTGTTATCCATGGCCATTAGAGGTCAACACCCAATTACCCAACCCTTAGTTGATATTGCTAAAGAACAAGTTGACATTGCTTCTAGTTTAACTCATTTTTCTTGGTATAATAAACCTTATTATTTAGATCATATTTTTGAAGTGCTTAACAAAGAATTAAAAGAAGCATGAATTATTGACATTCATGCAATTCTTACATGTGAAACTCAAACTCATATTTATAAAAAAAATCATAAGATTAGACTTGAAAGAGAAGTAATCTTACACGTTAATCCTCAACGTAGATTTCATTTTATTTCTTATTCATTTCATCTTGAAGATTTTATTGCTCATATTGATCAATCTAATCAAGTAATTAACATAGTTAAAAATTTAGATGGAAGACAAACAAGAATAGTAGTAGAGGGTTCAGGATTTTATTCTAGGTCTTCAGAATAATATAGATTAATTTGAAGTAACTGATGAAGATAATGATTTAGATGAAAACATTGTACAACCCTTAGTAAATCCTTGGATTCATGGAAACTTAATTAATATTGGTGCTCATCTAGTTAAATTACCTTAGTTAAAGGGAATTAATGTTCCTAAGTTCTTAGGAAGCCTTGGTGAGTCATGGGAGGATCATTTAGATGTTTTTAAACTAGTTTGTGCTACTCTTCATATTGCTAATGAAAAGGTTTCTCTTAGAGTTTTCTCATAGAATTTAAAAGGTAAAGCTTACCAAGTATATATTAGTCTTCCAAAAAATGTTATTAGCACTTGAAAAGATATCAAAGATTGGTAAGAGGTATGTTTTGGTAAGTTTTAAAATGATTTAGATCTAGTAAATGAATTGGTTAATATTTCAATTGATCCTAGTGAAACCATGTATGGTTTCATAAGTAGATTTATTAGGTTACGTCAGAAAATTTCACCTGATGTTAGGCCATATAAATTTGTCAAGGCTATATTTTTGTAATGTTTTACCTCTAAAATATAAAATAGCCATAGAAGATAAATATATTATAAAAAATGATGAAAATGTAATTTTTTACATAAAATATGAAAAAAATTGAAAATAGTTGGTTTTAATGATAGAATCGTGATAGGGGTAAATTCAGACAATGCAAAAATTCTAAAATCCATTCATAATAGTAGTAATGAGTTGGTCTCCATTAAGAGATAATTAACCAATAAACCATCTTCATCAAGTAAGTCATGATTTTATCAAAATAATCAAATTGAAGACAATTTTTTATTGTAACATTTGTGAATTAGATCATGACCCAAAATATATATCCAAGGAAACTATTGCATTTGATATGGCTGACAATATAAATATGTGTGGGACTGGTAAATCTTCAGATGATACTAAAACCATGAATTTTTATGTTGTTAATACTAGATAAAGAGATTATTCCAAAGCAATAAATATTAATCAAAATTCTTATCAAAACTAAGATAAAGGTAAAATTATTCATAAAAATGCAACCTCAAATAATGTTGTAATGAATTCCAAATATAATGATCCTTTATCAACAAGTTTTAATAATTGTTGATATCATCCTTTTAAGCCTAAAAATTATATGCATATACATCATACAAATGTAGGGGATTATAATATTATTGATGATTTATCATCTATTAAGGTATGGTTTTCATTATTACAAGCTACTAGTTTTCTAAGACAACTAGAGAAAATTAATGAAATTATTAAAAATCCAAATTCAAAGAACATTTTAGGATTTTAGAAAGATAGTAAAAATGATGAGCATACTCAATATATTATTTTTGATCAAATTTATGACCCTCCTAAAGATTATATACCACTTTTTTATATATCTATTAAAATTCCTGACAAAGTTATACATAACTGTGAACTAGGAATTTGACTCAAAAGAGGATGGTTAGTATTATGTTAATTCTAAAATGAAAACAAAATGAAATAAACATACTAGCATAACATATATAGTACTAGTTACTAGGGATAGCTTAGTTAATAAATAAAATGGAAACACAACTAAAACATGAAAGAAACCTTCTTTCACCTTCCTTGGATGCTCTAAAGTTCTTGTTGTAGTGGCTTACTCGGTTTGTGCTCATGAAGTCTGCATCAATGGAAGCTTGGCTACCTCCATCTCTCTTTGGCACCTTATGTGGATTTGGCTTAGCTTAGCTTGTATTGGATCAATATTTTATCATTATAAAACTATTTTTCATGAAGCTTTGGAATTAATTCAACATTATAACTTTGGCATGTGAGAGCTTAAAATTATGGCTTTGAGGCTTGCTATTTATAGATTTTTTGGAATGGTTTTAGGATCAACCATGACCATCCATATCAAGATTGAGATGTGTGTCCATGGATAAATCCAAATATTAAATTTATTCTACAAATATTCCAATTAATATTTGGGATATAGGGGCATTGAATAGGCATAATAAGGTTTTGATGAGGCATGAGAGGCATGAATCTTGATATTTGTGGCATTTATGGCCTAGGGATGTTTCTCAAGAAATGAGGTCACCTGATGATGTAGATATTAAATATTTATTTCTAAAAATAAGTATTCAATATGTTTCCATGGAATTCTTAATTAGGCCCCTAATTTGGTTTAATTATCTATTAAGCATGATTAAACCTTTTGTGCACAAATTACTCAAATTGATCAGAATGCCTTGTTATAGGTCTAAAATTTGATTGGATTTGAATTAGGATGTGATTTAAGATGCATTGGATCAATTATCCCATTTATAATTATGTCAACACTAAATAATAAAGGCACATGTCTTATACAAGAGATTTGATAGAAAAGAGCAATCCAGAGCACCGAGGTGTGAAATTGGCATTTTGACTCAAAATGATCTGATTAAAGTTAGTTATCCCATAAATTTAATTACCTCATTTAATGATACTTTGGCCAAAATTAGAACTTGAATATATAAATTTTAACTCATATATTGTGTTTTAGTGTTTTTAGGCCAAATTGTGCATTTTAGTAGAAATTAGTCAAAACCCTGGTTGAAGGTTATCAGTGGCCAGATTTAGGTGTCTATAGTTTGCCCCTATTTGGGAAGGAATTTAAAGATATAGGCATAGTAACATCTTCTCAAAGAATTAAAAGGTCTTGTATGCCTATAACTATAATGATGATGAACTAACTATATGATGCCCCCTCGAGGGAATGATTGGTACAAGGAAAGGTCGATAAGCAGTCCCTTGAAAAGAAGTGAAATGAGGGGACCAAAGAAAAGAAAATGATGGGGTGAAAACAAAATGAGTTTGAAAAATTATTCAAAATAATTTAAAATTCAAGTGGGATGGTGTACAATGGTTTTCCCAAAGGAAATTATAAGCATTGTACCCCGATAGTGGTAATATGGTATGATAATATAATGATTTACCCAAAAATGGTTATAATCATTGAGAAGATATAGATTTATTAGTTAAGATAGATAAAAAAGATAACAGCATGCCCATATATGGGTAGAAAAAGTAAAAGGGTGACAATACAATGATTTTCCCAAAGGCAGTTATGATCATTGAGAAATGTAGGTGGGATGGTGTGTAATGATTTGCCCATAAATGGTTATAATCATTAGACCTCAATTATGGCAAACATGATTGATTGGTTGATTGATGATGGTAATTAGATACAAATAATAAATATGAATCATAACAACCTATTAGTATGGAAATACTCATCTAAACTAATAAAAGTTGAAATTATTTCATTACATAATTACTATGTTTAGGATATGATTGGGATTGAATCGAGATGCTGGTGCTAAAGAGATGTCAATGCCACCATTTCTAAATAGAATTCCTAAAGCTGAGGTTTATTATAGCATGTGTTGATAGGGATCATGGTATAACATCATGAGGACTTGGCTAAAATATGCATAAGGCCTGACTCCTAAAATCCAATATTCAATAAAAAATAATGCACCAATGATAAAAACTAGGATGCAAATGTAGATGTATGAATATGGATGGATTCAAGTGTAAGTGTGGGCAAGGAATCACCCAATGAACACAGATAGATTGAATCAAGGAAACATTATATAAAGTAAACAAAGAGGCACATAAACAAAATAAAGAAACAAACAAACTAATTTAAGCCATATGAACATTGCCCCTAGAAAATAGGTGAAAACTTAACAAACTAACAAAAGGGGGGAATAGAAGAAAAGGAAGGGGGTGGCCGAGCTATCTCTATATGCATTAGGCAAGTAGACACTACCTATATAGTTCCATGGATGTAATATCTAGTAAAAAATTCAAGCCAAATGTAGTTCTCCTAGGAAATGGGAATAAAATGATAATTGATGAAAACAACATAATGGATGTAATAGAAGAATAGGAATGGTCTTACAAAATGGTAACTACGTGGGAGAAAAGGACAAAAAGAATGGAGAAACTAAGTGACAAGTGATTTTATTGTGACTTAGTAAGGGTTCCAAAATCCTTAAGGCAAAAAAGTGGTCAATGTTTCTAGTTTTTTATAATTATTTTTGGAATTTTTGGAGTATCTCAACTCGATCAAGAATGATGAGATACTAAAATAGTTCAAGCTCACAAAAAACCAAGAACATGGCTTAGGCTACTCATAAAATGGTGAGAGTGTGGGTCAAGTTGAATAAGTTGACCTCAACAAGTATCAAGTGCTACCTACATAGTCCCAAAGTAGGACCTCAAGTAACTATAGTTCTACCCTATAGTGGAGGAATCTGACTAGTGTAGCCATCTATTCAAAAAAAATAGGCATAGTTGGTAAAAAGGCATAAGAAATGGCAAGTTGGTATGTCGAGGATGAATAAACAAATATTGCCCCTAGTTTTCCCATAGGTGGTTATAACTAAGACACAATGGCATATAACAATGGTACTAATTTTTCCATAGGCAGTTATAATTAGTAGCAAGACTAGTGATAAGAAAGAAATAATAAGCAAAGGATACAACTATTGAAACTTCTCTCATACTACTCAAAATACTATCTCTATCTAAAATTCCTAAAACACTTACTAAAACTACTTGGATTCATTGGTGCTGAAAATGTGTGATTAATGGAAAAACCAAGGTCAAACATGCTAGGTAAATAGGATTCAAAACATGCTTGGTCAATAGAATAGAATGGTAAATAGATAAGTAATAGGCTAAGAGGAATGATAAGAATGATATCCATATAAAGAATAAAATTGATAAAGTGGTACATCTGACATAGTCCTTATAGACAATAAACCATAGTGCTCAAGCATAGTACTACTTGAGGTGAATAATATTCATTAGCTCAAGAAGTTTATCTTCATCTGGTGTGGTGAGCCTATATTCTCCTGATCCATAATCTATAATAATGATGAAAATCCCTATCCAATTTGGCTTAAATTTACCCTTATGCTTCTTCTCAGCCATGGTATTCTTTTGGTTTTATTTAAGAATAAGAACCCTAAGTTTAAAAGTTCCATACTTGACATGTTTATTGTAATGGCCTTTGAGTCAGTTTTGATATGCCTAAATATTGTTGAGTGTAGTTGTGTATTTTCAATAAGTAGGTCTAGCTCTTGCAAGTGAAATACTCAATGGTCATGATCATCTAAGACATGTTTGAAAGATATGCATAGTGAAGATAACTCAAACTCAATGGGAAGGATGGCTTCTGTACCATAAACAAGTGAGTATAGACTAGCTCCTGTGGGGGTATGGTGATTGATATGATATGTCCAAAGGGCATAGAATATGTAAAGGTGCTATTCATGACTGACATCATTGATAATCTTTTTGAGAATGTTAAAAAATTATTTTATTGGATGCCTCAGCCTGACCATTACCTTGAGGGTAATATGTCGTAGAGAAATATTATGTGATGTTGTAATCGATACATAGCTTGTCAACATCTTTATTATTTAATGATCCTCCATTATAACATATAATGTCAGAAGGGATACCATAGTAGTAGATGAGATGGTTGAAGATGAACTTGGAAATTTGCTTTCTAGTCATATAAGTGAAAGTTATAGCTTCAACCCACTTAATGAAATATTTGGTGGTGGTAAGGATATGTTTATGGTCATCTGAAGATGTAGGATTGATTTTTATAATGAGGTCAAGTCCCCATGTAGTAACCGGCCATGATGTCAACATTGGTTTTAGACTCTTGGCTAGGGCATGAATTAGATTGGTATGCCATTAAAATTTGTCACACTTATTTACATATATAACTACATCTACATCCTTTGTGGGCCAATAATAACTAGTAAACAAAATATTTTTGGATAAGACTACCCCACTAGAATGGGCACCACATAATCCTTCATGTACTTCCCATAACACTAGTGTAGATTCTAGTAAATTTAAATAATGAATCAGATTTCCATCAAAACTACAGTGGTAAAGGGTTAATCCAAGTAGATTATAATGAGTGGAGTGATGGATAAAGGATTTGGTTTGTTTGTGGGATAGATTAGGTGGTATAACTTGGTCATGGAAGTAGTTATAAATATTTGAATATGAGATAGAATTAGGACCATCAATATCACAAATAATGGCAATAATTGAAGGTTCATAAGCTAGTGCAACCAAACTCTTGACAAAGAACTGATACTCTCTAGCTTTATTCATTTGTCAAATCAGGGAGTCGATAGTAGCCATGCCATCTATAGTTCTAATACTTTCCATTTGTATATTCTTAAATTAGATATCTACAATTGGTTGCTTAAGAGTGTTAACCATAGATTTGTAAGGAACCAACTTGTCATCTTTAGTTTGGAAATGGTCTATGATCTAATTGATAATTAACTAAGAATCACTGTAAACTTTGAGACGAATTATGTTCCACTATACTGTCTGTTAGAGTCTTGAAATAAGTGCTTCATACTCGGACATGTTGTTAGTATAAGGAAAACTGATTCTAAAAGACTTGGGAATGAGATCCACCTATGGTGTGATAAATAAGAGGCCTACCCCTGATCCATGTGTAGTAAATGATCCATCAAAATACAACTTCCACTTCTACTCTTCAAGAGGTATGTTAATGCTGGTCATTATGGATTCATCCAAAAATTGGAATGTGAGTGGATCTACATCTGTAATGGGTGCTTCAGCAAGCTGATCTGAAAGGACCTATCTCTTGATTGCCTTTTGATTGACATAATCTATGTCAAACTCACTAAGAATCATGATCCACTTCGCCATTCTGCCCTATAAAGCTATTTTAGATATTATATACTTGAGTGGATTTACTTTTGAAATGACCATGGTCTTATTTTTCAACATGTAGTGTCATAATTTTTGAGCTATGAATACCATGGCTAGACAAGATTTTCCAATAAGCGTATATCTATGTTCATATGTGACCAATGTAAAACTCAAGTAGTCTACTAAATGCTCTTTTTCATTGTCATTATGTTGAGCTGGAAGTGTCCCCAAGGCACTATTTGTAGCTAATTTGTACAACATAAATGGTTTTCCTGAAATAGGGGGTAATAAAATAAGTGGATTTGCTAGGTAATCTTTGAGCTACTAAAAAGCTATTTGTTAGTGATTATCCTAGCGAAATGAAACTCCCTTATTTAGAAGATATATAAATGGATGACACTTGTCTACTAATTGAGATATGAAGCATCAAATTGACTAAATATTTCCATACAAACTATAGAGCTACTTCAAATTGGTTGGTGGTGACATCTCTATTATAGCTTGTACCTTGGCCAGATCGACTTCAATGACTCTACAAGACATAATGAAGCCAAGTAATTTGATTGATGTTACTCTAAATACACATTTATTTATCTTTAGATAGACTTTGTATTTACATATTCTTTCAAATATTTTATGTATCACTGTTGGATGGTCAACCCTGGTTTTTAATTTATGTAGTATGTCATCGACATAGTCTTCAATAATATCATGCATCATATCATGGAATATAATGGTCATGGATTTTTGATATATAGCTTTGGAATTCTTAATACTAAATGGAATTACCTAATAGTATAATGTTCCCCATGGAGTGGTAAATGTTATCTTGTGTTAATCTTTTGGTGCTATTTTGATCTGGTTGTATCTTGAAAAGCCATCCATGAGTGAAAGCATCTCATAATCCATAGTGGAGTCAAAAATCACATCAATATTAGGAAATGAAAAGTCATCCTTAGGTTAATCTTTATTTATGTCTCAAAAATTAGTATAGATTCTAATTCCTTTAGGCTTTTTGATAACAAGTACAATATTATATATCCATTCTAAGTAGTCAATGGATTGAATAGATCCTGCTTCTAAGAGTTTTTCCAACTTTTTATTTACTAATAAAATAATGTGAGGATGCATCTTACATAATTTTTTCTTAATTGATTTGGCATCAGGATTTACCACAAGATGATGTAAAACCAAGGTGGGGTCCAAACCTGGCATGTCAGAATAAGCCCATGCAAAGATATTTACAAATTCTCTCAATAGAGCTATAAAGAATTCATGTTCCTCCTGAGTGAGGGATGTGCCTAATTTTATCCATTTTAGGTCTAATGGAGTCTTGATATTTATCTCTGTTCTATCCTCAAATAGAAGTGTTGAGTCATCTTCTAGGATAGTAGGCAAAGACTTAAACTATTGGACTATATTAGGGTCTTCTATTAGGACTTGATTTTTAACTTCTCCTAAGCATGATTAATCTAAGTCCCCCAATGGGAGATCTAGCCATGTGACAAAAATAGTCAAAAATTCTTGAAGGATTTGATCAAAAACTTGTTTTTTCTCAAAATTGAACTCAGATCCATAGGCAAGTTCATCATTGATGGTCTCCTAGTCTAAATTCAAATAAGACTAAACACCCCCATATAATGGCACCTAAAATAGGTTTTCACCACTAGACTAGAATTTATCTTTACTTTTTCCCTGGTTAGAAAGTGCCTTAAAGAGGTTTTCACTTTGGGACCTCAATGTTTTATTTATTTGTTTATGGATAAGGGTGTTCACCCGCTCTCTAAAATAGGCTTCAAGATCTAATGTGATTAAGAACCTTGATTTATGATCTCCCAATAGAATGTTGTCTCTAAGGCCTATAAAATCATAGAATACCTCATCATTATGAAACTCATCAAGTGATAAACTAGATTCTTTTTAGTCCTTATCTATCAATTGGGGATAGTATAATGACAATGTAATATTATGAATGATTGGGCTAAGGGTACATATGGCTTTATTATCAAATATGTTAGTCTCAGCTAGGTCATCAAAGATAAGGCTATGATTAGACTCTGATTCATTATTGGCATCATCATCACTAGTCACTGATGATGTAACTCAAATAAGATATGTGGGGTCACCCCCAAGTAGTTTAAATCCAAGTCTATAGGGTCTTTTGTACTTAGTCATAGAAATTGGCTCAATGGTTCCTTATTGATTTAATCTAAGGCCTCTTTATTCATTATCTTGATGTTACATGATCCTATAGGGAATAGGATACTTTTAATATTATAACAATCAAATAAATTGTCATTATATAACCTTGATTCGTTTCCTTTGAGAGGGTCTTGTTCTTGGCCAGATGTCGGTATAAATGTGACTAGTCCTAAATTATGAAGTTTATCTTTACTTTTTAATTACCAATGCATGTGTGGGGTAACTTTAGGTCTTACAAAGGTCTTTGGATTCTAAGAAAGATTGGTAATATGTAAGGTATTATGGGTCACATACTCCCCTAGGCCATTATCCAAAATGGTGAAATGATTGGAAGCTTTAGGGAGTGGCATGTGGGAAAGGGAATATAGGGTATTAGGATACATGAAATTATCCTCTAGAGAATCAATAAATATGTCCTTTCCTTTATCCTCTTAGAACTTGGATTCATGCATTATTAGTAATTATAGATTTGAAACTCAGCCTTGAGATGTTTGTAGTGTTCATATTGGTGCAAATCTCCTAAAATATTCATCTCCATCCCTAAATGGGAGAACTTGGTACATTAGTGTGGTGTTGATGGGACTACAAAAATATAATGTAACTAAGGCTTACCTACAAACATATTATAAGATAACTCAAGATCAATCACATGGCATAGTGTATCATGGGTTAAAGTCCTAATGATAACTAGTAGGCTAATGGTGCATTATGATTCTCTCCATTGATTATTGTAGGCTTTGATAGTTATCATTTTTGGTTGGAGATCTACCATTGTGTACCCAAGAACCTTGATGAGATTTAGAGATAATATGTTGAGGCCTAATCTATTGTTTATAAGGACACATTTCACTTTATGCCTCTTTAGACAAACTTCTATGTATAATGGATTGTTATGTAGTAGGCCAAGGGAAGGCATATCACTTTGGTTGAATGTGACTTATTGGGTTGGATCTAGGTGTCCAACCAAAGCTTGAAATTGATCAAGGGATATGTCAATGGAAATGGTGGATTGGGTTGAAAACACATTCAAAATGTTCTTGTGGATCATTTACATTTGTAAAAAATCTAAAACAGAGATCCGGGATGGTGTATTTTGCAATTATTCCACAATATCAAACTTCTTTTTTGAGTCAATGGTAAATGGATTATTTTGAGTTTGAAAGGTTGGTTGGATAATGGGTAAGATTGTAGATGGATGTGGGCCTGGAATGGTAATCCATGACCTCAAATTTGTGATTACATAATCAAGAGAAAGCATAATACTATGATTTATAACAAATTATGGTGATGGTGTGGGACCAGATAGACAAGTCTCAGTTGCTAATGTAGTTGTATGTGGTCATAGGGCAAGGATGAGTTATCAGTATAAGGTCCAAAAGTGGAAATCCTAGTTTGTTACTTTGCCTTCATGTGGTCCTAGGTTAAATAAGGATTATCCATGTAATTTGGCTAAGTGGCATTGTTTAGAAATGGTCTAGTTTGATTGGTGCTCAGTCTAGGATTAATGGAGATGGTGTTAATGCTACCCCCTATAATATGACCTACAACTCTATTACAGTCATGTGCAACTACATGGTAGGTTTTTTGGTTGTTACCGACCTGACTTTGGTTTTGTCTATTATTTTGATGTTTATTTTATTATTGATTTTATTAGTTTTGTTGATTTTATTGATCTGGCCTTTGATTCTGGTATTATTGATTTTGTTGTTGCACCAATAGTGGTTGTCATTTTTTTGTTGTTCCTAGTTATGCTATGAAAAAGGGTTTTGATAGATGCCAAGAGTCTGATTGGAGGTGGAAGCACCACCATCTAATGTGATCTCCCTATTCTCTAAAATATTCTCAATCAAATTCTTGATTTATACACATCTTTGTAAATTATGCTCAATGACCTGATGATATTCACAAAATTCATTTTCATGGTACCAATCAAGATAAGGAATGCCTTGCAGATAATTATTTGGTATAGGACAACTAATCAAATTAGTAGTGGTAAGTTTATAAAATACAAACTTAATAAGCTCTCCAAGGTCACTAAAAACATGACGCATAGGCATAGTTCTCCTTGGAGGAGGGTTTTTCAATGACAAAGCTTGTGGAATTTGTTATGCAAGTCTTGATTGTTGTGCTTGTAGCATTGGTTGGAGAGGTTGTTAGGTAGAAGTAACCTAAAAAGCCAGTGTTGACAATGTTTGCATTGTTTGAACATGATGTGATTTGGTTACTCCATTTCCCACAACATTTCTATTATGATTGAATTGCTTTGGTCTATCTTGGTTATTGGCCTATGTTGGTTGGGATGCTTGCACATGAATTAGATGATGGTTTTGGCCACTTCCCTAATTGATACCTTAGTTTTGATTAGTTGAATAAATCTTGATGACTTCTTTATTAATGAGAGCTCACTCAATCTACAAACCTTTATCAATGATCTCTCTAAAGGTATGTGTATACTGTAGTTCCAGATGATAGACTATCTCACTATGCAAGATTTTAATGAATACAATGTCTAATTGTTTATCTGGTAAACTATGAGTGAATCAGCTTGCAAGTGTTCTCCATCACTGTAGGTAGGTAGTAAAACTCTCACTAAATTTTTGTTTGCTTGCATAAAAGTGACTAATGAAATCTCATGCTTGAGATTATAGGAAAAGTGTTGCACAAATTTATCAAAAAGATCATTGAAATTAGTTACTAAATTCTTTGGAAACTTTAAGAACCACTCCAAGGCTTGTCCAGCTAAGCTCCTTGGAAACAATAACAAAAGGTATATATCTCTATATATCATTGGTTATAAGGCAACAAAGAAATTGATTAAATGGGCTTTGGGGTCACCTTTCCCCTTATATTTATCAAACTTTGATGGTTCATATACTAGAGGAAATGGAATTTATAAGTATTTCATATTGAATGGATAGGAACATACATCATCCAATTTAAACTTTTTAATCTATTTCCCTGCTTGGATAGTAGCAATTGCATCCTTCATCTATTGTAACTATTGAATTAGGAAACTTCTTAGAATGTTGGCGTAGGTAGATGGTTGGGTGGTTACAAGTGTAGTAATTTGACCAGGGTATGATGGGGGAATTTGATATATGTTGGATTGGTTGGGAAATGAACTAGGAATACACATATGTAGATTATGATGTATTTGTTGAAATTGCACATTTGGTTACATGATACTCTGGTTAGAATTGGTGATGAAGGTTTGACTTGGAGGATAATGAGGTTGGGTTGGAGGGATATAACCATACTATGCCTATTGTGTTTGAATAGGGATCTTTTTTTGACTACTCAAACCTTGTTTTTGAGCAAGAACTTATGAACCAAGACCTTGCCTCTGAATGAGTGACACATTTTTAACAAAAGGCAATTGTTGCCTCATAGGTACTTGAGAAACATTAAAACCTTCTTGTTGCATAAATCCTTGTTGGGAAATAGATGTTCATTGGGGATTATGTACCTATCATTATCTAACATAAATACATTTTTTATTAAACATCAATTGGTTTTGAATTAGCATGTTGGTATGTGAGGAAGAAGGTATGTTTGTTATTAGTTGATGAGGTAGAACATTGTTTTCCCCTTGTTGAAGTGGAAATATGTTTGGCCTCTAATGCATTATTATATTCATTTATGTTTATTTTTGTGGAAATCTACTCATTACCTATTAAGGAGGAATAGGATTTATCACATTCTACTATTAAGGCATAACATTGGTTACTGGTTGACTACCTACTCCTGTTGGTTGTACACTTGATGAAGCACTAGTTGAGGATTGGAAGTAACTGATTGAAGTCAGGGCATATAATCTCTCATTATTATGTTGTTAGATCCACTCGTGGTATTAACTAAAGGCACATATTTTTAACTATTTATTTGTGCATTAGTACCACTTTGATTTGGATTGAATGTTGCTTGTGAATTATCCATTGTATTTTGCTCATTGTTCTGCATAGAATTAGAAGACACTTCTTCAATAATTGGTGTATGTAACAAGTTTTCTACTGAATTTTTTTGCATGAATGGGTCTACACCCTAATTTTCTTAATCTATTAACTCTATTAAAACTCTTGTTAAAGGAACTAAGTTAATAAGAGGTTTATTTACCATGGTCATCTAATTAAAATTGCATGCTAGATTTAAGTAGGTTTGATATGTTGCCTATATTTGGTTAAAGTGGTATTACATGAGGTTATTTCATTTGTTAGGTATATTAGGATCCTGATATGTGGTTTAGACTAGATTCAAAGGATTGCTAGAAGAAGCCTATTGACTATACAATATGTTGTGAGGCATTCTTATTAGGCTTGGTAGACTTTCATGAGGAAAGTCCATTGGAAACTTATCCCCTACTTCTATGGCTCTAACCAATATATCATATTTGTTCTCTAATAAATATCATTCAAAAAAATAAGGATCAAACATGGAAGGTGCATTAGTAGAGTAAAATTTTTGAGGAATTGGTTCTTCATCTATGGGCATCGTAGCTAGGTATTGTGCGATTTGTTCTTGATCCTATTTTGAATATGGTGGCATATTAACCAAATAGTTAGCCAATAGATCTTGGTTTTGTGCCCCTATTTGAGTATTATAAGAGGGATAAGGATCTGTCTCATAAGAAATATTAAATATGTAGGGGTTTTGCACCATTTTTTCTTATGTAACTGTAGTACTAATCATTGGATTGTACATGAATCTGCTATAGGTGTAGGGGTATATGTTGGGATCTATAGTGAATATTTCATAATAGAAAGGGAAAAAAGTTCTACAAACTCTAAAAAGATAATTTCTAAAATATGATGTTCAAAATTGATCTAGATTCATCAAAAGGATAAAAAGGTGTATGGAATGATTTGTGATAGAACAAGCTAATTTTAAGTATCTACCGCCTCATGTTTCACACAAAGATGATCAAGTAAATAGACCAAAAATCAAAATTCCAAACTCAAAGTTTAAAATATTTTAAATCAGTCTAATCTAGGAAATAAATAGTTACTAGGTCTTTTGGCCAAATGTGGTATCAAAAGCTAGGCTCAAACAAGGCATGTGCTAAGACTCTTGTCCAAATGACATCAAAAGCTAGACTTTGAAATAGATGAGATTTTAATCTAACAGATTTGAAATAATTCTAGAAAAAACTATGGATTTGACTCTTGGATATAAATTTGATCAACTAGGTATGAAATATGAAACAAAAGGCACTATGAGATAGTTTATTTTCTTACAAATAATGGCATAAAACTAGGCTCTTGTGATGAATAGGCTAGTCAAAGATGAACAATGTAACTGTGCTAGACAAAGATTTTCAAAAGGTATACTTGGATTGGATTGAAAAATGTGCACAAACTTGAATTCTATACAAGAGGGTCTATATAACAATGCTTGAAATGCTTTTGGGTAGCGTAACAATGCTAGACTACTCAAAATATATGAAAAAATATTTGTTTCAAAAACTCTCTAAGTAAAATATGGTTTCTTGCAAATTTGGTAGTGTGTACCTTTCTTAACTCAAATGACATACATACCTTCAGAGTTTTGATAATATTTCTAAGGCAAAAAGGTATGCATTCAAATGACCTTAAGTGGAAATAGGATGGCAACACAAAAATATTTGGTGTATAGACTCAAAGTGTAAGTGTTTAGCACAAAATGACTTAAATCTATCAAGTGGTGATAATGATTATGAGTCTTAAACGACCTTCAACCCAAATTGGAAATTGAACCTAAGTTATCTCAAGTTTAGTGAAAATGGAAAACCCACTTAACACATCAACCTTATGAACTTATGAAGGTGAAATTTTGAATTTAAGTTATAAATGAAGGTCTTAAATAGTGTTTGGTATAAATTTAGACTCAATTGGGTAACATAACTACCCCAAAGTGGATGATATGACTCCAAGTTTTGATGAACTTTTAACAAGGCAAATTGATGATTTACATGGGCAACATAACACCTCTTTTTTCAAAGGAAAATGAGGACTATGTTTTTTGGATTGGTATAATTTATTCACACCAAGTTTTGACTTCAAACAAGAATTTAATATAAGATAAAACCAACTAATTAATCACTCTTAGATCCTAAACTGACAAGGTTGCTTGGTATTATTGGAATCCATCAATATACATCATTGGAGAGGATTTTAGTGTTCATCCAAAAAATAAAATTTGCATTATATAGTAGGGTTTTTATACCCCACCTTCTCTCAAATGATGTTACTATGACATGGACCTTGAGGCACACCTTGCACCAATAATATTTCTACGACAAGTGGGGCTTCGTCTAAGATATATAAGGTTTCAAACATTTTTAGGGGAATCAATTACACAATTAATTTCATGTCATAATGAAAAAAATCATGTAATTGGGTGCATGTGTCACTTGGATTATTGCAAAAAGGTCTTTCCCTTTTTACAACCACTATAGCCTATTGTTGGCTCAGTGTAGTGTGATGTCCAAAGTGTAGATATGTCATGTGTGCAAATCTATCACTAGAAGTTGGTTTAATCTCTCAAACCTTTGATCTTAGTGGGAGTGGTTGAAGTCAATGTCAGGAGATGAATCCCCAGGTCAAATCTTCCCTAAATAAATCATGGGAGGTAATGAAGTACCCCTCATAAGTCAAGATGCAATAAAAATAAAAAACATAAGAGAAAGAGTTTAGGGTCATTTTCAAGATCACCCAAACTATTATGAGTTTTTGGGGAGTGTTTTAGATGACATTTTTTCTAAGCCTTAGAGTAGTCTTTTTGTAATAAAGATGGGCACTTTTAATTACAAGGGTTCCCTAAAGGGGAAAAGTGGAAGAGCATACATGTGACATCCCTCTCTTTTCTAAACAAAAACTAGTTCAAATAACTATTTAATTCAAAAACTTGGAAAGATGAGGTCATTTTTAAGCACTAATTTGAAAGATTAAGTGGTGTTCTTTTGACCCCTCGGTCTTAAGTTATAACTTTGAAAGTAAATTATGAAACTTGATTAAAAAATCACCCTAAAAATTTTTCATACACACCAAAAGAAATATTTTTAGTTTATTTTAAACATCTAAAGAGGTCTAAAAAGTATGATTTAGTAAATATTTGGCTTGGTCCTACAATGAAAAAGTTAGTATGTCCTTTAGCTTTGAAGCTATTTTAAGTCTAAAATAATTAAATTGGGAAAATGAAGTCTTGGGTTCACACTATGCAATCTCGATACTCCATAGAGTAATCTTGTAACTCTAAAAAATTGTGAGTCAAACATGCAATATCTCTATTCAGGTTATACTCACAAGGGAACACAATATCACTACTTGGGGTCACAATACCACTACTTGGGGTCACAATCCTACTACTTGGGGTCACAATCTTGCTAATAAGGGTAAAAAGAGGATTTGTGTAAAAAATATGAAACTTAAAGTTACAGTAATGGAATATTATGAAAATTTAGCCAAAAAACATGGTTTTAAAAAAAAATTGTTAGAAACAGAGTCCAAATGACCCCAAACCAAGCTTTGAAAAATGGCCTATGTCAGGTACCCTTAGAACAACAAACATGCTCTGGTACCAATTGTTAGGATCTTGCTCCTCAGAAAGAGCACAATATGATTACCAAACTTAAGCAATTAAACATGTAGAAATATACCAAAAATACAAGTAACTAGAATTCACCAATAGCACAGAATATGAGAGACAATATACACTCTTATATATTAATACTTGTATAGAAAAGAATACAATAAAGAGCTGCCACACTCTTCCACCTTACAGAGGCTTCCCACACCTCAAGTGTACAGTAATTCTTCTTCAAAACACTCTCCTACCAAAAAATGGTCCCAACACACAACTCACACACAGAATTGGTGTTCACCTCTCCAACCAGTCAGTAATAACCCTGCTAGTACACCAAGCACTCTATAGTACTTCAAGTAGATCTCCCATGAACCTGTAACCTGCAATTCAACAGAACATACTCACCATGGAAGGATCTTCCTTTCCTTCCTTTCTAGCTCATTAGTGGAACTAGGAGAAACACACACTTTGTTCTCTTTACTAGCACACTTTACAATACATGCCAATGGGTCTATAAATAGATCCCAGACTTAAACAATAACTTAGACTCTTATTTTACTAATAATAGACACGTAGCTCAAGACTCGAAATAGCCTTTTCATGTAAACACTCTGTTCACTAAACTAACTGTTCATGCAATGAATAGTTCTGGAACACACAGGTGACCGACGCCGGTCCCTACTTGCCTGGTTCTGCCGACGTCGGCCGACTTCCTACCATCGCTGATTTCCTTTTGCACTGATCATGACTGATGTCAATCATACTGCTGACACTGGTGCTTCTGGGTCTTCAACAACCTCCTTTTATTTTTTTGCAACAAGTTGAAGCTTTTGGCTCCATAACCCAACAGCCTATTCTCTAGAGTACAATACTATGACTCCCAGTGCAATATCATCACTGAGTCAATGGTAATATTTAAATTAAAGTGGTAGGATTAAAATTAAAGTGGTGGGATTACAATGCCATGACTTTGGAGTGGTATGATTGCAATACCATGACTTTAGATTGGCAGGATTGTAATTTAAAGTGGTAGGATTGTAATATCATGATTGTCTAGTTGCAATATTACAATATTGCTACTAGCTAGTAGCGGGATTGCAATATCACTACTTACAAGTAGTGGTATTGTTAGAATTTGTAGATATAATCAAGGTTAGTGTAAAAATGCAATCAAAATGCAATATCATGACTTGCAGTGACAATCCTATGACTGTGTCAAGATAAATCTGTTACTTCTATAAAAATATGTTGTACTCAATTTTTTCACTCTTTTGGGCCTCCCACTCCAACATTCTACATGAAAAAGGTTAGTAGTTTTATTTTAATATCATTACGACTAAATTTTTGAGGCTAGTGTCCCACCAGGTGTGCCATTATGTGAACTATGAATTTGAATCAAGAGAGGATGGTTAATAATGTGCTAGTTCCAAAATGAAAACAAAATGAAATAAACACACTAAAATAACATCTCTAGGCGTAGTTACTTTGGAGAGATTAGTTAACAAAATAAAATGGAAACACAACTAAAACATGAAATAAACCTTCTTTCACCTTCCTTGGATGCTCCAAAATTCTTATTATAGTGGCTTGCTCAATTTTTGCTCATGAAGTCTGCATCAATAGAAGCTTGGATAACTTCATCTCTCCTTGTCACCTTTTATGGATTTGGATTGGATCAATATTTTATAATTATAATAGTAATTTTCATGAAGCTTTGGAATCAATTAAACATTATAACTTTGGCATGTGAGAGCTTAAAATTATGGCTTTGAGGCTTGCTATTTATAAATTTTTGGAATGGTTTTAAGATCAATCATGACCATCCATCTCAAGATTGAGATTTGTGTCCATGGATAAATCCAAATATTAAATTCATTCTACAAATATCTCCATTAATATTTTGGATAGAGGGGCATTAAATAGGCATGAAAGGGCTTTGATGAGGCATGGGAGGCATGAAACTTGATATTTATGGCATTTATGGCCTAGGGATCTCTTCCTAAGTAATGAGGTCACCTGATGATGAAAATATTCAATATTAATTTCTAAAAACAAGTATTCAAAAAGTTTCCATGGAATTATTAATTAGGCTCTAATTTGGTTTAATTAGCTAGTAAACATGATTAAACATTTTCTGCACAAATTACTCAAATTGATCAGAATGCCTTGTTATTGGTCCAAAATTTTATTAGATTAGAATTAAGATATGATGTTATATTTTTTGGATTCATTATACCATTTATGATTATTTCAACACCAAATAATAAAGGTACATGTCTTGTGCAAGAGATTTGATAGAAAAGAGCAATCTAGAGCACCCAAGTGTGAAATTAGTATTTTGACTCAAAATGATCTTATCAAAGTTAGCTAGCCCATAAATTTAATTGACCTATTTAATGATAATTTGGCCAAAATCAACACTTGAATATATTAATTTCAACTCATTTAATGTGTTTTAGTGTTTTTAGGCCAAATTGTGTATTTTGGTAGAAATTAGTCAAAAGCTTGGTTGGAGGCTATTGATGGCTAGATTTAGGTGTCTAAAATTTACCACTATATGGGAAGGCATTGAAAGATATAGGCATAATAACATCATCTAAAATAATGAAAAGGTCTTATATTCCTACAACTTCAATGATGATGAACTAATTGTATGATGTCCCCTCAAGGGAATAGTTGGCACAAGGAAAGGTCAGCAAGCAGTCCCTCAAAAAAAGTGAAATGAGGGGACCAAAGAAAAGAAAATGATGGGGTGAAAACATAATGAGTTTTAAAAATTAGTCAAAATCATTGAAAATTTAAGTGGGATGGTGTAAAATGGTTTGCCCAAAGGCAATTATTAGCATTATACTTTGATAGTGGTAATGTGATATGATAACACAATGATTTGCCCAAAAGTAGTTATAATCATTAATAAGATGGAGATTTCCCAGTTAGGATATAAAAATAAGATAAAAACATGCCCTTGTATGGATAAAAAAGTAAAGGGGTGACAACACAATGATTTGCCCAAAGGTAGATATAATCATTGATAAATGCAGGTGGGATGGTGTGCAATGATTTGCCCATAGGTGGTTATAATCATTGGACCCCGATTATGACAAACATGACTGATTGGTTTATTGATGATGGTAATTAGAAATAGATGATAAAGATGAAATTGAACAACTTGTTAGTATGGAAATGCTCATCTAATGTAACAAAAGTTGAAATTCTTTTATTACATAATTACTATATTTGGGATATGATTGGGATTGAATTGGGATGTTGTTGCCAAAGAGATGTTGGTTCCACCATTGATGAATAGACTTCTTGAAGCTAAGGTTTGTTGTAGCATGTTTCAATAGGCATCATGTTATAACATCATGAGGACTTGGCTAAAATATACATAAGGATTGACTCTTAAAATATAATATTCAATAAAAATAATGTACCAATGATAAAAACCAAGATGCAAATGTAGATGTATTAATATGGATGGATTCAAGTGTGAGTGTGGGAAAATAAGCACCAAATGAATGCACATATACTGTATCAAGGCAATAGTACATAAAGCAAACAAACATGCACACAAACAAAACAAATAAAGAAACAAACAAATTAATTTAAGCCATATGAACATTGCCCATAGAAAATAGGTGATAACTTAAAAAACTAACAAAATAGGAGAATAAAATAAAAGGAAGGAGGTGGCCAAGCTATCTCCATATGCATTAGGCAAGTGGCCACTACCTACATAGTTCCATGGATGTAATATCCAATAAAAACTTCAGGCCAAATGTAGTTCTCCTAGGAAATGGGAAGAAAATGATAATTGATGAAAACAACATAATGGATGTAATAGAATAATAGGAATGGTCTTGAAAAATGGAAAGTTCATGGGAGAAAATGCCAAAAAAGATGGAGAAACTAAGTGATAAATGATTTTCTTGTGACTTAGTAAGGGTTCCCAAAATCCTTAAGGCAGAAAAGTGGTCAATGTCTTTGGTTTTTTCTAATGGTTTTATAAATGTTTTTGGAATTTTTGGAGTATCTCAACTCGATCAAGAATGATGAGATACTAAAATGTTTCAAGCTCACAAAATAGTGAGAGCATGGCTTAGGGTGACTAAGCTAACCTTAATAATTATCAAGCATTGCCTACATAGTCCTAGAGTAGGACCTCAAGTCACTATAGTTCTACCCTATAGTGGAGGAATCTAACTAGTGTAGCCATCTATTCAAACAAAATAGGCATAATTGGTATAAAGGCATAGGAAATGGAAAGTTGGTATGTTAAGGCTTAATAAACAAATGTTGCCCCTAGTTTTCCAATAAGCAGTTATAACTAAGACACAATGGCATAGAACAATGGTACTAATTCTCCCATAGGTGGTTATAATTAGTAGCAAGACTAGTGATAAGAAAGAAACAAAGAACAAAGGATACAACTTCTAAAACTTTTGTCATACTACTCTGAAATACTATCTCTATTTGAAATGACCAAAACACATGTTGAAACTACTTGGATTCATTGGTGCTAAAAATATGTGATTAATGGAAAAACCAAGGTTAAACAAATTAGGTAAATAGGATTCAAAACATGCTTGGTCAATAGAACATAATGGTAAATAGATAAGTAATAGGCTAAGAGGAATGATAAGAATGATATATATACAAAGAAGAAAAGTGATAAAGTGGCACATCTAGAATGGTCCTTATAGACAATATACCATATTACTCAAGCATAATACTACTTGAGGTGAATAATATTCATCAGCTTAGGAAGTTAATCTCCATCTAATGTGGCAAGACTATATGCTTGTGATCTATAATTTGCAATAATGATGAAAGGCCCTATCCAATTTAGCTTGAATTTACCCTTATGATTCTTCTCAGTCATGGTATTCTTTTGGTTTTATTTAAGAACAAGAACACCAAGTTCAAATGTTTTATACTTCACATGCTAATTATAGTGGCCTTTGAGTTAAAACTGATATGCCTAAATATTATTGAGTGTGTTTATGTGTTTTTTAATAAGTAGGTCTAGCTCTTGCAGGTGAGCTACTTGATAGTCATGATCATCTAGGACATGTTTGAAAGATATGCATAGTGAAGATAACTCAACCTCAATGGGAAGGATGGCTTCTATACCATGAAAAAATGAGTATGGAGTGGCTCTTATGGGGGTACAGTGATTGGTATGATATGTCTAAAGAGCACAAAATATTTAAAGGTGCTAGTCATGACTGACATCATTGACAATCTTTTTGAGAATTTAAAAAATTATTTTATTGGATGCCTCAACCTGACCATTACCTTAAGGGTAATATGTTGTACAAAAATGTTGTGTAATGTTGTAATTGACATATAGCTTGTCAACATCGTTGTTCTTGAATTATCCTCCATTATAAGATATACTGTCAAAAGGGATACCATAGCAGTAGATGAGATGGTTGAAGATGGAATTAGAAATTTTCTTTCCAATCATGTAAGTGAGGGGTATATCTTCAATACACTTAGTGAAATATTCGGTGGTAGTAAGGATATGTTAATAGTTGTCTAAATATTTAGGATTAATTTTCCTAATGAGGTCGAGTCCCCATGTAGTGAATAACCATGGTGTCAACATTGGTTTTAAAGTCTTGACTGGGGCATGAATTATATTGACATGCTATTGACATTTGTCACACTTATTTACATATACAACTGCATCTACATCCATTATGGGCCAATAATAACTAGTACATAATTTTTTTGGATAAGACTGCCCCACTAGAATGGGTGTCACATACTCCTTCATGTATTTCCCATAACACTAGTGTAGATTCTATTGAATTTAAATAATGAAGCATAGTTCCATCAAAACTATAGTGGTAGAGAGTTAATCCAAGTAGATTATAATGAGTGGAGTATGGATAAAGTCTTTGGTATATTTGTGGGATAGATAAGATGGTATAACTTGGTCATGGAGGTAATTATAAAGGTCTGAATACAAGATAGAATTAGGACCAATAATATCATAAATCATGGCAATGATTGAAGGTTCATGAGCTGGTGTGACCAAATTATTGACAAGGAACTAATACTCTCTAGCTTCATCCATTTGTCAAATCAGGGAGTTGATATTAGCCATGGCATCTACAATTTTATTACTAGCCCTTGTATATGCTCAAATTGGATATCTATAATTTGTTGCTTAAGAGTGTTAACCATAGCTTTGTAAGGAACTATATTGTCATCTTTAGTTTGGAAATGGGCTGTGACCTAATTGATGATTAACTAAGAATCACTGTAAACTTTGAGATGAGTCAAAGTCCTACAATAAGTGCTTCATACTTGGCCATGTTATTAGTACAAGGAAAATTGATTTTGAAAGACTTGGGAATGATATCCCCCTGTGGTGTGATAAATAAGAGGCCTACCCTTGATCTATGTGTAGTAAATGATTCATCAAAATACAACTTCCACTACCGCTCTTCAAGATTTATGTTAATGATTGCCATTATGGATTCATCCAAAAATTGAAATGTGAGTGGCTCTACATCTACAAGGGGTGCTTCAACAAGCTAAACTACAAGGACCTATCTCTTGATTGAATTTTGATTAGCATACTCTATGCCAAACTCACTAAGAAGCATAATCCACTTGGCCATTCTATGTTAATCTATTTTAGATAGTAGATACTTGAGTGGATCTACTTTTGAAATGACCATGGTCTTATTGTTCAACATGTAGTGTCATAATTTTTGAGCTATGAATACCATAGCTAGATAATATTTTTTAGAAAGTGTATAGTTATTTTCATATGTGACCAATGTATAACTTAAGTAGTATATTGCATGCTCTTTTCCATTATCATCATGTTGAGCTAGAAGTGCCTCTAGGCACTATCTATAGTTGATAGGTATAAAAAAATTTATTTTCCTGACATAAGGGGTAACAAAATATGTGGATTTGATAGGTAATATTTGTGTTGTTGAAAAGCTATCCTAGGAAAATGCAACTCCCTTCTTAAAAATATGTATAAATGAATAACACTTGTCTGCTAGCTGAGATATGAAGCATCAGATTAACTGAATCTTCCCTAAAAACTATAGATTTGCTTCAAATTAGTTGGTGGTGACATCTCTATTATAGCTTGTACCTTGGTTGGATCAACTTCAATGCCTTTGTGAGATATGATGAAGCCAAGTAATTTAATTAATGTTACTCTAAATACACATTTCTTTGGATTCAGTCAGACTTTGTATTTACATAGTCTTTCAAATATTTTATGTATCATTGTTGGATGTCGACCCTAGTTTTTAATTTATGTAATATGTCATCAATATAGTCTTCAATAATATCATGCATCATATCATGGAATATAATGGTCATGGATCTTTGATATGTAGCTCTAGCATTATTAAGACCAAATGACATTACCTGATAATAGAATTTTCCCCATGGAGCGGTAAATGTTGTCTTGTGTTGATATTTTGGTGTTATTCTGATCTGGTTATATATTGAAAATCCATCCATGAGTGAAAGCATCTCATAACACATAGTGGAGTTGATGATCACATCAATATTAGGCAGTAGAAAGTCATACTTAGGTCAAGCTTTATTTATGTCTCAAAAATTAGTATAGATTCTAATTCTTTTTAGCTTTTTCTAACATGTACAACATTAGATATCCATTCTAAGTAGTCAATGGATTGAGTACATCATGATTCTAAGAGTTTTTCCAACTCTTTTTATACTAATACAATAATGCGAGGATGCATCTTGCATATATTTTTCTTAACTAGTTTGGCATCAGGATTTACCATAAGGTGATGTAAAATCAAGGTGGGGTTCAAACCTGGCATGTCAAAATAAGCCCATGCAAAGATATCTACAAATTATCTCAATAGAGATATAAAGAATTCATGTTCCTCCTGAGTGAGGGATATGCCTAGTTTTATCCATTTTGGGTCTGATGGAGTCTTGATATTTACCTCTGTTGTATCCTCAACTAGAAGGGTTGATCTATCTTCTAGGATAGTAGGCAAATACTTAAACTATTGGACTATATCAAAGTCATATGTTAGGACTTGCTTTTCAACTTCTCCTAGGCATGATGAATCTGAGTCCCTTAATGGTAGATATAGCCATGTGACAAAAATATTCAAAATTTCTTGAAGGATTTATTCAAACACTTTTTGTTGCTCAAAATTGAACTCAAATCCATAAGCAAGTTCATCATTGATGGTCTCCTAGTCTAAATTCAAAGATTAATGATATCTAATGGCCTTTATATTTACTTTTTCCTTGGTCAAAAAGTGCCTCAAAGAGGTTTTCACTTTGGGACCTCAATGTTTTATTTATTTGTTTATGGCTAAGGGTGTACACCCACTCTCCAAAATAGGCTTCAAGATCTAATGTGATTGATAACCCTAATTTATGATCTCCCAATAGAATGTTGTCTTTAAGGCCTAGAAATCACAAAATGCCTCATCATTGTAAAACTCATCAATCGATAAAATGGATTCTTTTTAGTCCTAATATATTAGTTGGGGATAGTATAATGGCAATAGGATATTATGAATGATTGGGCTAAGGGTAGATATGACATTATTATCAAATAGGTTGGTCTTGGTTAGGTCATCAAAGATAAGGCTATGATCAGACTCTGCTTCATTATTGACATCATCATCACTAGTCATCGATGATGTAACTCAAATAAGATATGTGGGGTCACCCTCATGCAGTTTAAATCCAAGTCCATAGGGTCTTTTGTACTTAGTCATAGAAATTGGCTCAATGGTTCCTTGTTGATTCAATCTAAGGTCTCTTCCTTGATTATCTTGATGTTGCATGATCCTATTGGGAATAGGATACTTTTTTCTCTTATAACAATTGGCTAACTTATCATTGTATAACCATGATTCCTTTCCTTCGAGAGGGTTTTGTTCTTGGCCAGATGTCAATATAAATATGACTGATCCTAAATTATAAAATTTACCTTTACTTTGTCATTACCAATGCATGTGTGGGGTAACTTTATGTCTTCCAAAGGTCTTTTGATTTTTAGGAAGATTGGAAATATGGAATGTATAATTGTTCACATACTCCCTTAGGCCATTATTTGAAATGGTGAAATGATTGGAAGCTTCAGGAAGCAACATGTGGGAAAGGGAATCTAAGGTATTAGAATCTATACAATTGTCCTCTAGAGAATAAATAAGTATGGCCTTTCCTTTATGCTCTTGGAACTTGGATTCATGCTTTATTAGTAATTATAGCTTTGAAACTTAGCCTCAATATCTTTGCAGTGTTCATATGGGTGCAAATCTCTTGGAATATTCACCTCCATCCCTAAATGTGAGAACCTGATACATTAGTGCAGTGTTGATGGGACTACATGAATCTCATGTAACCAAGGCCTACCTAAAAGCATATTATATGAAAACTCAAGATCAAGCACATGGTAAAGTGTACATGGGTCAAAGGCCCAATAATAACTGGTAGGCTAATGGTGTCTTGTGATTCTCTCTCGTGATTATCATAGGCTTTGATAGTTATCATTTTTGGTTAGAGATCTACCATTGTGTACCCAAGAAGCTTGATGAGCTTTAGAGATACTATGTTGAGGCCTAATCCATTATCTATAAGGACATGTTTCACTTTATCCCTTTTTATACAAACTTCTATGAATAATGGATTGTTATGGAGTGGGCCAAGGGAAGACATATCACTTTGGTTGAATATGACTTATTGGGCTGGAGCTAGGTGTCCAACCAAAGCTTGAAATCAATTAGGGGATATGTCACTAGCAATGGTGGATTAGGTTAAAAAATCATTCAAAATATTATTATGGATTGTTGACATTCATAACAAATCTAAAATAAAGAACTAGGCTAGTGTCTTCTATAATTATTCCACAATAACAAACTTTTTTTCTAAGTCAGTGGTAAATGGCTTATTTCAAGGTTGAATGACTGGTTGGATAATGGGTAAGATGGTAGATGGATGTGGGATTGGAATGGTAATTAGTGACCTCTGAGTTGTGTTTTCACAATCAAGAGTAATTATAGGACTATGATTACTTATAAATTATGGTGATGGTGTGGGACTAGATAGGACAAGTCTCAGTTATCGATGTACTTATATGTGGTCATGAGGCAAGGATGAGTTATCGATATAAGGTCTAAAAGTGGAAATCCTAATTTGTTAATTCACCTACATGGATTCCTAGGTTAAAGAAGGATTATCCATGTAATTTGGCTAAATGACATTGTTTATAAATGGTCTATATTAATTGGTTCTTGGTCTAGGATTAATAGAGATGGTGTTAACAGTACCCCCTATAATATGACCTACAACTCTGTTATAGTCATGTGTAACTGCATGGTAGGTTTGTTGGTTATTATTGACCTGACCTTAGTTTTGTCTATTATTTTGATGTTATTGGTTTTGTTATTTATTCTACTAGTTTTACTAATTTTATTGATTCGGCCTTTGATTTTGGTATTATTGATTTTGTTGTTATTGTTGGTTATGCTATGGAAAATAGTTTTGATAGATGACAAGAGTTTGATTGGAGGTGGAAGAACCACCATCCAATGTGATCTCCTTATTCTCTAAAATATTCTCAATCAAATTCTTGATTTTCACACATCTTCATAAATTATGCCCATTGGCTCGATGATATTCATAAAATTTATTTTCATGTTACCAATCAAGATAAGGAATGCCTTGCAGATAATGCTTTAGTATAGTCTAATTAATCAAATTAGAAATGGCAAGTTTGCAAAATAAAGAATTAATAGGCTCTCCAATGTCACTAGAAACATGATGCATAAGCACAGTTCTCCTTGGAGGAGGGTTTTACAATGGCAAAGCTTGTGGCATTTGTTGTGTGGGTCTTGATTGTTTTGTTTGCAGCATTGGTTGGAGAGGTTGCCGGGCAGGAGTAAGTTGAAAAGGTGGTGTAGATGATGCTTGCACCATTTGGACATGATGTGATTTAGTTACTCCATTTCCCACAACATTCCTATTATGGTTGAATTACTTTGGTCTATTTTGGTTATTGGCCTATGTTGGTTGTGATGTTTGTGTTTGAATTAGATGATTTTTTTGGCCACTTTCTTGATTGGTACCTTGGCTTTGATTATTTGAATGAATCTTTATGACTCCTTTATTAATGAGATCTCACTTAATCAACAAAACTTTATCAATGATCTCTTTAAAGGTATGTGCACACTACATTTCTAGATGATAGGCTATCTCACTATGCAAGTTTTTAGCAAATATAATGGCTAATTGTTTATCTTGTAAACTATGAGTGTACTAGCTTGTAAGTGATCTTCATCATTATACGTAGCTATCAAAACTCTCACTAAAATTTTGTTTTACTTGTGTAAAATTGACCAATGAAATATCATGCTTGAGATTATAGGAAAAGTACTACATAAATTTATCAGAAAGATCATCAAAATTAGTTATTGAATTCTTTAGAAACTTTAAGAACCACTCCAAAACTTGTCTAGCTAAGCTCCTTGGAAACAACAACAAAATGTATATACACTCTATACCATTGGTTGGCAAGTGACAAAGAACTCGATTAAATGGGCTTTGGGGTCACCTTTCCCCTTGTATTTATCAAACTTTGGTGGTTCATATCCTGGAGGAAATGGAATTTTTAAGTATTCCATATTGAAAGGATAAGAACACACATCCTCCAATTTAAACTTTTTAATCAATTTCCCTACTTGGATGGCAATAATTACATCCTTCATCTATTGTAACTCTTATTCTAGGAAGCTTGTGGGAATGTTGGCCTAGGTAGATGGTTGGGTGGTCACAAGTGTAACACTTTGACTAGGGTATGATGGGGGAATTTGATATATGTTGGATTGGTTAGGAAATGAACCAAGAATATGCATACATAGATTAGGATGTATTTGTTGAAATTGCATATTTGGTTATGTGATATTCTGGTTAGAATTAGTGATGAAGGTTTGAATTGGAGGATTATGAGGTTGGGTTGGAGGGATATAACCATTATATGTATGTTGTGTTTGAATAGGGATCTATTGCTGACTACTTAAACATTGTTTTTGAGAAAGAAATTGTGAACCAAGACCCTGCCTCTGAATGAGTGACACATTTTGAACAAAAGGCAATTATTGCCTTGTAGGTACTTGAGAAACATTAGAACCTCCTTTTTGCATAAATCCTTGTTGGGAAATATATGCTTGTTGGGGATTGGGCACCTATCACTGTCCAACATGAATAGGTTGTTGATTAAACATTAGTTGATTTTGAATTGGCATGTTGGTATGCAAGGAAGAAGGTATGTTTGCTATTACCTTATGAGGTGGAAATTGTTTTCCCCTTATGGAGGTGGCAATATGTTTAGCCTCTAATACATTGGTATATTCATTTGTGTCTATTATTTTGGAATGTTACTCATTACTTGTTGAGGAGGAATATGATTTGTCACATTCTACTATTGAGGCACAACATTGGTTGCTAGTTGACTACTTGTTCCTATTGGTTATACACTTGATGAAGCACCTAGTTGAGGATTGGAAGTAATCAATTGAAGTTGGGGTAAAAAATATCTCATTCCTATGTTGGTAGATCCACTCATGGTATTAACTAAAAGAACATATTGTTGACTAGTTGTTTGTGTATTAGTACCACTTTGATTTGGATTGAATGTTGCTTGTGCATAGTCCACTATATTTTACTCATTATTTTGTATAGAAGTAAAAGACACTTATTCAATAATTAGTGTATGTAACAAGTTGTCTATTGAATTGTTTTATGTGAATGGGTCTACACCCTAATTTTCTTAACTTGTTAACTCTATTGAAACTCATATTGAAGGAACTAAGTCAATAAGAGGTTTATTTACCATTGTCAGCTGATTAAAGTTGCATGCTAGATTCAAGTAGGTTTGATATGTTACCTACATTTGGTTAAAGTGGTCTTCCATGAGGTTCTTTCCTTTTTTAGGTATATTAGGATCCTGATATGTGGTTTGGACTAGAGTCAAAGGATTACTAGAAGAAGCCTACTAACTATACAATATATTGTGAGGCATTCTTACTAGGCTTGGTAAACTTTCATGAGGAAAGTTTGCTAGAAACTTATCCCCTAATTCTATGGCTCTAACCAAAATATCAACTTTATTCTCCAATAAATATCATTAAAAAAAATAAGGATCAAACATGGAAGGTGCATTAGTAGATTAGAATTTTTGAGGAACTAGTTCTTCAGCTATGGGCATCATAGCTAGGTATTGTGTGGTTTGTTCTTGATCCCGTTCTGAATATGGTAGCATATTAACCAAATAGTTAGCCAATGGAACTTGGTTTTGTGACCCTATTTTAGTATTATAAGAGGGATAAGGATCTATCTCATAAGCAATATTATATGCATAGGGGTTTTGCACCATTTCTTCTTATGCAACTATAGTACTAATCCCTGGATTGTACATGAATCCACTATGGGTGTAGGAATACATGTTGGGATCCATAGTGAATGTTTCACAATAGAAATGGAAAAGAGTTATACATACTCTAAAAAGACAATGTCTAAAAGATGATGTTCAAACTTGATCTAGATTCTTGAAAAGTATGGAAAGGTGTATGGAATGATTTGTGATAAAAAAGCTAAAGTTAAGTGTCTAATGCCTCACATTTCATGCAAAGATGATCAAGTAAATGGACCAAAAATCAAAATGCCAAACTCAAAGGTTGAAATGTTTTAAATCAGTCTAATCTAGGAAATAAATAGTTACTAGGTATTTTGGCCAAATACGGCATCAAATGCTAGACTCAAACAAGGCATGTGTTAGGACGCTTGGCCAAAAGATGTCAAAAGCTAGAATTTGAAATAGATGAGATTTTAATCTAACATATTTGAAACACTTCTAGAAAAAACTAGGAATTTGACTCTTGGATATAAATTTGATCAACTAGGTATGAAATATGAAATAAAAGGCACTTTGAGATAGTTTAATTTCTTGAAAAATAATGGCATAAAAATAGGCTCTTGTGATGAATAGGCTAGACAAAGATGAACAATGTAACCATGATAGACAAAGATTTTCAAAATGTATACTTGGATTGGATTGAAAGATGCTCACAAACTTGAAATATATATATATAAGAGGGTCTATAAAAAATTTATTGAAATGCTTTAGGGTAGCGTAACAATGCTAGACTACTCAAAATATGTGACAAAATATTTGTTTCAAAAACTCTCTAAGGAAAATATGGTTTCTCACAAATTTGGCAGCGTAACACTACCTTTCTTAACTCAAATAACATACATACCTTTAGAGTTTTGACAATATCTCTAAGGCAAAAAGTTATACATTCAAATGACCTTAAGTGGAAAGAGGATGGTAACAAAAAAATGTTTGGTGCATAGACTCAAAGTGCAAGCATTTAGCACAAAATGACTTAAATCTATCAAGTGGTGATAATGATCATAAGTCTTAAATGACCTTCAACCCAAATTGGAAATTGAACCTAAGTTCCCTCAAGTTTAGTGCAAATGGAGAACCCACTTAACACATCAATCCTATGAAATTATGAAGGTGAAATTTTGAATTTAAGTTATAAATGAAGGACTTAAAAAATGTTTGGTAGAAGTTTAGACTCAATTAGGCAGCATAACTATGCCAAAGTGGATGATATGACTCCAAGTTTTGATGAAATTTTAGCAAGGTAAATTGATGATTTATGTGAGAAGCATAACACCTCTTTATTCAAAGGAAAATGAGGAATATGTTTTTTGTATTGGTATTATTTTTTCACACCAAGTTTTGACTTCAAACAAGAATTTAATATAAGATAAACCAACTAATTAATCACTCTTAGATCCTAAATTGACAAGGTTGCTTGGTATTATTGGAATCCAACAATATACATCATTCGAGAGGTTTTTAATGTTCATTCAAAAAGTAAAATGTGCATTATATAGTAGGGTTTTTACACACCCCCCTTCTCTCAAATTATAGTACTATGACATGGACCTTGAAGTGCACCTTACACTAATCATTATGACCCTTAACTTTGAAGCTATTTTAAGTTTGAAACAATTAACTTGGGAAAATGAAGTCTCGAGTTCACACAATGCAATCTTGATACCCCATAGATTAATCTTGCAAATCTAAAAAATTATGAGTCAAACATGAAATATCTCTATTCATGTTATATTAACAAGGGAACACAATATCACTACTTGGGGTCACATTACTATTACTCGGTCGGGTTCACAATCCCACTACTTGGGGTCATAATCTTGCTACTTAGGGTAAAAAGAGTATTTGTGAAAAAAATGAAAATTTAAGTTAAAATAATGGAATATTATGACAATTTGTGTGAAAATACATGGTTTTAAAAAAAAATTGTCAAAAATGGAGTCTGAATGACCCCAAACCAAGCTCTAAAAAATGGCCTATTCTACACAGTGTAATACCATGACTCACAGTGCAATCTCACCACTAAGTCAATGGAAAGATTGTAATTAAAGTGGTAGGATTAAAATTAAAGTGGTGGGATTGCAATACCATGACTTTAGAGTGGTAGGATTGCAATACTATGACTTTGGATTGGTGGGTTTGTAAGTTAAAATGGTAAGATTGCAATATCATGACAGTCTAGTTGTGGTATTGCAATATCACTACTAGATAGTAGCAAGATTGAAATATCACTACTTGTAAGTATAGGTATTATCAAAATATATGGAAATAATCAAGGTTAGTGTAAAAATGAAATTGAAATTCAATATCATGACTTATAGTGACAATCCTGTGACTGTGTCAAGACAAATCCATGACTTTTATAAAAATGTGTTCTACTCAATTTTTTCACTCTTTTGGGCCTCCCACTCCAAGATTATACATGAAAAAGCTTATTAGTTTGATTTTAAGAGTCTTATGACTAAATTTTTGAGGCTAGTGTCCCACTAGGTATGCCATTATGTGAACTAGAAATTTGACTCAAGAGAAGATGGTTAGTATTGTGTTAGTTCTAAAATGAAAAAAAATGAAATAAACACACTATCATAAAATATCTATGCCTAGTTGCTATGGAGAGATTAGTTAACAAAAAAAATGTAAACACAACTAAAAAATGAAAGAAACCTTCTTTTACCTTCCTTGGATGATCCAAAATTCTTGTTGTAGTGGCTTCTTCAGTTTGTGCTCATGAAGTCTGCATCAATAGAAGATTGGATATCTCCATCTCTCCTTGTCACTTTGTGTGGCTTTGTATTGGCTTGGATTAGCTTGGCTCAATATTTTATAATTAACACTAATTTTCATGAAGCTTTGGAATCAATTCAACATTATAACTTTGGCATGTGAGAGCTTAAAATTATGGCTTTGAGGCTTGTTATTTATAAATTTTTGGAATGGTTATAGGATCAACCATGACCGTCCATCTCAAGATTGAGATGTGTGTCCATGGATAAATCCAAATATTATATTAATTTTACAAATATCCCCATTAATATTTGGTATAGAGGGGCATTAAATATGCATGGAAGGGTTTTGATGAGGCATGGGAGGCATGAATCTTGATATTTATGATATTTATGGCCTAGGGATGTCTTCCCAAGAAATGAGGTCACCTTATGACGCATATATTCAATATTCATTTTTTTAAAAAGTATTCAACAAGTTTCCATGGAATTCTTAATTAGGCCCTAATTTGGTTTAAATAGTTATTAAGCATGATTAAGCATTTTGCACATAGATTACTCAAATTAATCAGAATGCCTTGTTATTGGTCCAAAATTTGATTGGATTGAAATTAAGATGTGATGTCAGATGAATTGGATTTGTTATCCCATTTAGGATGATGTCAACACCAAATAACAAAGGCACATGTCTTGTGTAAGATATTTGATAGAAAAGAGTAATCCAAAGCACCTAAGTGTAAAATTAGCATTTTGACTTGAAATGATCTGATCAAAGTTAGTTGGACCATAAATTACATTACCCCATTTAATGATACTTTGGCCAAAATTAGAACTTGAATATATTAATTTCAACTCATTTAATGTGTTTTAGTGTTTTTAGGCCAAATTGTGCATTTTGGTAGAAATTGGTCAAAATCCTGGTTGGAGGTTATCGATGGCCAAATTTAGGTGTCTTTAATTACTACATTTTAAAAATAAGGGAATCAAAAAATATAATGCCCAAATTTATTGCTGATCAGTTAGGTATTTCTTATGAAATAGATAATAGAAAGTTAATTGCTTTTGACTCACATCAAACAAAACATTATGGTAAATTTAGAGATCTTGTAATTAAATTTACACAAGATGAGAGAATTAGGTATATGACTAATGTTCATATTTTGGATATACCTAGTAATTACGTCATGCTTTTGGGTAGAGATTGGTCAAAAGTAATTGGTGCATTTATTGAAAAAGATACTACTTGGGTTCTAATTGGAAATGAAATTATATTAATTTGAAGATAAGATTGGTATAAGATCCCAATTGATTCATTAACTCCTACTTTGGCTCATGTTTAAATAGGGATTTGTAAATATGATTTGATGACTCTTGATGAACCTGCATAGCAATAAGAAAATTTCTTTTTCAAAAATTCTTTATGGACTTTATGTTTTGATGGTGCGTGTTCACAAGCTAGTAGTGGTACAATAATTTATCTCATTTCTCCCATTGGTAGAATACATCATTATGCTTATAAGTTGTCTTTTGATACTACTAACAATATAATAGAGTTTGAAGCTCTATATCTTGGTTTGGAAAAAGTTATAGAATTGAATATTAAACACTTAAATTTTTTTGGTGATTTTTAATTAGTTATCAGACAAATAAGGAAAATTTATAAGACAAACTAGACTCATCTTCATCGCTATACTCAAAAGGTTTGGTATTTTCTTGAATATTTTAATATCATGCACATTCTCATAGAATTAAATTTACATGCTGATAACTTGTTGTTGTTACTTCAAACCCTACAATAAGTGAAATAGAGCCTACTGTAGTGTTTTATTTTCTATAAATATTTAGGCCTAAAATTCTTGATTTAAATGAAATTTGGATTATTTTTGAGTGTGATGAACATATTTATGTCTTTATCAAAGGTAATTATTTTGATAACGATGATTATGCTTTTAATTTTGGATATTATTTACAATTGAATACTAATAAATTACCTATTAGAATCCATATCTTCTCCAAATGATCAACCTAAGTTATCATGGATTAAATAACCTTATATAAGGATTATTGGAGAAACTATCCCAATAAACCTTAGATATGATGAAGAACCAAAGTTTAATTTTTTGGGAATACAATGTACTCTTGATGAGAAGGTTAAGTTTACTAAATTTTTTAAGGAATTCATTGATATTTTTGTCTAGTCTTACAAATATTTAAAATGATATGATAATAATTATGTAAGACATGATATTCCTATTAATCTTGATAGTAAACATGTCAGGTATAAAATAAGTAGGATAAGCCCTTTACTGAAAGGCACCACCAACAAAGAGCTTGATAAAATGATTGATGGTGGTGTCATTTTTCTCATAACATATGTTGATTGGGTTACAAATCTAGTGCTTGTAAAAAAAATAATGGAGATATTAGAGTTTGCATATATTTTAAAGAACTAAATAAAGATAGCATAAAGGATAATTTTCCTCTTCCAAATATTGATCAAATTCTACAAGTTATAGGATTCAAAATGATGTCTTTGCTTGATGGTTTTTTAGATTATAATTAGATATTTGTAAACCCATATGATAGGCACAAGACAACATTTATAACATGAAGATGAATTTTTTTTAATAGGATGCCCTTTGGTCTTATGAATGTAGGTGCAACATTTAAGTGAGCCATGCATGTATATTTTGATGATCTAATTGGTATTGTTATGCAAGTCTACTTATATGATCTTACAGTTCAATCTAGAAAAATAAAAAGCATTTGGATCATTTACAATAATTTTTTGAAAGATATAGAAGATACGGTATTTCCTTTAATATTAAAAAGTCTATTTTTGATGTTATGAAAGGTAAATTATTAGGGCATGTTATTTCTAAGGATATAATTTTGATTGATCCTAAACATGTTAAAATAATCAAAGAATTGCTACCACCTAAAGATCAATCAGTTCTTATATATTTCTTTGTCAAAATAAATTTTATATGAAAATTTATATTAGATTTCACTGATAAATCTAATATTTTATATATTTTTCTTAAGAAAAAGCAATCATAATTTTGGGATGCAAAAGTTGATTATAATTTCAACAATATAAAGAATGATATTACAAGTACACCTACGCTTGATATACCTAATTTTTTTAGGCCTTTCATTCTTTACGTAAATGCTACAGATAAAGTAATAGGTGTTTTGATTACACAAGAAGATAGAACTAATAGTGAAATAACTATTGGATATATGAGTCAAGTCCTAAAAGACACAAAAAGCAAGTATCCTCTTATTGATAAATTCATCTTATCTTTGGTTTCTTCTTTAGTTAAATTACATCATTTTTTAATGGGAAATAAATTGGTGGTAAGGTCAAATGTGCCTATTTTATCCTATCTTCTAAAACAGCCTACTATTCAAGAAAGGTTAGCAAAGTAGATTTTAAGAATCCAAGAATTTGACCTTGAATTTGAGACATCAAAAATTATCAAAGGAAATGAGTTATTAAATCATTTAGTTGAAAGTGCTTCTTCCAATATTAATGTCTTGGTTTTATCTATTGATGACTCTTTAAATGCTAAACCACATTTTAAATCTATGAAAGTTACTTATTTTTCAAAAACTTTCAAGTTTGGAATGCAAATAAAAGATTGGGACTGTTTAATAGCAGAAGACAATTGGTATCATGACCTTGTATATTATTTTCAAAACTAGGCTTGTCTTAAAAATTTAGATAAAAACAAAGAATGTCATTAAGAGTGCAGGCTTTAAAATTTTGTTTACTTGATTTTTATTTTCTTTTATCAAAATTGAGATGGTGTATTACTAATATGTCTAACTCATGATCAAACTTAGAATGTTCTTAGAGGATGTCACGAAGGTAGTTGTGGTGGTCATTATGCTACAAAAATAATAACTTATAATATTTTGCATGTAAGTTATTAATGGCCTACATTATTGCAACATATTTATAAATTAGTGTGTTTTTGTGTGCCTTATCAATTATTTATTGGTATGTATAAATCACCAACAATTTATTTGAATCCCATTATTCCAAAAAAATAATTTTCAAAATGGGGAATTGATTTTATTTTTGATATTCATCCTCCTTATTCTTCTAGTCATATATATATATATATATATATATATATATATATATATATATATATATATATATATATATATATATATATATATATATATATATATATATATAAAACAGTAACTGACTATTTCACAAAGTGACCTGAAGCAAAGGTTTTAAAAAATTTAGTGACATATGAAGTAATTATATTTCTTGAGGATCAAATCTTTTCTAGATTTGGTGTACTTTATGAAATTGTCTTAGATAATGGTCCTTAGTTTGCTTCTAATGAATACTTAGAATTTATAGGAAGTTATTTTATAATTTTTAATCATTGCTCTAAGTATTACCCTCAATGGAATGGGAAAGCTGAGTCCATAAATAAAAATTTGATCTCTATCATGAAGAAAATAGTTTGTGAAAATAAATTAAATTGGCATCTTAAAATATTTGAGGCATTATGGGCAGATATAACTATTGTCAAAGAAGCGTCAAGATACTCATCTTTTATGTTGATTTATGGTTTTGAAGCTACTTTACAAATGAAATTACATATTTCATCTACTAATATAGATTTATAGTACTTATAAGAGGTTAAAAATCTAATTATATAAATATTAAATGATTTAATAATATTGGATGAAAGTAAACTTACTACTTTGTGTAAATTTGAAGAATCCAAAAAGAAGTTCAATAATTTTTTTGATAAAAAAGTTTCAAATGAAATATTTAAGGTTGGAGATCTTGTTATTTATTGGGATAAAGCTCATGAATATCCAGGTAAATATCATAATTTTGATTCACTTTGGTTAAGATCATATATAATTGTTGTTGTACTTGGTATAAAAAATTTCATTTAAAATATTTGGAAGGAAATTGGTTGCGTTATTCAGTTAGTGGTCATCATTGAAAATTATTTATTCATTAGCTCTTTCTTTTCTATTTGTTTTTTTATCTAATTTTATTTTGCATATATTTTTCTATTGGTTTCTTGGTATTTGATTGGATCATGATTGGTTACCTCAGCAAAGTTCATCAAGAAGGACAGTAGGTAGAAACTAAAATATGTTTGTAAGTATTCAATAATGGTAAGATGATTTTACATGACACGATTCAGTTTTGCTTTATAATTGAGCTTGAAAATGGTTATTAATATGTTTAAAAGTGTTAATTATTTTCAAAAATTGTGTTTAAGGCTTTATGCAATTGATTGCTTATTCAACCCAAAATTCCCTTTCTAAATTTTCCTATTCTTTATGTCACACTGATCGAACACCTCATCTCTTAGAATTTCATAAATAAAGGGGTTCACGTCTAGATGCTTGATAAATAATTAACCTAGATTTTACTCTTAGGTATTTTATCTTTAATAGGTAAGTTTTATATTTTTTCTACCTTATTCCATTACTAAAACCAACTAGCAAGGTCACTAGTATTGAGCCTATTTTTGCCCCTCCTTTTCTTTTTCAAAATAAGTACTTTGTGTTGATTATACCATATAAATGACATTATTGTGACATCTAAACCTATTAGTTTAGATTCTTAATTTATTATGACATTTAAATATGTAGTTTATGTTGAAATGTTTATCATGGTGTTGTATTTGGTGAAATTATTACTCTACATTACAAGTGGTTTCGAAAGCATTTATAGATTTAAAGAAAAATTAGATATATCCATATAGCATAATTCATGTTTTATTAATATTAGTTAAGAAACAAATTTATAATCTTTGTGATATATATAAGATCATCAAGCATATAGTATTTTGTGATTAAGAGTTACATGTAAAGTGCTTGGGATGGTTTTAATCATTGTTGAATGAATTATATTTATGGGTTTGAAGTCATTATAAGTATTGTTAAAATTATGGTTTATTTTTAACATCTATAAGAATTATTTTGATGACTTAAAAATATTTCTAAGGGTCTCATTTTAATACCTTGATAAAGTATGTGCACTATGGTATGGATCAAAGGTTATAGATATTTGAATTAAAGGTGGTCTTTGCAAGGTTAGATCTCTATTGAATCGAAGGTGGTTATATTGAATATGACTTACATGGTTTTCATAAACACAAAGGTGGTGAAGCATTACTTGAGTTGGATATTGTGTTCAAAGCATGGTTAAATAGTTTTAAATGATAATTAATGGTTATTAATAAATGCACCCAAGATTTGGTGTATATATTATGACTTGTTTTATTTTCTCATAAATTCTAGAATTTAAGAATGGTGTACTATGCATCGATCCAAGATTGTTAGTGAAAGGTTTAGTCGTAACAAAAGTCATCACTATTTTAGTCAAAGTTTCTTAAATTTTTGGTAGATCTAGAGATAAGTATAGACAAACTTGCTAGCCAAATATTGTTTCAACATATAGTCATTTGTTACTTCGAGCTAAAACAAAATACATAAGGTAGAGTTATTTTGGTTAGTTATCAATCTTGACAAGCTCACGGTGGAAGTGAAGTGTTGGGCTAAAGGAAAATTTGGAAATTATTGAAGAAATATACAGGCAAGGTATGTTTCCATTTATCAAGATAATTATAAGGTTTTTATTGTTAAGACTCAACTAAAATCAATTTGATGAAATTTATAGAAGCTGGTTAAATGGTTTTTCAGTTGGTTTTTCATGCAAAACATTTTTTTTTAAATAATGGAAAATATAGTTTTACTGTGCATTTTATTGAAGATATTTCATTTTAAAGTGATTTTAAAACATGCATTACATAAGATGTTATTTTGTGAAATGTAAAGTGATGAAATTTGGTCTGCATGTCATTAATCTTTGGTAATTTTTTTGAAATATTAGTTATGAAATGATTATGTAAGATATAAGTTTTTTGTATAAGAATGAATAGAATATTTAAGATTTTATTTGAATACTTAATTTTTATGAAGAATATTTGGGAAATGTATATGTAATTTATTATAATACTAGTTTGGTCTGAGTAGCAAGGTTTTTAATTAGTTTAGAGTTTTTGGTATATTTTCATGCATTTGAGTTTTGAACTCCTTTTATATGAACAAAATATCTTATGAAACATGCATTTTTTTCATAAATTATTGCGATTGGTTTAGTTGACAATGAATAAATTTACACAGTGGGTTTGTTGTATTATTTTCTATGGCTTTGAAATTATATAGATATATGATATTTTAACATCAGGTACTAGAAATTGAAAGGAGGTTTAGATGTTAAATGATAAATTTGGTAAACCTTAAAATAAATTCTTTATTTCTTTATTATTGACATAAAACTACGTTAAGAAAAGTAAGATCATAAGGTTATTGAAGGTTATGTCTATTAAAAGTTTGAAAAGTTGGGTTTACAATATTTTAAAACAATCAGTTCTATTTAAAAATTAAGTTTATCAGTTTGTTTTTGGTAATAGTGAATGAAGCTTCATGAGTAATGATTTTAGTTTTTAATGGATTATGTCTATTTTGATCATATATTTTTTTTAATTTCAATCTTTATTGAAATTTATATATAATTTTAGACATTTAATGGAATTATATATTTAGTATGCGATTGTAAAATAATTTTGGTTGTATGTTTTATTTTTTCAAAATTTCAAGGTGGATCCCCCTAATTCAAATAATAACTAGGGAAATCCATCGAGAATAGAACAACCTAACAATAGAGAAAAATCTTTTTCTCATTATTTTGTGTCTAGGAGTCATTTTTCTACTAGTAAGAGATTTGGTAGGAGTTTCTCCAGACTTTTTAATAGGGGAACTCATCTGTCAAATCATTTTGACACTATTGATCCTAAATGTAGACACTAAAATCATGTCTACTCATTGGTCGACTCCCCCCTTGGTCCCTTTAGTCCACTTCTACACATTCCTAACCCACACAATTATTAATTTAAAATAAATTAACTATTTTAAATTAATAACACCCCCTTGCCACATCACCCATGCCACCTCACCCCACCTTGGATACCTTTCCTTGGATGCCTTCCTCACCCCATGCCAAATCTTAATTGCTTAAACCCCATTTCATCCCTCCCACTAGCCTCTCGCACTCATTTAATCCACCTTCAACCATTTTATAATGACAATTAGACCTGGCAGTTACAAAAATAGGCAGAAGGCTAAAAATAGCCTCTTTTCCCATTCTTCAGCCACCAACGTTGGTCATATTCATCCAACGCTAGCGGTTTCACTGATGTCAGTTCCTTTTAGACTGTATTTTTGCTTCTGTTACCCCCCCCCCCCACAAACATGAATTCTCTTCCTCCAGGATTCAAGCTCTCTCGCTCCTCAATTTCTTACAGGTGTCAGAGTCTCAACAGCACTCTCCAGGCTCAGAGGTATTCTACACCAGCCATTCCACACTGGATTGAAGATTGCACGACATCTCTCGCATCAGCCACAATGGAAATAGGCCTCCTGCACTTCTGCCTCTCCACCTACAGCTAAGTATTTCTATTGGTTTTTATTTCATTGTCTTTTTAATACACTAGCAATCAACGTATTGTCCATTTCCAAGCTCTATTGACACAACCCGACCTATTCTTCTCAGAGAGGCTGAAAAGCCTTCTTCATACCCTTACCCCTTTTCTGACAACCTATCTCTCTACCTTGTCCCTCCTAAGACCTTATCTACTGTCCTACATCCCTTGCACAGACCCAGACTCCTTTTAGACCACTCTGTCAACCACAGACTCAACCTGGCACTCATTCAAAGCCTCATTGCCCTGATCGATGCTGGCCACCAGGCCCATTGCCCCTATTAATGTTAGTAGACTAACTGACATCAGTAACATTGACCAATCAATGCCAGTAGACTAACTGATGTTGGTGATTGTGGCAAACCGACAGCAGACAACAGGTACGCATTATTTATTTTCCTCTTTGCTAGTCATTTGTCATTTATTTATTCCTGACACTTTTACTTATTAACAGTGGACTGTCATCCCTCAAGGAAGTCTTTGCACTTCTAGGACCGGGATTTGCTTGGCAGTCCACCTTATCTCTATCTAACAATCTCTGTGTTTGAGTCTCTTTCTTCTACAGGTGTCATCCTCCATAGCCAAAGAGGAGTCCCTACAACGTCTAGATAATAGTACGTAAACTTCATCTAGGTATGTATAAACCCCTGACCATTTATCTTAGTTTCTTACTTCTTCTGAATGTGGAAAAGCAAAAACTGTTAGAAACATTCTGGCACACCCGGTGGGACCCTAAGACTTTTCCTTGGGTTCATACTTTTTCTTCAAAAAACAAACTTTTCATATAGGTGCATTAGGTCTCTTCTTGCATCTTTTTCCTCTATCACTTCTAAAAGACACCATTAGAAAAGTTAAAAATAATCCTTCTTTTTATTTCTTTCCTGCATCTAGAGTAGTAAAATTCATACTCTTCAACCTTTTCTCCACTTGTCTGCATCCAAACACACATTTCTATTTGGGCTTAAAATCTATTGCATCTCATTTCTACTTGAATGCATATTAAGTCCACACATCTAGTAATTAAAATGCATTATGAATTAATCGTAGTGCACTTATGTTACACGACCAGACCACTTTCACAACTAAACATCTAAACATACCTAAGACAAGGCCCAACTAGGATTTCATCACCTAGAAAATACCTTACCCTTCCTGGTAATCCCACTTGGACTTCACTACCAAGGGGAAAGCCCACTCTATTCTTTGGCAGAGTATAAACTCTAGGGGAAGTATATACTGGCTAAGAGACCCAGCTTATCTCTGGGCTCGTGAAGTGAGGGGAGCTTGCTCCTTAGCACTAGGCCATGTATGAAACCTAATACAGACTTTGAGCACCAAAAATAACCCAAAACCAACTTTAGACTGCTTCTTCTAGGACCCGTTCTAAAAGCCAATTTCCCACACACTCTTCTAAGGCATAAGCCAACAAGACTCTAAAATTTATTCCTAGGAATTAACGTTTAGGGTCTGCTTGTCTTCATCCATTTTTCTGTTTGTATCTAATTTTTTTGAGTTGGTGAGGTCATATTCTAAGATTTGAAAACAACTTAGACCTTCTTATTTCTTCCAAAAACTTTTAGTTTCTGAGTTTCTGGAAACACATAGTAACTAACATCAGTTTTACCACTGACGTCGGAATCTTTTTTTTATTGGCATCAGTTTTTTTCTACCGACGTCGGTCACTGTCAACAATCCTTCTTCTAAAATAGCAGGCTTAAAACCTGACTTTCTTGCTGTTAGGCACACATTCTGAGTTTCTAAAACTAAAAAAACACAATTTCTAGAACCTGACCCTTTTTGCCTTGAATGGTTTTGACACGTAGTCAAACCAAAACTCTTATCGACCACGCAAGGCAACAACCACTTCCACCTTCGTCCTCCATAACAAGTCCCCTAATGGAGTGTACTTCAGACACTAAATACTCTCCTATCTAGTCAACCCTCGATCAATCCCCTATTGTTCCTGAAGGGGATCAAAATTTTGAGAGATTCCTTAACCATAATGTCAAGGCTCTCCAACACTATCTCGCTAAGAGCCAAATGCGAGACTCTTCAATTCAACCAAGTTCATCACATTTTTAGAACTTGATTGTCTCGACTCCACACACCCTTGCACCCATAAACACAAGAGTGACTACCTATCCTTTCACCAGTGCTGCCATTCAACCACCTATAGTGACATCAATCCAAGTTGTGCCTCTTAGCTTCATGGCAAACCACCCTTGGCTTCCACTTCTATCCCTATGACTAGTCATCAGTACATTGTGCCCATACAAGCGCAACTGACTACGTCATATGCCCCTTCTATCACCTTCCAAGCACCTCACAACCGAGGGGGTGCCCCACCTACAAATCCGTTAACTGATCTAATCAAAATGTTGATGGACAAAATGTCTAATCTTGAGACCTAACTTTTGGGCTCAAGAAACTTCCTTTCATATGACCAAATTTGTAATGAACCCATCCATCCCTCCATCCCAATCCGGCCATATCCTAGTCAGTGGGAACTTCCTAAGTTTACTCACTTTCAGAGTAAGGAAGACCCACAGCAACATCTACGAGCATTTAGACATGTTTGTTATCTCATAGCACATGATGATGCATTATTGCTACGCACATTCCCCATGTCACTTTCTGGCCCTGCCCTCGATTGGTATAGTTCTATTACCATTCACTCTCTTTTCACATTCACCCAGTTAGCTCAACTTTTCCTTGACCACTTTTCGATCAATATCACCAAAAAGGTCTCCATCACAGATCTATACTCTATCAGATAGTTTGACGACGAATCCATAGCCGATTTTGTTGCCTGTTGGAGAGGCTTAATCAACCAGCTCTCTTTTTATTTGCCTCAACTCGAGCTCATCGATCTCTTTTCATAGGCATGTGCCAAACATATTTCTTCTACTCTGTGGGTCCAAACATTCTACACCTTTGACGAAGCTTTCACGATGGCTAGGAAGCTTGAACTATGTGCCATAGAGGAAAACAAAGTCAAATTGCGGAGTAAAACCCCCAACACCAAATCAAATGACCCTTCTTCATCCAAACCTTCTTCTTCATATTCCAAGTCCAAAGGATCAACAAATGCTATGGTCCTTAGGCCATCATCTTTGACCACAAACAACCAATCTCAACCTTCCACATCACAAAGCATCACCAAACAATTCCAGCAACGGTATATACAATGTCAGTATACTCTTATAGGAGAATCATACACTTTCATTTTGGATAAACTCATCAAGCAGGGGGTCCTCAATCTCCCTCAAATTTGACCACCTCAATTTGACCCCTCAAAACCTATCCCTGCATGGTATAAGGAAAATGACTTTTGTCATTATCACTGTGTCCAGGGCCATGACATCAACAACTGTAAAACCTTCAAGAACATTGTCCAAGACATGATAGACAAAGGTGATCTTGTCTTGGATAACCCAAACATGCCACCAAATCAAAGCATAGACATCTTTAAACAACCTTTCCCTAACCATCCCCCTAGCCAAAACAATGTGCAGAACATGGCCAATGACTCCCAAGAGCGTAATATATGCACAGTCAACACGGTCTCACCTCTTATGCCTAACCAACCTCTCTCATAGGCTGAAGAGGTTAGCCCACCCATTGGTCCATCACAAGAAGAAGAGTCTTCTTCTCCCATTCATCTTCCACAGGTGGATGAACCATCTTCTCTTGTTAGTTCGCGATCGACCTCTCTTATATTGGAGGATGCCTTAACCATACCGATGCCACTAGCCTCGCCTTCATCCCTCTCATCAACAATGGGGGATCATAATTTTCCCATGTCTCAACCACACACTGAAACCATCACCATCCCTACGCTCTGCCCTCTTAAAGAGCGACAATCTCCAATCCCTTCTCTACCAAGAGAGGGACTCGCCACCTCACCTACTTCGGTCGAAGAAGATCCAGTGAGGGTAGACTTGAACCTTACTCCATGCAATAGCATGCCTTGCACTCAACTAAAGAAGGATACTAAACCCCATCAGAGAAATTTTCTCCCACCATCATCATTTCCCTCTATTTTGGGCCCTCATCCATCCACCTTAAAAGGAGTGCTTCCTACTCCAACACCTATCAACAACAAATTGCCTCCATTACCCAACAAAAACAAATCACCTCCATTACGAACAAAACCTAACAAAAACATACCTCCTTCAAAACATCTAATGCCTCCTACCACAAAAGTGCCATCTACACATCTGGCCACACCGCTAAACAAAAGGATGGTACGAAACACTCCCACAGCTTCTAAACAGAAGTTGCCAATTTTTACTGCAACAAAATGTGCAGACCCATTAGCAAGTTCTTATACCTTGCTATTACGCCAATTGTTACAATCCTCTAACATCACTCTTCCACTTATCAAACCATTTCAACCTCTCAGACCAAAACTATCTTAGTTCGATGGCACCAAAATTTGCCAATATCATCGCACACCTAGGCATGACACTAAAAATTGTTGTGCCCTTAAGGTTGCCATCCACCAATTCATGGAGAAAAATACCCCTCTTGTTGAGGATACTATCAACAAATCTCCAACACCATCTCATGCCTCCCAACCCTCTTCACCGTCCCACTCATCAACTCTCGGATCAAGGCCATCTTGGTTTGATGACACTAAATTTTGTGTGTATCATCGCACACTTGGACATGACACTGAGCGTTGTTGCACTCTTAAAGCTATCATTCGTCAACACTTCAAAAAGGACACCCTTCTCGCTAAGGATCCTTTTGACCACCCTTTAACTAAGCCATCGACATCATCCCATGCCTCTCGAACATCTTCACCTAAATCGGGAGCCCATCATCAAATTGTGGTCCCTCGATCACCTTCAACCCCTTTATTTGAAATCAACACCATCAATGTGGCCAACAGGTCACAAATCATGCAAGATAAAGGGAAAGAGAAGGTTTCTCTCCCTCAAACATATCCATTCATCAAGTCTCCTCAACCATCAAGACCCAAGATTTTAATTTTGGGCACATCTCGACAAAATTATTCAAACCTAATTAATGACCCCATGGTGAAACAACATTGCCAAACCTCTGTGAAGACATCTTTGTATGACCTCATACAAAGCTTTCCATAACATCGACAAGCCTTAATCAAAACCTTACAGGAAGTGGAGGTTCAACCTGAAGACCCCCAACCACTAGCTGCCTTAGTCCAACCATTTCTCAAGCATTCTCCTCATCACCAAAATAACTAGGAGAATTTGACTCTATCCTAACTATCACAGCATCGACCAAGCCTCGACTAAGCCTCGACCAAACCTTGACCAAACATCATCCAACCAAACATGCCAACAACATATCAACCAAGCCTTGACCAAACACCGACCAAGTATCCATCGACCAAGCCTCAACCAAACATCGACCAAGTATCGACCAAGCCTCGACCAAGCCTTGACCAAACACCAAACACCAACCAAACATGCTAACAACATATCAATCAACTTCATGTGTAGTATCAACCAAACATTAACCAACTTCTTAATCATCTTTAACACATGACCAATATGGAAAGAAGTAAATGAGGCAAGTTTGCTCCTAATTGGCTTGGACCTTACATCATGACACACAAGTATAGATCAGGGATTTATCATCTATCTTCTTTCGAAGATCGGCCAGAAATTGAGCCCCTTAATGCCTTGCATATATGACCATTCTTCTGTTAGTCAAGTACTCATTCACTTGACATTTAACTTGAGCTCACCCCTTGATCAATCCCTGTCATCTTAATCCTCATTTCTTTCAACCTTGTTCCCCTAAACAATCCCTCTGTAACCCTTTTATAAAGTATGAATGCTTTGTCCTAATAAAAGGGAGCCCTCAAACTTCTATAGTCTTGTCCATGACTACAAATTCTATCAAAAATAAATTGAGATGTCAAAATATCAAAAGGTCATAACTTCTAAATGTAGACTGCTCCCTCAAAGGATAGTTGTATCATCATTGATGTAGCTAATAGACTGCTCCCTTGAAGGATAGCTATTCAAAGCCCTCAAATATATATAAAGCAAAAATATAGACCACTCCCTTGAAGGATGGCTATGCATAAATCTCGCTACAAACAACACTCTCTTAGAAGCTTCCCGCATTGATCAGCTTCACAAATGACCACAAAACAAAATGACATCCCTACGTAGACTTCCCGCATTGATCAGTCTGCTCTCAAAAAAAAAAAAAAAGGGTCATGGACTTGGCTTGTAGTCGTCTCAGGGTCTCCTATAAAAAGGGGCAAAGTTATCCCTACTAAAAAGAGTTACCCTCTCCTCCCATATCACATCACCTACTCAAGGGATTTTGAGCTCATTTTAATTTCAAAGTGATTTGATTACTTCTCTAACACAACCAATGGTCAATGACGTAATGCATGAATGGGGATTTTGTTTCTAAAACCCCTACCTATGCTATCATTATGGTCCTTGTCAATGAAAGAGCAACGCGCCTTTCACTTCTTACACACTTTGGTCACATACAACCAAATCATTTTCTTAACCAACCCAAACCAACCAAACCTTTTTCAGACCACCAACATGACATAGTCCATTTCACATAGTTTCTATGGAAACCAATACACATGGAAACTATTGACCACACAATTTATGTTAAGCATAAACCATTACTTGCTGAAGCATAAATAGACTCATTTCATTTTTAGCATACATCCATCACCGAAATGGACACTTGCTAGGGATGAAAGACCACTCAACCAATGTTACAGAATACACCATCACATAATATGGAAAAGGCTATAACATCAGCTTACCCTCATCATTTATCATGACCAAACCAACCTATCACTTCGTTTGAACTACATTGGTCTGAGGCCCTTTAGACAAGGGCTATGTAGGCAGTAGTCAGATGACATGACATCTTCTGGGGTTGGCTCAACCACATCCATTTGTTTGTCTATCTGATGGACAAACCATATCGACCTTTTACCATGACTTAACCTCATCCAACTTGTCCATAACTGACCCTCTTCCTCCCTTTTAGGGAGAACTACATCAGCCTAAGGCCCTTCTAATAAGGGATATGTAGGCAGCACTCAGATGACATGATGTCTTCTGGGGTTAGCTTGGCCACATCCATTTGTTTGTCTATCTGATGGACAAACCATTTTGACCTTTAACCATTACTTAACCTAGTCCAAACCAACTATCAACCACTTTGACTCCTAGTCTGAACTACATTGGTCTAAGGCCCTTCTAACAGGGGCTATTTAGGCAGCACTCAGATGACATGACATCTTCTAGGGTTAGCTTAACCACATTCATTTGTTTGTCTACCTGATGGACAAACCACCTTGACCTTTGACCATGACTTAACGTCATCTAACCCATCCATAACCGACCCTTCCTCCCTTTTTAGGGAGAACTACATTGGCCTGAGGCCTTGACAACAAGGGCTATGTAGGCAACACTCAGTTGACATGGGATCTTCTGAGGTTAGCTTGGCCATTCCTTCATCCATCCATCTAATGGAACAACTATCTATCTCGACTCGACCAATGACTTTGGAGATCGTGACTATCTCCTCAGACCATGACCACTTCTAAGACAACATTGCCTTGGTTGTTTTTGCATGTATGCTACCTCACGAATGGTTAGCAAAATTGTCCACAACCCATATTTCGACCCTCACAAGTATTAGATCATGAGCAAGTTGATCCCCACTACTTGTGACTTTTTTGTGTTTTCTAAGAGCACTTCCTGAGCCCGAGATACTTGGAACATGATGACCATTGGAGCTACAGCTTGGATCGAATAACCCAATCATTTATGACTAAATGTTGGGGCTCAGTTATTTCAATTTTAACACTCCTCAACCCTTGACCTATGACAATTTAACCTGAGCATCTCATGAAGTGGTATGCATGTAATCTCAACCCTTTGCAATGTTCACACTCAAACTTCACCATATCCATCCACTATCTATCAAATTGGCACTTGATTTCAGGTTCCCTTCCCTTGACTCCTACTTTGAGGGGGAATACCTCATCCCATAATCAGGGCAACCTACATTCATTTTTGTCTTGCAGTTCATTAGAACAACCAGTAGGGAAAAAATGACTTCATCCCATACCTGGGGAAACTTACTCCTATTTTTGTCTTGCAATTCGTCAAGAACAACCAACAAGACAAAAAGGGGCAAATGTAGACACCAAAATCGTGTCTACTCCTTGGTCGACTCCCCCCTTGGTCCCTTTAGTCCACTTCTACACATTCCTAACCCACACAATTATTAATTTAAAATAAATAAACTATTTTAAATTAATAACACCCCCTTACCACATCACCCATGCCACCTCACCCCACCTTGGATACCTTTCCTTGGATGCCTTCCTCACCCCATGCCAAATCTTAATTGCTTAAACCCCATTTCATCCCTCCCACTAGCCTCTCACACTCATTTAATCTACCTTCGACCATTTTCCAACAAATAGCCTCTTTTCCCATTCTTCAGCCACCAACATTGGTCATATTCGGCTGACACTGGTAGTTTCATCGACATCAGTTCCTTTTAGACTGCATTTTTGCTTTTGTTACCCCCCCCCACAAATGTGAATTCTCTTCCTCCAAGCTTCAAGCTCTCTCAATCCTCAACTTTTTACAGGTATCAGTGTCTCAATAGCACTCTCTAGGCTCAAAGGTATTCTGCACTAGCCATTCCACATTGGATTGAAGATTGCACGACATCTCCTGCATCAGCCACAACAGAAACATGCCTCCTGCACTTCTGCCTCTCCACCTACAGCTAAGTATTTTTACTAATTTTTATTTCATTATCTTTTGAATACACTAGCAATCAGCGTATTGTCCATTTCCAAGCTCTGTTGACACAACCTGACCAGTTCTTCTCAGAGAGGCTAAAAAGCCTTCTTCATACCCTTACCCTTTTTTTGACAACCTGTCTCTCTACCTTGTCCCTCCTAAGACCTTATCTATTGTCTTGCATCCCTTGCATATACCCAGACTCCTTTTAGACCATTCTGTCGACCACAGACTCAACTTGACACTCGTCTAAAGCCTAATTACCCCGACCGACGCCGGCCACTAGGCCCATTGCCCGTACCAACATCGATAGACTAACCAGCATTGGCAACATTGACCAACCAACACTGGCAGACTAATCGACATCGGTGACTATGGCAAATCGACAATAGAAAGTAGGTATGCATTATCTAGTTTACTCTTTGCTAGTCATTTGTCATTTCTTTATTCCTGACACTTTTACTTATTAACAGTGGACTGTCATCCCTCAAGGAAGTCTTTGCACTTTTGAGACCGGGCTTTGCTTGGCAGTCCACCTTATCTCTGTCTAACAATCTCTGTGTTTGAGTCTCTTTCTTCTACAGGTGTCATCCTCCATAGCCAAAGAGGAGTCCCTACAATGTTTGGATAATGGTGTGCAAACTTCATCTGGGTACGTACAAACCCCTGACCATTTATCTTAGTTTCTTACTTCTTCTGAATGTGGAAAAGCAAAAATTGTTAGAAACACTAAATTTTGAAATGTTTAAGAAGCCTTGACATTTAACCCTATGAATACTGGAGGTAATCAAGTTTGGATAATAATTGATTAGATAAATCATCCAAATGGACATGGAAATTTTAGTGGTTCTCAAAGAATGTAAACCGCTTTACAATAAGAAGATAATCCAATCTCTCATCATTCTCCTCATTGATATGAATAATTGCGTGGATATGAATTATAGTAGGTTTTTAATTTACACCCTTATCATGAATTAGTACCTTTGAACCAAAATCTTCTATGTAATTAACTTGCTACTACATACACCACTTGTTCTAATCTTAATCTTGTATATTTTTCTCATCATCAGGTAAAGGAAATAATATTATCATTAAACAAGAAAAGGCAAGAAATTAGTCCTTCAGCATCACCAATAGTAACCAAGATGGTGAATAAAGTAAAGTTAGAAGTGGATGATGAAGAAGATGAAAAGGCAGTGAAGTTGATAAAATTATCAACAACCTATATGAGTTATATTGAGTACATGATCGATAAGGGTTACCTGTTAATTGAAATTCTATAAAATTTAGAGGATGATTGAATTTTTTTAGAAGTGTTTGGTTATAGTTTGATACTTGTTAGATACTTATTTTAATTTTTGCTTGGCAGTGGTTTTACAATTTAAAAATATTTTCAATTACTTAATGGTGGTTTTATAGTTAAAACATTTTCAGACAAGGATATTTTGGTTTATATTTTAATGCATATAGATAAATGTTAGATGTAATAGTTTTCATTTAATTACTTATGTTATTTTAGATATTTTTACATATTTATTTTATTTAAGTGATTATAATGTCTAAGGGCCCTCACCCAATTAGAGTCAGTCCCCTTGATTTATTATTTTTAATTTTGATCTTAAGACTTATTTTTAAAGTCTAAAAAGAGTTAGATAATAATTGAAGTTTAATTAACTTAATTAAATTCAATTAAGTCATGACCAATAACTAACTAAAAGCTAGTTATGACCCATTCCTTAATCATATTTGGAGGAAATGATTATAAAATAAGATCAAACTGACATAGAAGAGGAGAAAAATTACATAGATAGATTAAGGAAACTTTTTATAACAATTAAGTAACTTGCTTAACAAGCATAGATTTGTAGTCATATGAGCAGAATCTAACTACTTAGCTTGAATATTGATGAAAAATTTATTGTGTGAAACATGTTTTTTTGATCAATTCATATTGTATTAGTTGTTATGTTAAATACATTTGTATCAGAAATTATATTTCTCAATAAAAATTGATTTCCTTAATAAGATGACTCTTTCTTAAAAGACTCACAAATCTTTGTTTAATCTTTATATTATTTCTTAATTTAGGTCTTAGTTTAATGAGTGTGTTTTATTAAGAATATTTTGTTTTAATTATTTAGTTAATTTGATTATTTTTAGACTTAGATTATTTTACTTTCAGTTATTTGTGTTAATTTTCTAGTTTAAGGAACTTAAATTATTTAGTTGATTTTTTAACTGCTTTTAGTTTTTGAAGTAGATTTAGTTTTCTTCTTCATTTATTTAGTTTAATTATTTTAATTAGATTATTTCATAATTTCATTAGAGTTTACTCTTATTAGAATTATTTTATTGCATTATATTAATTTTGTTTTTGTTTTTGTTTATTTTCTTATCTTTCTTAGATTTAGGTTTTAGATCTCTCTAGAATGTTAGTTGTTATATCTGTCTCTTTCTTTGGTTATCATTTCAATATTTTTTTTTGTATCTTTCTAATCTTTTTATTTATTTTCATTGGTTCTATTTTGAGTTAAGCATAATAAATTATAGTAGTTAAGTATTCATAAATATTTATAAGGAATAAAAATCTTTCCTTCAAGATTTTATCTAGTTAATAGATTTTCTCTATCAAATAGGATTGATTACATAATCATGTATGTTTCCTTCTTTCAAAGAGAAAATTTGATTTATAAATTAATAATTAAGTCTTGTTGAGTATTTTTCATACTTATTATTATCTTAGATCATTTAAAACCCCCTTTATGCATCTTTTATATCTATTTTGATCTTTTAGATCAAACTATTAAACTGGTATGCTTCCATTTTAAGCTTTACAATAGGTGAAAGAGATGATTCATTGAAAAAAAAAATTAATCATGAACATTATCTAGAGGGAAGAAGATCATGGGTCCAGTGGTGTTGCTAAGTGAATGGATATATGATAGATTCTTGATGTATTGGTAAGCTGGGTTGCCCCATGTGGTCAATGATAGTTTACCTCAAGTTACTAGATGGTGACAAGACCAAGTAGTATGGGTCATGCCCCACATGTCAACATTGTAGATAGTCATATGAGGAGAGATCATGTGTCATCTTTATACACATATTTATACTATTTATCCCAGTTGGGCAGTCATGGCTCCCTTTGTTAGATCAAGTGTGGATCACTAGCTACTATACCTAGTGGATAGAGCCGTAGTCAGTGGCACACTTTCTAAGGTAGTTTGGACTCCCACACCTAGTGGCACCTCTGGTAGTGCCTAATTTTTTAGCATGACATGTTAGATATCTAAGGTGGAGAGGAAGAGAAGATCTAATTGAAATATTGATGATCAAGCCATGATGTGTAACACCATGGACTAGTTGAGTAAGATAGCCAATAATCAAAGGAAGAGAGGGAATGGATGTGTATGTTGGGATGTAATAGGTACCATAGTAGGAGGATGAGTGAACACATATGAGGGTGGTCACATAAGATGATCTGATAGTTAGCCCATGGTAGAGCTAGTCGATAGAGGCCCAAATTAGATTTCGTCGATAGAGGCACCTCTAAGGAGAGGTTCATAGCATTCATGAGTGGTGAATCCTAGCTTTACTTTGATAGGGAGTTGACCCACATATTAGGTACTTAAGGGATAGGTTGATAGAGAGATTGTGCTTAGTGTATGAGCAGATGAAGAGATGGTGGTTGGTGACATTAGGATAGGTAAGAAATGTTGTAATTTTTAGTCTTTAAGATAGGATACTAGTTGTATATGATTGTAGATAGATAGATAAATTTTGAGATGTATATGTGATCTAATATCTATTTGGGTTTTGGTTTTTTTAGACCTTGTGATATAGGAGATAATATGGGGATCCTTAGTCATGGTGGTACACCATGGCATTTTAGATGGGGTCCTGGCACTATATGACCCCACCACATTGGATGATCATATGGTACCATCTATCCCAGCTCAGGAAGGTTAGTTTAGACTAGTGGGGGAGGCTAGTAGGTACCTACAAACATGAGGTCATGGGTTGTAGTAGGAGAGACACATGATTGGTAGGCCTTGGCTTAAGAGAGAGCTACACACATGGTTACAATGATCTATCTGGGATAGGTATAGGCCTAGGTGGCTAACCTACAGGGATAAGTAACAAGGTTAAGATCTTAGACAACCTCATTAAATTATACTATGTGGAGGGGATAGTCTAAGACATCTATGGATAGTGTGGCTAGGCCATGAGATAGGCATGATAGAGCTTAGCCATAGATCTAGAGTGACCTATTTTTATATTTTGTACCATTATATAAAACATATGATATATAGAGATATATTATTTTGATAGTTGGATTTTGGTTATTGATGCATGGATATATTTCTTTCTAGCACATGTATTTTGATTTTGTTGTATATGTTATGGGAAATATATGTGGAGTGTTTTCTTTCCTAGCATTATGTAGTACACATGCATGGTTAAAAAGAAACATGCAAAAAAGGATTGGAAAAAGTATAATTAATCAAAAATAAATACACCACACAATATATCATGATTAAGAAATGTGTAATAAAAAAATATGACTAAGTATAATAAACCAAAATGTGGTAAATAATAGGACAAAATGTTTTTAAACCATGAAAAAGATTGGCACCAAATCAAAACAAGTAAAATCATACTAAATCATGTTGGGAAATATGAAAATAATGTAATAAAATAGAAATCGCACGAAAAATAAATGTTATAAAAATAAATCAATTAAGTCAATCAATCATACTAAATCACGTTGGGAAGTATAAAAGAGAAATAAAATTGTCAAAATGGACTTAAATTAATCACACTAATTCAAGATATGAAGTATGAAAAACTTAAGAAAAATAGTTGGATTCTTACATGCAATCAAAAAATAAGAAAATAAAAGTGAAAGATTAATGAAGTAAGCATAAAACATACTAAATCAAGATGGAAGCATGTCAATGATGCATAACTCATAATAAATCATGCCTTATCTCAAATTTGACACGTAATTTCATTATGACTTGGGTATTAGAAAAATTTATGAGGAAGGTCAAGTCCCATCCATATTCTTACACTTAAAGTCACAAAGGGAACATCAATGAGGTTTAAAAATGTTAAAAGGTTAAAATATGGTAAAGGGGGATGTTTCAAATGGTAACATGAAAATTTGGTAATTTGTGAGGAAGGCTTGGTCCTATCCAAGGTCTTAAACTATAACTCACAAATGGAATCCCTAAGGGGAGTGATCAGTGAACAAAATAATATTTCTCAAGGGAAAATACTAGGATTGTAGGGAATGAAATAAGGAATGTAAGAATCATAACATAGGTTTATTATGATAATACCTTAGGAAACATGGGGCACACTAAGTGCATAGAAAGATACTAAGTGACTAGTGACCATCAATATATAAAGGATACCTATTCACTATAGGTACAAATTTGTATAGGCAAACAAGTGTGGCACTAAGATCAACTCATGCTAAATGGTTTGAAATAGAAAAGTAAAAATGGACCTACATTCCCATAATGTGTTCCTTGTTCCTCAAGACCTCTTATATTACTATCAGTCTACTACAAAGATTGATTACTTGCATGAGAAAGTCTGTAACACTAAAATATTTTTATTCTCCTTTTCCAATCTACTAGCCTACTGTACCCAAACTAACCTCAACTCTATCATGAGACCAACTATGGATTTTGAGCTTCAATTACAAAAAATAGATGTGCTTTGGATCACATCTATTAGTGTGATTTGACTTTTGAAAAATTTTAATGTTTCCTTTTAGATCATTGCCTTTTGTTAAATTATTTGGCTTTTGAATTTTTATGGCTTTTAAGATTCCTCCTCCGTATGGATTTGGAATGAATAATTATGAGAGATAAAGTGATAGACATGAATGAGCTTTAGGATTTGGATAAAGTAAGCTAAGTATATAATTGCATGATTGAATAAAACACTTAGGCTTACCTATGAACCAACATGTTATCTCAAGTCTCAACCATGTGTATGCTTAGCTTGCAAAAGAAAATAAGGGGAATAAAGTAAGATCCAAGGTGGACTAGTAAGAGGAGATTATAATGAGATAAATTATTTTATAAATGATCACATGGTAAATAAGGAAAGACTAAAGGGAACAAGGTGTGTATAACCAAGTCACAATAACCATTATCCATGTTTATAGAGATAATATAGCAAACAATCATGAAATAAAATAAAATATCCATAGAAAAGGAAATCATGAAGAAGAAGTATGTAATCATGAGAAACAATCCATAAGAGAACATACCCAAGAAAATGACACTATAAGTATTGTGAAACATAAGTCATCATGTAAGATATATAAGAATTTGACATAATGTCAAATGATATAAGATATATAAATGTAAATTTGGAACACATATCCAATCCAAATAAAGAAATAAATGGAAGAGCATCATGCTTGTGTTCATAAATATTGGTATATTTATCTACACACATTATCCATAACATTTGATAAGTCTCTATGAAGCTAAACTGAGAGTATAGCCAAAATCTCATTAATCTTCAGGTAAATTTAAGAAAATACTTCATGTTGAATCTCCTCGATGGTAAATGTAAATGGGATATGAAGGGGTCATAGGTGAATGAGGATCCATAGGTGAAGGAATCATGGGTGAAAAAACTATAGGTGGAAAAGGGACCATAGGTGGTGGATCCATAAGGGAAGAAGGGGGATACTTCTTACGAAGGTGACCTATGGTAAGAAGGGTAGTAGGTGTAGGAATGGTCATGAGGTGATCTTTGAGATACTGCTAAAGGATATGACAATGATTATTGTGATGAGTACCAAATTGGTGCCAAAGACAATATACCTCTCCATATTTAGGAAGATATTTAGGTAATACTTTTGAGAGAGGTACAGCCTTATATGTAGGCTGAGAAGTAGTTAGATGCAAAGTGTCTATATATTATCATAACTTATGACAATGCATGGAAGAATGATTATCTATGTTTTGGAAGTAATAGATATGCTTGTTAGTACACTTTGTGGGTATACTAATAGAGGGAGTGGAAATAGAATCTAAGTAAGCCTAGTATAAGGAATAGTCTTGAGTCTACTGATCAACAACTTTATGAATATCACAATATGGTTTATTGGCCTATTTTGTAGGCAAAGGATCAAATTATGGTAAGGAAAGATAACCATCAACAATGGAAGGTGTGATTGGTGGAGAGACTAAGTGAGGCTCAATTGAAGGAGAAATAAGATCAAAAACAGGAAGAGACTTAGTTAGAGAGGGTGTGGTAGTAGGATATGAAATGGTCTTAGTTGAGGGAGGCATGAGATGCATAGAAGGTTGAAGGACTAAAGGATAAGTCAACTAGAGGGGTCATGGTATGTAGAAAAATAATAAGGACCAATCATAGCATGATCCATAAGCATACTCTTATGAGGGTCTTCAAAAATTATAGGTGTGCACACCAACTCTACCCTATAAACAAGAGGAAAAAATCTAAAATTAGGAATTATATAGGGCTATAAGACATAAAAAAATAATAAATCAAATAAGAATGATAATGAATAATTTTAGCATCTCAAGCCTGAACAAGACCTCTTAAGAATGGAGTATGAATATCATCTAAGATACATCCATTGTCATAGTCAAGTGTATGAATACTAATATCATAGGTAGGGATGGCCTTGTCATTTGATATGGTGTGATGAATGGAGTGCCAAGTCTTAGTTAAGACAATAGGTATACCATCACTAGGTAGTTGATGGGAATGTGGCTTTAGAGAAGGTGGAAGCTAGGAAATGAGATAAGGTGAAAGATCTAAGGTTTTGATCTTGAGATTGATCTTGTTAGGCTCATTGTCATCTAAATCTAGGAGGTTAGGTGGTATATTCTTGATGAGTTTGGGGTGAACATCATAACCTCATGTGGAGTTAAAAATAAAGTTAAACGATTGATATTCATAAAATGGAATGCTCGACAAGGGTTTAAGGGTTAGAATTTTGAATATACTAGTCTTGTAATTATTCAAAATTTAAAGGGTTAGTGTCATCTTGAATCCTATAGATTACTCCATTGTGAGGAAATTTGACACATTGGTAAGCAGATGAGGCAAATACTTTCATACGATGAGTCCATGACCTACCAAGAAAAATGTTATAGGATGTAGGAAATTTGAATATCATTACTTTCACTTGAATAGTGATAGGTGAAATAGTGATAGGGAGCTGCATACAACCTAAATGAGGCATTTACCTTTGTCATAGCCTTAACACGTGTTATGTGTGGACTTAAGATTACAATCATGATATCCAAAGGTTTTAATAAAATTGATAGAGGTAACACAAGTGCCTGAACCCTCATCAATCAAGGCATACTTGACTTGGATATCATCAATTTGGACACTCATAAAAGGGGAGGATCATCCACAAGAATCAGAATCTCATCAAGGATCATAAAAGCAATGGGGAATTTAAGGGAAAGAGAAATGTCCATTATTTCATCTACATGTATGGACATCTCTTTACACTATTGTAAAATGTTATCTTCTAATCTGGATAAGGTGGTTTCTCATCTTACTAGGGGAGGATGAGGGATGTTCATTTTGAATAAGAGATGCATAAGATGATTATGATGATGTAGAGAAGTCTGCATAAGTTTGAGAAATGGGATTTGAGATGGAATATTAGTAAGTTCTATGTTAGGATCCTACTCATCATAACCCATAAGGGGATTGTTATAAATAGGTGCATAGTGTTGAAGTAGGTCCTTACAAGGAAGATCTAAAGTGCATGTGAATTTATGTTAATAATATGTGGGAGGTTTAATTAGAGGACAAGTTTATTGATTATCTTGAGAAGATGGGGTAGTTGATGCAAGTTTGGTTTGAGATAAATTGGAAGAAGTGTTAATAAAAGTTTGAGTATCATTGGTGATGGGTAAATAAGTTGTAGAAGTGGTATAAATAGTGTGAGAAGTGTTATCTAAGGGAGGTGTTAGAATTGGTTCAATGACAGATATAAGGTCTTTGTGCTCCAACTCTGTTAAGTGAGTTGGGAAAGAGTCTTGGATAACATGAAAAGTATGAGATGATTAAGGAGTGTAGATGGGATGAGAATAAATGAAGGTAAATATCCTTTGCATATTAGTCATATTGACCACATTCTCTTTAGGAGTTGGGTATATAAGACTATCAACATTATTGGTAGGAGTAGGCTTATCACTATTGTCTTGGTGATTCAGAAGAGGATCTTTGTAGATGACCAAATGAGCATTATCTTGGTTCAAATCTTGAGATTTAGTTTGTGTTTCATGGGATTTGAAGGAAATGTCATAGGATTTTTGACATTTATGAATTATAGAATCATGGTTAAAATTGGGATCGAGAAGGAAATCTATAGCTAAATTACATAGTTTCCTACAAGTCTCATGAGAATGACCCCAACTAGTATGAAAGTAAAAAATTTTATTGGGATCTTACTAGGATGAGTGGGATGAGTGGGATCAATCTCTCATGAAAGGGGCCTTGGTATAAATTTTTTAAATTCTACTAAGGATAAAATTTTATGAACATTGATGTTATTTTTTGAAGATAAATGAGGATTAGTGATGTGGTTGGGAGGGGAAGCTTATTCTAAAGCCTAGTTGGGAACAATATCTTGAATAGTATGAATGGTATCATAAGAATTGATGAAACCATCATTAGTATCATGATGATTTTTATTTTTGATTAGCATGTGAGTACCTATAAAAGGTTAGGATGGCTCAAATTGATGTATGAGAAAATATTGGTACTTAGCTTGGTCAATAGCCTCTTCCAAGGTTTATGGAGAGAGAGCCTAGAGCTAATATTATAACTTGGGATAAAGATAATTGGTAAATAGATGAAAGAGATTATCATATACCATATTATGTTCAAACTTTTTAGACAAGGTCTTCCATCATTTGATGAAATTTTGTGTGGTTTCTATCTCAAGTTGCTTACAATTAATAAAATGGGCCAAGGTATTTTCAAGGAGGCCACTAGTTTGAAACTCCTGGACTAGAGCATTGACTAAATCTTCCAAACTAGTGATGGAATGAGATTTCAATTGATTATACCAATCTAAAGCATCTCTAGAGAGAGTTTTTTCTAATATCTTGGTATCAAGAAAAGCATTTTTACTTGACCCAATATTTTTATATATTTTCAAATGTTTTTAAGTGGAGAGTGGGGTTGGTTGACCCATTTTAACTAATGGTAGGGATGATACCTCCTATATTGATATTATAAATTTGAGGTGTAAGAGTTTCATTTTGAAGGTGCTTGATTTTTTTGATAAAAAGAGGAGGTTGAGGGATAAGATTACCATGGGAATCTCGAAGAGGAGGTGGGGGATAATTTTGGTTAAGCATTCCCCATGGAACTTGTTGAGGGTGATTTTGAAGATGGATTAGATGATTTTACATTTTCATCATTTGGTTGGCTTTATTAGCTTATAAAGTGTTCATTTGATTAAGAGTTTACATTAAAATTTGAAGGGTTTGAGTGGTGGTATTTACATCATGTGAAGCATTGGCATTGGTAGTAGTGGTTTTGGTACCACTATGGGTGGTATCATGTGTGTTATTAGTAGATTTAGAGGAATTTTTAGTAAGTGAGGCACTCGTAACATGATTTGCTTGTGTGGGAAAAAATGCACTAGTAGAGGGATGAGAAAAACTAACATTAGAGGCATGATTACCATTGGTAGTAAATGATGCACTAGTAGAAGAATTGAGAAGAGTGAGTCTTATAAGAGACCCACTAGATGTATAACCTACCATGTTAGTAGAGATACTTGGTATGGAGGTGGAGAAAAATAGAGAGGAAGACATCAGATTATGAGAAGGGGTTAAAAGAGAGGGAAGAGGTTGAGAAGAAAAAAAACTAGTGTCCCCATATCCATGTGAGGATGTGGGAGAAGGTGAATGGGGATCCTCAGTTTGACCACTTATCATGAGATGGTAAATAGTAGAAGGATATTTTTATTGATGTTGAGAAAACTCATTGATGAAGAAGATCATTTTCAGAGTATACTTTAATTTAGGTTGATCTTCTAAGGAAAAGAGAGGGTGTTGAACTGAAGAGGAATGAGGAGGGGTCCCATAATTTATAGTGTGAGTGGTTATATGCACATTAATGTCATCTAGGATAGCATCCACAAGTTGATTATGGGAGAACCTATTAGGGTTGGTAAATCTCATCATATCTATTAAACTCAACTTATTTTTATCTTCAAATAGGAAGTTCATGATGAGGGATAATGATTAAGGAAGACTAAGATGATATAAAATCAAAGAGGTAGAAAGGATATAGAGTTGACTAGGTTGACTGTGTTATGTAATCCAATAGGTAGATAGGGGTATAGAGTCATATAGGTTGACTCTATAATGTATGTAGGGTATGAAACTAAGCTAATAAGGATACATGGTTTAACTAGTTGACTTAGTTATATAACCTGATTGGAAGAAAAGGATATAGAGTCATATAGGTTGACTTTATATTGTATATTATGAGATAAATTAGGTAGACATGGATACACATTCATACAGGTTGACTATGTACTATTGATAGGGGAAAACATAGTTTGTAAGTGACTGTACTAAATAGAATGACAATGTGCTAAAATAGGAGGAAATTTTCAATATAATTGAAGCAAAAAAGGAGGCAAACACATAAACAATTGGATCAATATGAGTGATCCAATTGGGGCACACACCATAAAACCTTGAACCAACATTGGCCAATGAAAGTTTTTGAAATATAATACATAATGATCAGAGAGAAAATAATCAACTGAAAATTAAATGCTAACTAAGTGGTCATCTTGAGTGTTATTAGATTATTAGAAAGTATTGATTGTGTGTGATAGGAAATTTGGCTGAAAATAAGGAACTAGAAAGCAATCTATGGATGGTTTTAGAATATTTAGGCTAAAATGGATCTATGTTGGCAATGGCACTGGCTTGGTATTAGGGGCCTACCCCCTCACTTTACAATCTCAAAGTGATAAGGGTGTCAGGTGCTTTGCCAATATATACCATTAACCATGTATTTATACTTGGCCAAAAAAGTAAGTTGTCTTCCCCCTTGGTGATGAAATTCAAGTAGGTATGCCTTGGATAGATAAGTGTTAAATGCATTTTGAATATTGTGTGATTTGGTAGTGTGTGTAAAAGATAAAAATAGTGTATCTAAATGTAATTTGAAAAACCACCTTTGTATATTATGTGAGTTATTCTAAGCATAAAAATAAATAAAAATGAAAGTGTGAATTAATTACTATCAAATAGTTGTTAATTCCCAAATTTATAATAGTATAGAGCTAGTTTAGATGACACTATATGTAAATAGTACAAAACATAGTTGATTAAGTTACTACTATTCTATGAAAGCAAAACTATTTAAGAAAAAAATTGAACGGGTGGACTAATTATTTTAGACAGAAGATAGGCCATAAAACTAAGTTTACCAAGTTGACTTAATTTGTTGTAGGGTTATAGTTTTGAAGATTGTTAAATTGTACAAAAAAAAACTAAAAGGAAGTACTAAAGTGACTGAGAAAAGAAATAAAAGAACCTTGGTGGGTTTGAAGATTATTAGAATTGAAAATTTTATGTTGAAGTGTATTGAATGTTTCTGTCAAAATTCTATAAACTAAGTCAACTATTTTGACCTGTTTCTACAAAACCCTATGTGTTGAAGAAGGATATATGACTAATTCGACCTATTCAACCTAGTTTGTTGATCTAGATATTGGTAGAGAGAATAATATGAAATAGTCGACCTATTCAACCCTATATGCTTATCTAGGATTGAAGAAGAGTATTGTGTCAAACTATTTGATCTAGTAATATATATCTAATGAAGACCTGCATAGGTAAAACAAATTTATTTTTATACAACTATGTGTATAAACCTATGAACAAAATGTTAGAACTATACTAACTAGTTTGATATAGTATCACAAATATAAAAAAATAATAAGATGATAGAAATGAAACTATTAAATAAAACTTAAAAGGGTTTGATTGACATCAAGTTTACCAAAATGTATGTAATGGGAAATGCAACATATCTATAAATCAATACTAGCTTGGAGAAGATAAATCCTAACACTTACGATTGGGGATACATTAGATAATCAAGGTCATGACCAATATGGATCTTCTAGACCTATCCAATGGATATCTTACCATAATAAATTCACTGGGGAGGGTTCCAAATCCTCCATTCAAGAAAAACTATGCAATAACCCTAACTAGGTCATTTGTTTTTATATTCACTAAACTAATAATAAGTAAAGTAAAAATATAACCTAGTGTTCACCAAATATTGTGGAATAAAGTGGGGGTAATAAACATGAAAATTAAATATTCATATAAGACATATACTCACATCAATGTATACAAAATCCTAATGTATGTAAGAAAGTGCAAATACATATATATACTCTTACAAAAGAGGAGAAAAGTTAGGAATACTTACCTTTGAAGATGAACCCATCAAGCCTCAATATCTCCCTTGGCCAGGCTGCTTAACAAAATTTTGTTGTGGTATGTAAGGATGACAAAGATAAATGAGATCTAGGCTACATAACCTATCAATGCATCCAAAAGACTTTTCCAGAAGATAAGATCTATGTCTCTTAAGAAAGTATGAAACCCTAAGATTTCTCCTCAAGTAGAATGGTGGATAATCAGATGCATAATATATCTTACTTATTTTTCTCTTCTCTTATAAATTGAAAAATAAATGTGCTTATATAGGCATATCTAACACTAATCCTTTCTAAATATTTAGGCTAACAAGGTCGACCCAATCGACCTAGTATCATAATTGACAAAAGCAAACTAGTTCATGGACTAGGTCGACCAGGGTAGACCTAGACCCTAGTAAGTTTTATCAATAAGAGTACAAGGTTGATAGGGTCAAATATGTAATTTAAATGATCAAAAAGGGGTTTAGGTTAGGGAAGGCCTAATGAATCTGGTAAATGATTAGAGGAGGTGAAAAATAGGAGGAAAAACTTAGGGAAATGGTTTTTAGTAGATATGTGTGTAGATAATAAGTGATAAAAAGGGAAAACAATCTTACAAGGCACTAATGGTCTACCCACCCCTTTCTTGGTGCACCCATTATTTCTTGCACTCAAAGAGATTGAGACTCAATATGTTCTTACAAGATAAAGAACATTGATAATTGATAACATTTAAAAATATTATGCGTATACATCTTACACCTTTTTTTCTCCCTCATCCCAACCAAACCCATAACTTTCTCAACCTCCTATGAGTCATCCCCTGAGTTGTCAAGAAGTTTGATATATTCTTGTTGACTCAACTAACTAATCCCATGATTATCTTAACCATTTGAAATGGTATTCATCCACATCGATGAGGAATCATTATCCATGATTGATTATTTGGATCATTTAATAAATATAAATAATCCTCCACCATTGGATCTTCCTCAAAATATCTATAAATAAACTTTAAAACCTTTATTTTCAAGAATCAAAATCTTGACTTATGCCAATGAAGTTATATCTAATTCATGAGTGAATGAAACATACAAAAACTATTTTTACACCAAAACATTAATCATTCTCCTTTGTATTGGAATAATAAGCGCCACATTTTCAAAGATCAAATCAAGTTTACATCACAATGGAGAAAGCTTACACATTTGAAGTATAAATTTTTGTTTTCTATTTTTATTTGTTTGTTGCTCTATCTTAGGTTAAATTTAGCTTAGATTAAGATTATACTCTTAGTTGATTTTTAAGTACTTATAAATTTAGTTCACACATTAATAAAGGAGGGGCTATGAATTTAAAAACCAATTCCACTAAATTAAAGCTCATTAGGACCCCTAATAATGGCCAAAGTTTTAGCTTCAAACTTTCTCTCTCCTAACTATACCTTACATTTTATTCTTGCCTTTCTAAATTTTTGAAGGTAGTGATGAAGGAGAGACTATGTCTAATTCATCTGTAGGACCTGAAACTTGATTAAAAGATGGAATCTAACCTATCAAATCTCAATGGACACCTCTACAATTTTTTACCTAAAAGTGAACTTTTGAAGTCTGTACAAGTGAGTGAAACTCCTTATTTGGCATTGAAAACCAAGATTTTAACTTATTTCTAACATCTTGACATATATTAAGTTATAAAAATACTAAAATGACCTTTCAAAGATTCTTGTATGGATTATTCACTTTGGTTGGCTTTGGCATACATGAAAGTTATCAAAAATCATTATTTTCCTCATAAGACATTACCTTAAAGTCCATAAAAGAACCTTAAACTTTACAAATCAACATGAAATGTTTATGAAAAGTGATTAAGGCATTAAATGACTTTAATGGACACCTAAATACCAATAACACCTCTTGATTAAGTATCATCACTCCATGATATGACTAGACCACTACAAGACTAAGAAAGAATCTTACCTTAATTTATCCAAATAAACCTTAATCTATGCTAACAAGGCTTTATAAAGACATATTAGAGACCATATAAGGAATGAAAAGACTTTGAACTAGGCTAAAAAGACATGACAAAAATTTTGTTGCCTATAGGGGTTGACATTTTGACCTTGGAGGTCAAAACTAGTTAACATGGCTCTAAAACAACTTGTTTATGTATGTGGACATTTTAACATGTCCTTATATGTATTAATTTCTCAAATTTAGTGACATGTGCCCATTTACCTTGTATTTTTTCCCCATGGAATACTTTGTGTGACTCATATGTTTATAGGTATGCTTTCATGTATGTGTCATGGCCATGAAACTTGTCTCTTGCTTGTTGCTTACACACTCAGTTTGCCATCCCATGATTGATATCATGCATCTTACCTTCCTCCTTGGGTACCTTGATGGAAATTATGTCCCACCCCCATAGGTAGTTTACATAAATTATTACTCATTTATTATTGATACACATTCTTACATTGTTATATCTATCTTGACAACCATGTGAATGCTATATCTAACATACATTATAAATTACTAACTTATGCTCAGATTATCTTAAATTATAATTTCTTTTATATATATTATATTGGTTTATAACATAAATATCATATGTTCTCAAGATAACACACTTGATGTAGAGATTTTATTTTGAGGATATTTATTGCACAGGTTCAACAACTCCACTCAAAAGATGGGTCATTCATAGTGTTTTGACATAGATATCATGACATCTAAGTGTACTCAAATATAGTTTCCAACACATAAATATAAATTAGAGATCTCAAAATTAAGGAAACATAGTAAAAAGTAGTCAAACACATATCAATTTTAGTTCACACAAAAAAAATAAAAGGATACTAGCGTGACATAAAGGACACTAGTATGGTGTGCTACTATTTAAGGGACCATGATAATATCCAATAGCCCCAAAAATATGAAAATATAGATTGGATATAAAGGTAAAGTATTTATAGTTTAGGTTTTCATAGTTTTAGTCAAATATTATCATTTATGCTCAATTTATGCTCATTTTTGCATAGAATCATACCAGTTTGCTTAGATTAGGGACATCATGTGTGGCATGATGACTCCTATTTCAGTTTTAGATATACATAGACATATATTTATACATCTCACTCTAGAATCCATATACATAGATATTGGAAATGGGGGCATGTATGATGTACATTATTTCCAATGATCATTTTTTCACTAGCTCATCTTAGATGGAATGACAACTCCATGTCATTATCTATGTTATGTAATTTAGACATCATTTAAACCAAGTTTCACACTAAATTAATGCCTTGTTCTTTCTAAAATGGTTGGCATTTCCACATAGTCCTTGACATACATTGTTAAGTGCCTGAGAGGGCCCTTAGCCATTTTACATTTCAAAGTTTTTGAATGGCCCTAGATCTATCCTAAATAGTTTGAGTTCCATGATATAATTTAATTAAAATATGAATATACTAAAAATGGATAATAAATGATGGATTCATAACCTACTTGGGTTTTTGATCCATCTACATAGTAGAATTGGATAATCCATCAATCCAATCCAAGTTACTCATAGTGTATGATCCACCGAGAAAGGGTGGGTAATGCTGGAGTCAAAACTAAATTGATTTATTGAGCCACCCACACATGTGGATTTAACAAGCCATTAACTTACTCTACGTTATTCATCATTTTATTACTAGCTACACACAGGATGTCACCAAGATTTTAAATTGATTCATGTACCTAGTGAGGCATATTCATTCCTTTCCTCTCTCTCTTATCCCTTTACTAAATTTTATTTTTTATTTTTATACTCCTTAAGTAAGGACTGATTCATACATGTTTCATTTGATATACATGTAATGGAGAAAAATTTATAACTAAAAATCCACATTCATAGGCTTCACCTCATAGGTAAGTTTAGTTATGCTTCTTTTTCCTTTATCCTAGTTGTCACTTTTTTGTATTTATGGAATAAATAGGGGCAAAATTTAGTCATATAAATACCACTTGAGTGAAATAAATGTCACTTGAGACCACCCTACCCCTAAATTAACCCTAGACCTATCTTAGGGCCTCTTTCAACCCTTATCCAACTTTTGTGAAGGTATTACACATCCATAGACATCCCAAAATCAGTCCTAGACCTTCCCCTAGGGATCCATGCCCTGAGTGCCCTAGTTTCTACCACCTGGACACTAGTATGCCCCTTTGGATACTAACACACTGTGTTAGTGACCAAAGGACCCTGTTGGTGTCCCTTACCTAATTTCAACCCCAAAAAATATAATTTTAATTTCTAAGACACCTAAGGTTAGCCTAGACCTATTTCACACTTTGGATAAGAACTAAAATTCTATATATAGACTAATTTCATTCATTTATCCATTAGATGAAAATTAGATGCAAATATAAAAATAGGATCAGAACAAGTGGTACACAATCAAGGTCATTAATCCATATTCTACCCTACTTATACATACAATCATCTACATCCATTCTACTCTCAAAATACATAGATTTCTATTCTCAAGACTCATTCAAAGTAATCAAGTCAACACTCATACTAGCAGTCACTTTCAGTTGCACCAACACTTAAATTTGGAAAACTACATCAGGCTTGATCCCCTCTCAAGATATTGGTATTTAGGAAAGTCTCAACATAGTGGGGTGTTGAGGACATCGAACCTACCCAGGTAACTTCACACTTTTGATACTTGTGCCACTCAAACACCCTAACAACATGGAGATCTAGGGTTTGTATACATAATAATTCGAAAATAGGACATAGATAGTGAATCAAGTTTTGTCTACATAAGAATAGTCCTATAGGACCCAAACACAAATATTCCCAAAATTTCACATCAGTCCCTACATAAAGACACTAGTATGAAATAGATGACACTAGCATAGTGCACTACTATCTAGGGAACCACACTACTATCTAGGAGGAATTATGGCACTAGATCATGTTTATGATACCATGATCAAATTTTGTGCTAGATTTTAGCCTCTAGATAATTTATCTTAGTCAATTTACATCCAAGTATTTATTATGTCATTCATTTGTATTTTTGGAAATATCATATTAGGTCAATTCTTTTACAAATTAGTGGTTGTGCTTATTCCATATTTATTCCCTGATTTACTATACTCAGACCTTTTAATAACCTTGGATTTATATACACTAAGTCCTTATAGTTAAATCACATATAATACACTTGTAAAAGTGGAGATATAAGGGGAGAGAAACCATGAGAATTCATAGAGAGATAAGGAGAGCTTGATCCCAAACCCAACATTTTACAACTTACTTCAAAAAAAATTTGGCATTTAGACTAGCATTAGAGGACCCTATATTAATTATTTTTCTCGAGGATAAATTGTAAATATTTTTCTAACCACTTTTTTATGACTTGATTATCTTTAAGATGCTCCCCTAAATCTCATAACCCATCTTTGTCCTTTGTTTGAATGATCACTATTCAAGTTCACATCAAAGACTTCATGTTTTGAGCTCATAGATGAACTATGTTTCCTTTATGAAACCTATAAATTGGTTATTCTCAGTATTTTCATGCTTGGGTTGGTTGTATACTTAGACTATGGCTTAGTAATATCTCTTTTCATGCTCAAAACCTTGATAATCAAGATCGTGAAAGGTATAGATTGAGGTTGGGTTAAATTTGAGCTCAGGTGGAAGTTGGAGTCAATCCAAGTAGATCAAAGTGGAGTCAAATTTGATTTTGATATTGGAGTCAGGGGGAAGTTCAAATAGGATTCAAGTTCAAAATCAATGAATTCCATGTCAAAGTTAAAGAGGAACTCAAAATTTAGAAGCTCAAAGTTGAGCTCAAAATTAGGCTTAAGATTGAATATATTGAGCACCATGGATGTTTTTTCAGTCCTCCTCATCTATAACATTTGACCTAGGCCTATTGAAAAAAAAACCCTATAACATTTACCCTACATTGAAACATCACTACATGTTATTGACTAGTTTTTCCTTACCTATATCTTGTTCATGCTTAAACCTATCCAAAACCCTACAAAATAATCATAGTCTCATGGAACCCTGTCTTCACTTGGTCCACCCTTCTCATACTTCAAATTGAAATGTCAAGCACACTTTTACTAACCATAACCTACAATACACGTTATCATATAAAATTTTGAATGTTAGGATGAGTTTTCAATATGAAAACATGATAATGTTGTATTTATGGATAAAATATCTCATATAAGGTCCATGTGGACTCATAAAGGGATGAAGGGATCATGAGGATTGTGTGGTGGGGAAATATTGGGAATTATGCAAGGATTTAAGGGTTGAAATTCAAATAGCTTTAGATCTTAAAAATAAATCAAACATGTTCTTATAAAGGATGTGATTTATAATGGCTTGAGTTAATTAGTCAAATAGCATGGGATAAGTTTTGCATTGGGGAGTAGCACATACCCATTTCAAAAAATGAAGATTGCTAAGATGATTATGGAAGCTTAGGGTATTTTTGGCACATTTTACATTGGAATCAGACCTCTCTTAAACATTTTCTCACTACAATGCTAACATTAGAATCCTAAAAAGATAATAAGGCTTTATAACCTAATCATGTGAATACACCCCCCACTAGACTCATTACTCATTGAATCCAAATAGACCTCAAAAATAATCTTGAAACTATGATCTTAACCACTAATTTTTAGACCTTGATTAAGGTAGAAAATGTGTAGGGATCTCCATGAGTTTACCATACCTGATCTAGGACTCACTTAGAAACCATGAAGATGATTTTATGGGACTCTATCTAGTTAATTTTACAGAAAATATACCCTTTATTATGCATAGGTACCCAAGGCCTCAAAATAACCAATAATTTTGAAAATTCCTAAGGGTGTTGGCCTATCCAAACAATGAGACTAGTTACCTTGACACATTTACTAGTCATATGAATTTTACAAGCAACAAAAAATGACCTAGAAGTATAAACAAGACTACAACATGATCTATATCCTTTAAAAAATTGATAAATTCCTCCAACACACAACATATAAATAAAATATAACCACAACCTATGTCAAAGCACTTATGAAAAGATAAAACAATTAGATCTAATCAAACAAACTTTGCACCATTACTTGTAGAGAAAATAAAACACATAACTAATATATACAAAAGTGGGAAATGAACTCAATAAAAATGTTTAAGTAACATACCATTAATTAGGATGGGTACCTCTTCAGTATTTAACCTAGAGATTTGGAAGGCATTGTTATGCTTGCAACTAGAAATCATGTATGTCCCACTCTACATGGAATCAAACTTTATATGACTTCCAAGCTGTCTCTCTCCTCATCCCACTTGAGAATAAGTTATCCTTTTTAGAAAATATTCAAAGCTTTTATTTTTCTAAAATACCTCTTCATCTAATCTTGATGAAGCTCCATTTCATGTATTTCTTGGTATCTAGTCTCTTACAACTCCATCAATTATGCAAATCTAACTTCTATGGCATCTTCTTCTATCAATTCCAATTGGTGTGTGATCTCTAAGGCTGGTAAATCAAGTGATATAGGCATCCTTTCCTCTCTCCCATATACAATAATGTAAATGGATTTGCATATATCCCTCTTTGGAGTGATTTTGTCATCCCATAAGGTTGCCTTCAAATTTGTATGTCATGAGCTTTGGTTTTCTTCCATTATTCTCTTGATAATTCTAATTAGGTTTTTATTAGTGAATTCTGCCAAGTCATTTCCCTAAGGGTAGTAATTTTAAGATGTTCTCAAGTGAATCCTATTTTGACTACCTAATTAGTTATCCTAGTTACAAGGAATTCCATTGAATTATCAAAAATTATTATGGAAGGAACTCCAAACCTAGTTACTATGCCCTCATAGAAATCCAACACATTGGTCTCCCTACTTAAGATCCACTACTTCTACCCACCTTTTAAATTAATAATTAGATATTAAGTCCCATTTATGCCCTATACTTGAAGGTGGATTAATCATTCATATGAAGTCTAAGCCCCATTGCATGAATGGTTTCTCTACTTGAATGAGATGGAGAAGGAGGGATGCTAGTTTCTATTTACTAGTGAAGAATGTACACCTTTTACATTTCTTCACTTATACATATACATCCCTAAATATGTTAGTCCAATAATAGCCTGCCCTCATTATCTTCAAAGTTATGGTTCTTGAATCAAAATTCCCACCTAATACTCCATCATGGAACTCTTACATAACCTTACCAACCTAATGTGTTTCAATACACCTCAAAATAATACCATTGAAATCCTTCCTAAATAAAATACCGACCACTAAGACATAATTAATAGACTTAAATCTAAGGTACCTTCCATTGGTTTTATCTAGACCTTAGGGGCACTCACCAGTTTGTAAAAATATGATCATATCCTTAGTCCAACTCTTAGAGAGTGTAGGTGTAGCTAGATATTGGTCTTCTTTCAATACTAAGACAAACTTATTTCCATCTTTCAAATATAAATATAGTTATTCAATAAGCCTTTTCTGCTCACCATCTTTTTTACTTAAATATCCATATCATATTCCATCACTCTTGTAATCCATCATACTCTTTTTTCATTCAAGTCCTTTCTTAAAATAATTTCCTTGAAACTTGTGTGAGAGACCATTAGATGGATCTCATTATCTATTACCAAATGTCTAAACTTTTGAAGACTTATTATTACAACAAGAACATACTTTTCTACAAAAGTATATCTCAGCTCATCCTCTAAACTTTGACTAAAGAAGGCTACTGGTTATTCTTACCCTTCATCTTTCTATTGCACTAACATGGCTAAGGTAGTATCCATACCTCCAAAATCATATAGAGTGAAATATTTATTAAAATAAATGTTTACCAATTTATGATCTTGGGATAGGGCCTGTTTCATTTCCTTAAAGCTGTCCTTTCCTTCCTTAGTCCAACTGAAAGCCATATTCTTGTTTAACATGGAGGTTAGTGGCTTCACAATATTGGAAAAATTAGGTATGAATCTCTTAACAAATTTAATCCTTCCCAATAAAATTTGCATCCCCTTATTATGACTAGCCAAAGACAATGCAAGAATAACACTTGCCCTCTCAAGATCAATTTTAAGACCTTTTTTGGAGATAATGTGGCCTAGGAGCTTACCTTTATGGACTAAAAATATACATTTCTTGGGGTTAAGTGAGACCCCAAAATGAATGCACCTTTCAAAGACTTGTTTAATATGAAATAAATGGTCATTATCATCCTTGTAAAATACTATAATATCATCAAGATATACAATCACAATGCCATTAATTAACCCTTGAAATTACATATATTTTACTCTCTACAAGGATGATCTAGCATTAGATAGTCTAAAAGGCATTTTTATATAGGCATAGGTACCCCACTTTGTGGTGAATCCTACCTTGAACTAATCCTCTTCCTTAGCCAATATCTGATTATAGACAAAATAACCATATAAAAGATGAATTTTTTTGGAACCTACCACTGTTTACAAAATTTACTCTGTGGAAGGAAATAGGTAGTGATCCTTTAAGGAAGCCCTATTTAGATCCCTAAAATAAACACACAACCTTATCTCTCTATTCTTCTTCCTCATAGGGACAATTTTTTTATCCCAAGATGAATTCTTGATTGGAAAGATGATCCTAGTCTCAATTATTTTTGTCAACTCTTTCCTCATGAGAGGCTCTATATTTGGGTTTATGGGCCTTTGATTCTATCTAAATTGTTTAGCATTATAATTTAGATTTATAGTATGTTATGCTACACTACGATCAAATCCATTAAGATCATGATAATCCCTTGAAAAAATTTCTTCAAATTCTTGGTAAAGTTTAATAAAAGCACACTTTTCTTCCTTAGTACATACCCTTCCAAGATGGATAAGCTTGTATTTAAAGATGGAAACTCACTCATAGTGTTTTTTCTTGATGTTTATGTTCAAATTTTCTATTTTGATCTAATCATCAACATTGAATATTTTTTTAAGGGTGATAAACCCTTTTGGAAGATTGTTTGACCTTAATTAAATGACTTAGTCTTCATATTGTTTTTATAGTTTAATTTGATTTATTATAGAGAACTCAACTTATTCTTGCAAAAAAAGGATATATTTTGATCACTATAAAAGACCTACCAATTAATGGTGTTATAAATTACAAGCATCATAATCACCCTAATATTCTACTATACTTTGTCCTTTTTTATGTCATTAGGAATGTCAAATTGAGCATCAATGGTATCTAGTCTATCAATGTGTTTATTTTCCTTTCTTGGGACTGTTTGCACATTAAAGGATTCAAAATCCTCTATAATATCCCAAAACTTGTGCTTATATTACTTCCAAAAATTATTCTTATTCTCAATTATAACCTCTTACTTCATTTATGATCAATTTACTATCTCCAAAAACTTTTATCTATTTGATTCATCTCTTTCTATCCCATTAGAGACCATGTATGATGGCCTCATACTTAGTTAAGTTTATTATATATCTAAACTAAAACCTAATATTATCATAGTACATTTATTTCATGGGGGACACAAACATCATACCTAACCCTACTCCATTATTTCTTCTATACCCATAAGCAAACATCTACCACATTCCTTCATCATGCTCACTAGGTTTGACTAAGTTTGGACAACACCTTCTTCATAGAAGAAATAGGTTCCAATACTAGTGTACTCACCAGCTTGTAGGGGTCATACTCATGGTTCTCAGTACCCCATTCATCATTTAAAATGATATGGAAATCCTCAAGGATTATAGTTGGCTCATAGTCCACCACATCTTCTTTTTGGTCAAGAATGGTATAATTGGCATTGGAAACATTTGGTGTGTAAGGTTCCACATGAGTATTTGTAATAGTCTTAGATTGGAAGTAACTTTGGTCCCATACCTGGTCCTAAATAGAATATGGGACCAATTAAATAATAGGTAGTGTTTCATGTAAATTTTTTATTTAAGTTCTATGGAAGAGAGAAAAGAAACTCAATAAGGGTGTGGTTGAAAAACTTGTTTGGTTATGCACACATTGAATCAGAAGATTATGAAGAGATCCTCTTTGGCTTGGAAGGAAGACATATAGATAAGAATGCACTAAAGCAAACTTATTTTTTAGAGAGATAGTTGGGTAGATTTCTTAGTGATAGCTAGGTCCTAGAAGTAAGGGCTTCCTTAGGGGCTATTAATTCACATGTTTTTAAATAGTTAAGTTCACAAAACTGGAAAGTACTTGCATCAATAATTAAAAGGTACTAAAATTGAACATAAGAATGGTTATTAAGAAAATGGACTAGAAATTATCAAATTAGTGATATAATAATTAATACTAGTGCTAATGGGTTGGGGTCTACTTCAAAAAAATTGAAAGAGGTTTGTGAGTGATTAGAAACACAAAAAATTAGGTTTGGTTGGGGTTAGGTAGGTGAAAATAAGTTGTTGGTTTTCAATGCCACAGTGATCATCAATGGTTAAGGTGACTATCAGTGGTCAAGATAACTGTTAGTGGTTGAGTAGACCATCAGTGGTTGGGTCAATCATTTGTAGTTACTATGTAAGTTTTAGGTTTATAAATTACTAAATAATAGGATCATAAAGATGGATTCTAGGATATGGGAAAGGGTTGGGTTGATTGTAAAATTGAAATAAAGTACATGAATATTGATAAAAAAAAAGTACTTGTCTTACTATAAGTTGATTAGGTGAGTGGTTTAAGTATTTAACTTATTGGTGGAATCTAGCTTGATTTTGGTAGAGTAACAGTACTTGAGAGCTTAGTTAAGAGGTGACGGTGGGTTAGCACTCAACAAGGTTGATGATAATGATTAATAGTGTTGATGATGTTAATTGACCTACAAAAGAAACTCCTAAGCTCTTGATAATTATTACAAATGAATTTGGCCTCCTAGGCCTCTCTCTCTCTTATAGGCATAAGTAAAAGGTGGGAGTAAAGGTGTAACTAGGCCATCTAAATATAATACATCCATACAAAGGCTCACATCAAGAATTAGATGAGTTATATTTAGAAGATATTGGTAAAAATTGCATGTTTCTCATTGAAGAGATACATCCTAATTGTCGATGGTTAGGGGTTCCCATGGGTGATCATCAACAGTCAGGTTCTAGAGGAAAAGGGTCCTGAAGGCCAAGTTGAGTCAGTTTGGTGAAACTAAGTTCAGATGTGTTTGGTTAGGATTGATTAGTGTAGATTGGTCCTAAGGGGGTCTTAGGTAGGTCAAGGTTATTTTTGACATTTGAAATCATAGGTGTACAAATTTCTAGTGTTAAAATATTTCTTCTTTTTGTTGTGTAGCTTGCATGAATGAGTTGTAAAAAAAATAGAATATGGGTCAAGGGTGTGGTTATCCCAAGAGTAGGAGGAGGTATTCCCACTCAAATCTAGGAGTCAATGAGGTAAAAATAAAATGGGTATGGGTTTGATAAGTGGTAGATGGTTAGTCATGAGTTGGTGACATGAGGTCAGGCATTTGAGATTCAAATTTTTACACAAAGTGCAAAAAAAGGGGATGATAGCCAAGATCACACATAAACTAGGTTTCCAATATTAGTAAGACTAAGGGTCGATGATAAGTGACAAGTGAACTACATGAGTGCTTGTAGGTAGGGTGGGTAGGAACACTTGTAAATGTAAGTCTCCTAAGTGATTTTTATAGTTCTGGTGGGTATCCAAGGTAGGAAGTGCTCTCAGTGAAAACAAAAATGGGTTAAGTGTCATGGGTATCTGAGGTAGTAAGTGCTCTCAGTGAGACACAAGTGGGTTTTATGTGTTAAGTGGCACAAAATTTGAAAGGTAAACATGGAAATGTTGTCACTATAGTCAAAGGACTAGGTAAAAAATGTCATAAATTACACTCTAGATAGGCTAAAATAGACCAATGATGAGGTGACAAGTAGGTAAAGTTTATGGGAAAAGGGCATCTCCAAAAGTGGGTAAGACTTGGTTTAAATGTGCTTAGAAATTATAGTTTTGAGGTAAAAAGTGGAAATTAGGGCATCTTGACCATCGATGGTTAGGGTCCCTAAAATGTGACCATTGACAGTCAGGGGAAACCCTAAAAATCTACTACTCTAATAGTTTTGGATGGTGGTTATGAGGATATTTTAGCTAGGGCTCCTATAGATGATGCTAGATATGTAGATGGATACATAGATTGGTACCAACCCATATATGCCATTATAGATATTAGTAGGGATGATGGAGGTTTGAGGCCTATGGTTGTAGATCTCGTAAGCCATAATGGATAAGTAGGGGTGGTATTAGATATAGTGTAGGCATAAGTACAAGCTTTATAGGGATAGGTGACCACATTATAGGATTAACTAGCCACTATTACAGGTGAGAGGGATCATGCAAAATCATCCCTTGGGGTAGTTATGAAGGAGAGGGACCTACTCAGTTAGAGGGTAAGATCAACCATAGTAGTAGCAGGAAGGCCATCAGACATAATTTCATGGGCACACTATCTAGCTATTATAGAGGAGCTCAGATATTATGAGGTGATGGTGTTAGACTAGTTACCATAGGTGATGTAGTATGGGGAGTATAAAATTATTCTATTCGATGGGCCATCTATAGATACTCTAAGATAGTGGGCTACTATAGCCAATCAAGAAAGGGTCCCAAGGGGACCCCCACTAGGTACAAATATAGGTGTAAGTATAAGTGGGGATAGTAATAGTGGCATAAGATTAGGTAGGGCTAGTGGTAGTGGTGGCCTATGACCATGTTCAAACATGTTTTGATAGATTTTTAGTGACAGATGTATACTATTTTGATATTGGCCTGTGTGTCGATGCAGTGAGATGTATATTTTTTTTGAGAGATATTCATACATTGTTACATGTATTATTTATGAGTATTAGATGTATATGAAGATGATGGTTTATGATGTTATATATGATGTATGATTATGGTTCATGATGCTCATGTTTATGGGTTATGATATGTGATATCTTACATATGCTTTATGAGATGTTTGACTTAGTAGCTTAGGCTCGTGATGCTAGAAAAATAGTTTTGATGTTTTGATTTTGTTCATGGATATGATAGGATGTGTTTTTGATGGATGTATGTCATATGGTAATGTAATGGCTTTATTTATGGTTATATTGATGTTTTTGACATGATTTGATGATACAAGATGAATCGAGGTAGTGTCTGGTGAATGGATAGATTGGTAGATGACATATGTTATGGTTCATGATTTTTACTTATTGATTTATTTGTGTTTATGATGAAGCATGGTGTACTTAGTGTTGTTCATGATATGATATATGTTCATGCGATGTTATGATGGTAGATGGATAGGATGATGCTTATCATTACACTTTTGATTTGATATATGGTGTTTATGCTCATGGGGATAAAATGTGAATATTGTTGAATATGTAATAAAAATACATAAAGTAGGCAAATAACAAACTAAATGTTTTGGAAGTTGATAAGAATCATGAGAGGTACATCTACATGAACCAATATAGTATAAGAAAATAAACATAATGCCTTTTTATTAGTAAGGACAAAATAAAACCCAAAGTTGGATTGGCTTAGTGAAAATAAGCCTTTCAAATGCTTCACATTAGCATGCTTAGGTTGATAAATAGGTATCTTGATCAAATTTGTGTCAATTAAGCTCATAATCCTATTCATATGATATATAGAGGGAGGATGGCTAAAATTGGAACCTTTTGTGATACTAGAATGCCTATTTTGTAGGCTTCCAAGAGGATAGTATAACCAAGCCTATATTCCTATATAAAGTGTATATTGATTGATATGAGAAGTCTACTGAGGAGAACTAATTATGGTTTTCCAAAAATATTGTTTTTAGGAGAGCCAATTGTAGTGCTTCTAATTACTTTTATTTAGGGGTTTTGCTTATGTTGATTTCTTGGGGTTGGGGAAGTTGATCAATGTAGGAAGCTTCCAAGAAATTGTTGTCTTTGACAAATGTTTTACTCAACCATCCTTCAAGGGAGTGGTCTAAGTTTATGTGTCTAGTTTAAATTATTTTGATAGATGCCCTTCAAGGGAGAATTCTACCTTACATTTTACAATTTCAAATGATATTTTAATAGCTATATTTTAAGGGAATAGTTTACAAATGCTAAGGATGACCCATGATTTATTTTTGACTTTTTATATTTCTTTTGATTTTGTTTGATTTTGCTTGGCATAGACTTGCTTATGCATGCTCAAGGGATTACCTTTATGAAGGCAAAACTAAGGGCACAAGAAGTTTTAGTAGGTGAAAAGATGTTTAGGTGATAATGAACATGGGAATATATCTTTAAGAGGGATAGAAATTACCATGAAAATCATGCCATGGGTAGAGCTATGATACCCATATTTCAAGATTAGGCTATGACTGTGATAGATAATCACATGATTCAATTATAGTCTATTTTCCCTAAAAGAGGGAAATGAATGTGGTTGCAAGGGATGAGCTTAAGTTAAGCCAATGATGATTGTGACCCCTATTTAACAATAGAAAGGATGTAGATACAAGGCATTGAGAGGCTCAGGTTCTAGTTTTCCGTCAAAAGAGGATACATGATAGGCTCCTGATCCATACTTATGAGTTATGATGTAGGGTCCCAGCCAATTGAAAGAAAATTTTCCCCTTTTGCTTTTCTCCATATTAGTTACATGTTGATTCTCATTGAGAACAAGATCTCCAATATTGAATTCTCATACTTTAAAGTGTTTGTTATAGGCATGCTTGATTCATTCTTGATAGACACAGAGATGGGAAAGGGTGGCCAAATGATGCTCATCAAGTAGCTCAAGTTGAGCTAAACATTCTTGATAGTAATCATCCTCTAAAATAAGGTCATGTAAGGATATGCAAAGAGAATATATTTGTATTTTAAGAGGAAATATAACCTCAACTCTAAACATGAGGGAAAAAGGTGTATCACCTATAGGGGTTTGGATGCTAGTATGATATGTCGATAAGGTAAAAGGGATGTGTAGGTGTCAATACTAACTTGAGGCATTGACAATATTAGTAAGCATGTTATTAAGGGTTTTCTTAGAGGCCTATGTTTATCTATTTTCTTGTGGGTGATAAGGTGATGCAAAGCTTATTTTAATTCCAAAGATGTCACAAAGACCTTGAACTTATTTATTTTTGAAGGATTTTTCATTATCGGTGATGATCTTATGGGGAACACCAACGTGGTAGATAATATGATGGGTGATAAATTCAATAATCTTTTCATATTTTATTGAGATAAGAGGAATAGCCTCCACCCATTTGGTGAAATATTTAGTCATAGTGATGATAGAGTGATGTCACTATGAAGAGTGGTAGTTAATTTTGTTAATAAGGTTTAACCCCATTGTGAAAAAGGCCAAAAGTCAGTAGAAACTTGAAGGCTATGGCTAGGTGCATGATATAGATTAGCATATTACTGGCACTTGACATACTTTTTCACATAATCATAATAGTCTTGGTTAAGGGTAGGCTAATAATAGCCTAGATGGAGGATGCACTTGGCCATAACAAGTCCACTAAAGTGACCCTCATTAATACCATCATGCATCTCTTTGATAGTGTGAGAGGCTTTTAGACCATAGAGGCAATGGAATAAGAGGCCATCAAGACCATGTTTATAAAGGATGCATCCCATAATGGGAGGTGCTCTAAATAAACACTCGACAAGCATTCTTAGAGAGGCCATATGGAGTTATGCCAAGGTTAAGGTAGTTGAAGGTTTGTTGATACCAAAGGTCAGACTGGATCTCCTCCACACTAAAAATGATTGGAGTGTCTAACTTGATGTAGGAAGGTTCGATGAGGTGATTGAAAATGATTGATATCTTAGAGTCTAATGGTGTTGATGGGATCTAGGAAGTATGAAAAGCCATGGTGTCAACAAAATTATTGGTAGATCGTGGGGTGGTTCGAATGTGATAGTGTTTAAATGATGTCAAGAATTCTATGACTAACTATCTATATAGTTTAAAAATCTCATTCTTACACCGGTAGGTGTCATTTACTTAATTAACCATAAGTTGGGATTCATAAAAGATATTGATTGTTCTAACTCCTAAGGCTAACATAGTTTTAAGACCTATTACTAGGGCTTCATATTTGACCACATTGTTGGTACATTCAAAGTTGAGATTGAAAGATAAAATAAGTGGTTCACTGATAAGGGGGATAAAGATGATACTGGTTCCTCCACCAGGCTAACATTGGGAACCATATAATAACATGGTTAGATGATTAGTGAAATATGCTTGAGATAGGCTCACAATAGACTCATCTAGGAATTGAAGAGGAGGAGGTTGGTTGTGTATTAAGGGTGCTTTAGCCAACTAGACAATGACTTGTCCCATCGAGTATGCCAAAATGTTTCATGTAAATTTTCACTTTAAGTTCTAGGGAAGAAAGAAAATAAACTCAATATGGGTGTGGTTGAAAACCCTATTTCATTGTGTGCACATTAAATTATAAGATTATGAAGAGATCCTCTTTAGCTTGGGAAGAAGACATACAGATAAGTAAGCACTAAAGTAAACTTATTTATTAGACAAATAGTTAGGTGGATTTCCTAGAGATAGCTAGGTACCAGAGTGAGGGCTTCCTTAAGGGATGTTAATCCACACATTTTTAAATAGTTAAGCTCACAAAATTGGAAAGAAGGCACTTACATCAATAATCAAAAGGTATTAAAACTAAACACAAGAATGCTTGTTAATAAAATGGAGTAGACATGATCAAATTAGTGATAAAATAATTAATACTAGTGCTAAGGGGTTGGGGTTTGCTTCAAAAAATCTAAAAGAGGTCTGTGAGTGATCAAAAACATAGAAAATCAAGTTTTGTTGGGGTTAGAAAGGTGAAAATAGGTTGTTGGTTTTCACTACCATAGTGACCATCAATGATCAGGGTGACCATTAGTGGTTAAGGTGACCATTGATAGTCAAGGTGACCATCGATGGTTATTGTGTAGTTTTTGGGTTGGTAAATTACTAATAATGGTATTTGAAAGATGGATTTTAGGAGATGGGCAAGGGCCAAGCTGATTACAAAATGGAAATAAAGTATGTGAATATTGACAAATAAGTACTTGTCTTACCAAAAGTTGATTGGGTGAGTGGTTGAAGTAGTTATCTTATTGGTGGAATCTAACTTGATTTTGATAGAGTAATGGTACTTGAGAGATTGTTTAAGAGGTGATGGTAGGTTAGGTCTCAATAAGGTTGTTGATAATGCTTGATAATGTTGATGATGTTGATTGACCTAAAAAAGAAACACTTGAGCTTTAATAATTATTGTAGATGAATTTGGCCTTTCATGCCTCTCTCTTTTATAAGCACAAGCAAGAGGTGGGAGTGAAGGTGTAACTAGGCCATATAAATATAATGTATCTATGCAAAGAATTGTAACAAGAATTATAGGAGTTATATTTATAAGAGGTTAGTGAAACTTGCATGTTTCTAATTAAGGAGGTGCATCCTGATTGTCGATGGTCAGGGGTTCCCATGGGTGACTGTCGATAGTCATCCTGATTGTCAATGGTCATGTTCTAGAGGAAAAGGGTTCTAAAGGCCAAGTTAAGTTAGTTTGGTGAAATTGAGTTTAGATGGGTTTGGTTAGGCTTGATTGGTGTAGATTGGTTCTGAGGGGGTCCTAGGTAGGTCTAGGGAATTTTTGACATTTGGAATCACATGTGTGCATATTTTTGGTATCTATAGGTAGCCTCCAATCTTGATAAAAAAGTCACTAGATAGACAAAATGTAAAATAAGGTGGAATATCTATGATGAAGACATTTTGGGGGATTGAAAATTTGGGGAAAGAATGCAAGGTAAAGCTCAATCATTTGATTACTCCCATTATCTTGATGGTTATACCATCTAGCTTAACTACTCCTTTGGATAAAGTATCATAATTTAGACCTATCCTAGAAATAATATACTTGAGCATTACTAAGCTACTTACACCATTATTAATCATGTAATTATGCACCAAATGATCACCTATGATCAGGGAGACATAAAAGGGTGGGGGTTTACCACTTTTACCTTATCTCTTTTCCTTATGTTGAGTTGTATTGGTGAAGATAGACCTAGACTTTTTGGATGGTTCACTTGCAAGTCAAAGGTTAGAAAGGGTAGCTTGAAATAATTCCTTTTGCCTAGGGATAAACAAACTTTCTCATGTTAAAATGCTAAAATTATCTTATTCATCTAGTTAAGTATATTGTAGGAAGTGTTGCTAATATTTGACTAAGTTTTAGGAGAAACAATAATCTCTTTAACTTTTTTGGGTTGGGTGTGGTCATTGGGCTAAAAGTCTTTTCTTGTAGGTTATTTTTGTATGCAAATTGAAATGCAACTAATCTATAAGTTAATCCTAGCTCAGAGAATATAAATCATACTTACACTTTTGATTGTTGATACATTAGATACTTAGGGTCATAACCAAGATGGATCCACTAGACCTATCCATGGGATCTCTTATCACAATAATATCACTAGGGAGGGTCCCAAAGCCTCCAGTCAAGCAAAACTATACAATAACCATAATTAGGTCCTATGTTTTCATATTCACTAAACTAATAATAAGTAAATTAAATTATAATCTAGTGTTCACCAAAGCTTGTGGCACAAAATAAGGGAAATAAACATAAAGATTAAACATGCATAGAAGACATATACTCACATGAATGTATATAGATTCCTAATACATGGGGGAGAAGTATATCTACTCTTATGAAGGATTAAAAAATTTAAGAATATTTACCTTTGAAGATGAACCCACTGAGCCTCAATATCTCCCTTGGCCAAGGTGCTTCGTAAGAGGTTGTTTTGGTATGTAAGGATGGCAATGATTAATGATCTATAGGCTACACAACCTATCAATAAATTCAAAAAACTTCTCCATAAGACAATATCCATATCTCTAAAGAAAGTGTGAAACCCTAAGGTATGCTCCTCAAGTAGATTGGTGGATAAGTAGGTGTGTAATATATATCACTTCTTCTTCTCTTCTCTTAGAAATGATGAAATGGATGTGTTTATATATTTGGATATAACCCTAGTCCTTTATTAAATTTTAGCTAACAGGGTCAGCCCAATTGAATCTATATCATTATTGACAAAAAAATTTGGTCTTTATCTGGATCAGTTAGGGATAGACCTAGACCCTAAATGAGTTATATCATGGTCAATGGGTTTGACAATGTATCATAAACCATAAAAAAGGAGATTAGGCTAGGGAAGGGCTAATGAAGGTAGAAAATGACTAGGGGAAGGTGAAAAATAGGAGGCAAAGCTTAAGGGAATGTCTTTAGGATATGGTTGTGTAGATAGAAAGTGGTAGTAAAGGGACAACAATCCTATGAAGCACTAATGGTCTACCCAACCCTTTCCTGATACACCCTTTAAGGAGTGACCTCATAGATATTGAGACTCAATGGGTCCCTACAAGAGAGAAAGCATCATTAATTCATAAAGTTTGAAAATATAATGTGTATACATATACCCCACTCAAAGCTCATCACATGTCATTTAGGTGTAACATAGGATGGTGCTTCAAAAAAAGAACACAACAACACGTAACACTGAAGCTAAATAAATTGCAATAAGGAGAAAATAATATAAATGAAAGGATAGAATTGAAAAATATGTACCTTTACTTACCTTAGTGTTATACATAAAGAATGAGATGTAAGAAATGTGAATGTGTCCAATGTAAGGAGCATTAGGTGAACTTGTAGAAATTATAAAAAAATCAAAATTTTTGAAACATAGACATATAATAGGTGAAAATATTCTCTATGATGTTAGGATTCTAGAAAATTTTATAGTTTGGAAAAAGAGTTGGTATAAATAAAGATATGGTCAAAAGATATAATCTAATGGTAAATATTTAAAAAGTAAATAATTGTGAATAGTAAATATAAAGAGGGTGAAAAAGAATTCATTTGTTATTTTTACTATTCTAAGAAAATAGACATATAAAATACCTAGTTTGAGACCAGAGATCCATCATGGTTAGGAGACAACAACTGAGATGAGGAAGATGCATAGTAGCCACAATGAGTGCATCATAGGTAAGCAATTATAAATTGAATTTTTTTTATATTTTTATTTGAAATTGAGCTAAAAATAGAAAATTGATTGGTAATAAAAATATAGGCACCAATTCTCTAAGCATGTGCTCTATATTAACCTACTAAACACTTGTTTTAGGTGTTGGGATTCAAAACACATGATTAATGAATGTCTTATAATGGTCCCCACTCTCATGGTCCTTAAGGATAAAAGTGGGTCTACGACAAAACCCCCATCCTTTGATGGGTGGATCACAGTTTCCAATAGGAAAAATATTATTTCATATGGAAATAATAGACCTCATCTAATTATATCCCATCCTTTAAGAGGTCCAAGTTCCTTAGCCCCTTCTATAAAATCCATAACACCATCTCAAGTTAAGCCCATACCTCCCATATCTTAATCACCATAGGTAGTTGCTCAATTTATGTCTTCCCCATCTACCATTCCTAAGGTTCCTTTTTCACAACCCCTTTCATGGGTGAATGATTCATATTCATATATGGGGCTTATAACCCTCAACTGCAAGCCTATCCTACACTGATCATATAGTCCCTCTCCTTATGTAAATGAGGATTATTTTCCAAATAAAAAGCAACCCTTCAAGATGGGATAATTTAAGGATATAACAAGGTATTAGGTAGGAAGAATTTGGACTAATAAATGCCCAAGGCATATATGGTAAATGATCAAAAGGTCATCATTGTGTACAAATAGAATTAACCTATTTAACTTAGTCCATAAAGTGAGGGAGAATGATATGGCTGATTACGTAGCTATGGGCCGATTTAGTGTGCTAAAATGGGGCCAATTACATAAAAGTGGGATGAATTAGTTTGTAAGGGGGTTGACTATGTAGCAATGGGACAACTTAGTTTACTTAAGAGGGCCAATATAATATTGATGTGAAGGGGTCGATCTAATATCATAAATAAATTACAGGTTTGATTTAGTATTGAAAGGTTGATTCTATAAAAAATTGAGAAACTAACTCAAAGGTGGCTGATTTTTGAATGTTTAAGAATATGTTTTGATTATTCATGACATGGAGGTCTAATAAATCCTTTATTATTTGATATTTTGTAAAAACACTAGAGGTATTAGCATCTGATAGATGCATCATGTATACTATATCTAATAGAGTGATTAACTGACATGGGCAGAGTGTAGCTAGTCATACTAGGCTTTGGAGACATCATGGAGATGAGGTGTATCTTAATTAGTGTTGATCTCATTGTCATGTTCCTTGGAGCATGAGAACATTTGACCAACACATTTTTATGGGTGGTGGATGGGGATACCATTGAGGTGGGTATCATGATAAAGGATATCCATGCATTCTTGGGACTACTGATATGAGGGACATTAATGATTACATGAACACCAAATGATCTAAAGGAGAGGCTAGCATTAACCTAATGGGAAATGTGCTTAGATAAGATATACCTAAGATTCAGGGTTAGTTTATTTGATGTATATATCATTGATATTTCAAACATCTAAAAGGCCATAATTATAATTATGATAGCACAAGTATTATGTCACAAGTTGGATGATAAGGTACTACTATATGTGATAGCCTTGTGTCAATCCATTTTAGATCAGGGAGTATTGTATGACTTTGGGGTTATTATCTAGGTCTAAGTCATGCATGATTTGTATGGGATATTTTCCAAAGGGAAGATGGATCTTTTTATTTTATTGAATGTTTAGATATATGAGAGGCATCTTATGTATTGACCAATTGGGTTTCCCCATGTGGTTGATGAAAGGTTACCTTAGGTGACGAGATGGAGGGAGGACCATGTAGCTTAATCTATGCCCCTTGTGTCATCTCTATAAACTATCACATGAGGAGAGATCATGTGTCATCCCCACATGCACATTGCTACTGTATCACCTAGTTGGTTGACCATTACTATAGGATTGACATGGGTGCAGATCATGGGCCACTATACTTCATAGGTAGAGTCTCATCTAGTGGAATGATTGATAAGGCAAGTTAGACTCCCACACCCATCAGCCCCTCTATTAATGTCTACTTATTAAGCATGGCATGCTATAGAGTCAATGGGGAGAGGAGGAGGAGTATCGGTGGAGATACCTATGATTAGGCTATGGTGTGTTAGACCATGGACTGGTCAAACATTGTAGAAGGTATCTAGGGGATGGAATGATATGGGTATGGATGTAGGGACACATTATGTACCATAGTAGGCACCACGATAGTATAAACCACATTGGTCACACCATAAATGGATGCACCACTAGTGAGAGTAGTAATAGGCAAGGGTAACATTGTAAGATGACCCAGTAGCCATTCTACGGCATAGTTGGTCCATTGGTATACTTCTTAGAAGAGGTTCATGTAATGCACACATGGTGATGTCAAGATTTGCATTGGTATAGAGGTGATCCATAGAAGAGGCACTCAGGAGATGAGAAGATAGAGAGACCATGCTTGATGGGCAAGTAGACAAGGAGATGATGGTTGGTGATATCGAGACTAGTTAGAAATGTATTAATTATGATTTAAGATTTGATATAAGACACTAGTTGCATGTGATTATAGTAGATAGATAGATTTTGAGATATTGCATGATCTAATATCTATTTGGTTTTGGTTTTACAAATCTATCAATAGATGATGTTATATGGGGATATCTAGTTATGGTTACACACCATGACATTTTGGATAGGGTACTAGTTTCATACAACCCCACCATGCTAGATGATCATGTGGTACCATCTACCCTAGCCTAGGTAGGCTAATTTATATTGGTGAGTGAGGCCATGATGTAGTTTTTGACATCTAAATATGGATTTTATCCACTATAATGGGTGGGAGAGGGAGAGGCATAGGCCTGATAGGCCTTGGCTCAAGAGAGAATAACACATATGGTTACCATGGTCCATTTTGGATAGGTGCAGGCCTAGATTGCCAACTTACAGGGACAAGTAGCAAGTTTGAGATCTTGGACTACCTCATTATAGCATACCATTTAGAGGGGATGGTCTAGCTAGCATGGTTAGGCCACAGGATAGGCATGATGGAGCCCGGTTGTAAAGTTGGAGCTATGTATTTTTTATTTTGTACTATATATTGTATAAGACATGTTATATATATATATATATATTGATTTTGATAGGTGGATTTTATCTCATGAGTTGTATTTGGTTGTGGATGTTTATGCATGGATATATTTATTTCTAGCACATGTATTTAGCTTTTTTGTATACGCTATGGGAAATATATGTGGAGTGTTTTAGTTTCTAGCATTATGTGATACACATGCATGGTTAAAAATAAAAAGGCAAAAAATGACTTGGAAAAGTATAATTAATCAAAATAAATGTAGTACACACTATGTCACAATGGGAAATGTGTAATAACAAAAGACAACAAAATATAATAAACCAAAGTGGGTAAAAAGGATAACAAAATATTTTTAAACCATGAAAAATATTTTCACTAGATTAAAACAAGTAAAATCACACCATATCATGTTGGGAAGTATGAAAATAATGTAATAAAATTGAAGGCATAAAAAACACCAAATGGTATAAACAATAAAATAGTTAAGTCAATCAATCATACTAAATCATGTTGGGAAGTATAAAAGAGAAACAAAATTGGAAAAATGAACTTAAGTTCATCACACTAATTCAAGATGGGAAGTATGAAAAACTAAATAAAAATGGTTATATACTTACATGCAATCATAAAATAAGAAGATAAAGGTGAAATATCAATGAAGTAAGCATAAAACATACTATATCAAGATGGGAAGCATGTTAATGATGTGTAACACATGATCAATCACTACTTATCTTAAATTTGACACATGTAATTTCATTGTGACTTGGGTATTAGAAAATTTTGTGATGAAGGCCTGATCCTATCCATGGTCTTACACTAAAACTCACAATGGTAACACCAATTTGGTGGGAATGACTAGAAAAATATGTTAAATGAATGTTTGGAATGGTAATTTAGTAATTTGTATGAAAAGCTTGGTTATATCCAAGTTCTTACGTTGAAACTCACAAATGAAATACCTAAGGGTGGAGTGATCAATGATCAAAACAATATTTATAAAGGGGAAATATTAGGATGATTTTAAGTGAAAGAGGAAATTTAAAAATCATAATGTAAGCATCTATGATAAGACCTTAAGAAACATGAGGCATATTAAGGACAAAAAAGACACTAAGTGACTAGTGACCATCAATATAAAAAGGATACCATGTTCATACTAAACACAAAGCTATATATGAAAATAAGTGAGATACTAAGATCAAATCATATTGATTTTATAAACAAGAAAATTAAAATGGACCTATCTTCCCACATGTTCTCCATTCTTTAAGAACTCTTATAGAGTCATCAGTCTACTGAAAAGATTGGGTACTTATGTGAGAAATTAGGTAGCAATAAAACATTTTTTTTATTATTCTGTTCTCCCAATATACTGGCCTACCACACCCCAATGGACCTTGACTCTATCATGAGGCCAACTTTGGATTTTTATATCCGATTAGAAAAATGAGGTGTTCTTTGAATCACATCTTTTAGTGTGATTTGACTTTTGAAATTTTGAATGTTACCTTTGGTATCATTATTTTTTGTTAAAATGATTTGGATTTTAATTTTTTATAGTTTTTAAGATTCCCCCTCCATGCAAACTTGGAATGACCAATCATGAGAGACAAAGTGATATGCATAAATGAGATTTAGACTTTGGTTAAAGGAGGCTAAGTATCCAAAGACATGACTAACTAAAATAGTTAGGCTTACCTATGAACCAATATGTTATCTCAAGTTTCAACCATGTGTATGCTTAGTTTGTGAAAGGAAATAATGGGAATAAAGGGAGATCCAAGATGGACTAGTAAAATGAGATTATAATGAGATGACTTATTTTCTAACTAATCACATGGTATATAAGGAGTACTAAAGAGAGCAAGGTTTGCATAACCAAGTCATAATAATGATTATCTATGTTATGGAGATAAGGTAGGAAAAAATCATGAGAAGATAACAAGACATCCATGGAAATGAACTCATATATAAAAGCATGTAGTCATGAAAATAATCCATAAGAGATCGGAAGTAAATAAAATAACACCATAGACAACATATAGTGCAAAATATAAATAGCCATATAAGATAGATAAGTGAATGAAAATTTGACACAAATTAAAATGAATAAAGTATATAAATATAAACTTGGATCATACATCCAATCCAAAATGAAGAAGAAAGTGAAGGAAGACTATTTTGTGTTCATAAATACTGGTAAATTTATCCACAAACATTGTCCATAACATCTAATAGATATTTGTGAAGCTAGATTCTAACTACATTGAGGGTCTCATCGATCTTTAAAGAAATTTGATAAATGCCTCTATTTTAATCTCCTTAATAAAAAAGATAGGCATGATTGAAGGATCATGCTCATGAGGGCCATAGTACATAGGATACTCAGGAGAAGGGATAGGAGTGGAATCTATGGGACATGGAGTCACCAGTGGAGAAGGGACCATAGGTGAAGGAGGCTTCATAGGTGGAGGCACCACTGATGGAGGAACCACAAGGGAATAATGGGGAGCCTTATTACATAGGTGACCTATGGGAGGGGGGATATTAGGTACAATAATGGTCATAAGGTGATCCTAGAGATGTTACTAGAGGATGTGGCAATGATTGGTGTGATGGGTACTACATTGGTGCCATAGATAATATACCTCTCCATATTTGGTAATATATGTAGGTAATAACTTGGGGGGAGGTATAGCCTTTTCTATAGGCTGAGGAAGAGTAGGATGAAATGTGTCTATATATTATTGAATCTTGCAACAATGGGTGAAAGAATGATTATATGTATCATGAAAGTAACATAAATGCTTGTTAGTAGATTTTGTGGGTGTATTAATAGAGGGGGAAGTTGGGGAAGGTTGGTATAGTGTTCAATCACTATTCCAATGACTAAAAACTCTATGAATGTCACACTACTACTAATCATCCCATCGAGTGGGTAGAGGAGAAAGAGGTGGTAAAGGAAATAGGACATTGCTAAGGGGAGGTAAGGCTAGTGGACAAACTAAATGAGGCTCAACTGAAGGAGAAACAACATCATAACTAGGAATAAATTTTTCTATATGTAGATCAAGAATAAGATCTAGACTAGGCTTAGCTGAGGGAGGAACAAGATGCATAAAGGGTTTAAGATAGTAACAAGCATCTCAGTGGGGATCAAGCTATAATTATATTAGTATCTAGTGAAGTGATAGGGATTAGTCATAGCATGATCTATAAGCATTATCCTAAGTTTTTTTTTAGAAATTGGAGGTGTTTCATGAAAATGCACCATATCTACCCTATGAATAAGTGAAATAATTCTAAAATTAGGAACTATATATGATGGAATGTGATAAGATAAATAGAAAGACTAAAATAAATAAGAATAATAATAAAGGATCTCAAAATCTTGATCCTAAACAAGACCTCCTAGAAATGGGTCATCTAAAGTATAACCATCATCATAGTCAGGTGTATGAGGATAAATTGTGCAAGTAGGTATGACCTTCTCATTGGAGGTGGCATCATGAATAGAGTGTTGAGTCTTAGTTAAGACTATGGGTGTATCATCACTAGGTGGTTGATGAGAACATGGCTTCAAAGATGGTGGAAATTGGAAATGACATAAGGAAAGAGATTTACAAAAAATATCTTGAGGTTGATCTCATGGGGCTCATCATCATCAAAGTCTAAAAGGCTAGGAGTTATATTATTGATGAGTTAGGGGTGACCATGGTAACTTCAAATAGAGTTGATAGGGAAATTAAAACATTGATATTCTTAGAATGGAACACTCAACAAGGGTTCAAGGGTTGGAATTTTGAATACACCATAGTCTTGGAATTGTTCAAAATTCCAAGTTTTAGTGTCACCTTGAATCATATAGATTTTACCATTATGAGGTAACTTGACACATTGGTAGGTATAAGATGTGATAGACCTCATGTGATGAGTCCATGCCCTGTCAAGAAAGATATTATAGGAAAGAGGAAAATTAAATATCATAAAATTCACTCAAATAGTGATAGGTGGGATGGAAATAGGGAAATACACACAACCTAAGGGAGGCATTTTCCTTCATTAATAGCCTTGACACATGTTGCATGTGGATATAAGATTACACTTAGAGTATCTAAGGGTTTTAATGAAGTTGAGAGAGGCAACACAAGCACATGAACCCTTGTCAATCAAGGCACATTTGACTTATATGTAATCAATTTGGATGCTTATAAAGAGGGGATTATCATCTGCATGAATTATAATATCATTTGGAATAATAGAAGCAATAGGAAATTTGAGAGAAATATAAGTGTCTATTATTTTTTCAACATGTATAGACATCTCTTTACAATGTTTTAAGAAGTTATCTTCTAACCTAGATAAGGTAACTTCATGTCCTGCTAGGGGATGAGTTACATAAGGTAGTTGTGATGATGTAGAGAAGTTTGCATGGGTTTGAGAAAGTGAATTTGAGATGGGAGATTAGTAAGCTCTATGATAAGGTCCCATTCATCATAAACCATGAGTGGACAACTAGAGAATGGTGCATAATGTTAGATGATCTCCTCAAAAGGAGGATTAGAAGTGAATGTAAATTTATGTTGATATGATGTAGGAGGTTTAATTGGGGGACAAATTGGTTGATTATCATGAGAGGATAGGGAAGTCAATTTAGGTTTATCTTGTGATAGATTTGAAGAAGTGGGATTATAAGGTTGAATATTACTAGTGATGGGAAAAGAGGTTAAATAAATTGTAGAAACAATATGAGATTTGATATTCAATGGAGGTGTTTGAATTTATTCATTGAAATAGATAAGTTCCTCTTACCCTAACTCTATTAGGTGAGCTAGGTAAGAATCTTAGATAACACAAAAAGTGTGGGATGATTGTTGTGTATGGGTAGGATGAGAATCAATGATTTAAACTACCCTTTTCATATCAGTCATGTTGACCAAATTATCTTCAGGAGTCAGGTTTATAAGACTTTTAATTTTATTGGTGGAAGGAGTAGGATTATCATTATTGCCTTAATGGTTTGGAAGAGAATCTTTGTAAATGGATAGATGAACATTAACTTTGTTTAAAGCTTGATTTTTACTATGTTTTTTGTGATATTTGAAATTAATATCATAAGCTATTTTTCATTTATGAATTATGGAATTATGATCTAAATTTAGACTGAGGAAATCCATAACTAAGTTACATAAGTGCCTACAGGTCTCATGAGACTAACCCTAACTAGCATGAAACCAACAAAATTTATTTGGATTATACCATGATTTCATAGGGAGAGTGGGATCAAGATCTCATGAAAGAGGCCTTGATATACACTTTTGTAGTTATTATAATTATAATGGGTTATGAAGAGGATGAGGGGTGTGGTTTAAAGGGGGAGCTAGTTCTAGAGCAGGGTCAGGAGTAATAGATTGAATATTATGAATGGTATCATAGGAATTAGTGATAATATCATTAGTAAAATGAATATATTTATTTTTGGTGATCATGTATGTGCTCATAGGAGGTTGAGATGAATTTAACTGATGTATGAGAAAATATTAGTGTTTGGCTTGGTCGATAACCTCTTCTAAAGTTCATGAAGAGAGTCTTAACCTGATATTGAAACTTAGGATATAAATCATTAATGAATAGATGAAATAGGTTTGTTAGAAGTATAGATACTAAGAGGAGGGTTGAATCAGTTTCCTTAAAACATTCCTTTAATTTCACTTAACATTTATGAAGCATTCATTCACATACATATATCAATTAATACATACACAAGTATCTATGAAAGTAAACAATCATAAAAACATAAAATATATGTGGGAAAATATCTTGAGGGATAAAAAACATTGATGAAAAACTTTTAATATATTCCTATAATCAATGAATCAAAATTTTAGTGAGGCACCAACCCCACAAGGATCACCAAACCCTTACTAGTCAAGCACCAACTCAACTAGTCCTTTAACAAGCACCAACTTGTAAGGAGGATCCAACCCCCTAGGCAACTCAGAACCAACCTAGATACCTTAAAAATTTGATCACATTTTAATAAAATTTTCTTACTCAACTAAATATTATCTCATTTTTCTCTTCTCACTCTTCTATCTTTCTCAAATAGCCTATTAGGCCTTCTCGCTCAACTAGCCCTTTCCTTGGCTGAATTAGGTCAAATGAACTTAATCAACACCTATAAAAACATAGTTATATATTAATTAAATTTTAAACAAAAATAAATTATTATATTCAATACATTTACCTAGTTTCCAAAACTCTATATCATTCGCTCATATGTTTGATATTATAACTAGTCAAATTAGGCCTATTAGGCATTATCTTTATACTTGACTCTTGATATTAACTATCTTGGTCAGAAAAGAACATTAAAATAATTATATCACCATTTAAATATATAAAAAACATTTAAAATTTGAAACAACCACTATATAGGTCGGACATTACCCTTAAGGGCCAAAACCACCATTAGGCCTAATAGAGACCTAATGCAATTAGACCTTCTCTAAGCACACATTTCACTTAGACCTATTTAGAACACTTTGAGACTCAAAAAATGGATGATTTTTTTTTAAAATGACTAAAATATACCTTTTATAATATCACATTATGACCCCAACACCATTTGGCTCATTTCACTCCTTGAACCACCCAATTAGGTTTACTCACCATTAGGCCTTATTACTGCCATAAAGTATATCTTGAAAATCTGAATCATATACTCAAAGTTTCCACATAACCATAATAAAAAATTACATTTATATAAAATACATGACATCAAGTTAAACATAATGTTAATTTTAATTCATAAAATATGTTAAATACCTCTAACTGATCAACTACATATGCTCACTCAAAACTGCACATAGGCCTCAAAAATCTAGTCAAGAACCTTTAAATTTTCACACCTTCATAGGATTTTATAATACATAAAAATGTTTTAAAATTAAACTATGAGACCTATATAATAACCTCATGTGAATTTTATTCTTAAACACTATGCAAAAATACTCAATAACAACATTCTCACTTATGCACAAAAAACTACCTATAGCATCAAAAACATAGTCAAGAAGATAAAGTCTTAGAACACTTGTGGTAAAAATTTTATGATATTAAAATGGATTTAAATTAAATTTAATAATACTTATATAATTTTTAAAAATATGTATTAAAATTTTTAATATCCATATTGGTCTTACAAACCAATCTCACATCTTCACCCTATAGAAACTTCATTGTGTTAGACAGATCACTTTAATAACAACTTTTAGCATGTTTATGTGCATCACAAAAAATTATAAAAAATTTATATATGAGGTATAGGTATTTAAAAATTACCTCATGATTTTTTATCCATCCCTAATCTTCTACAACTAATCCCTAATCTCTTTCTCACTACTACCTAGTTTTCTCATTGTCTTGCTCTTTAGGCCTTTTTAGCGATAGGCCAAATTCCATGATCATTTTAGCATATTTTAGGTATGAAACCTGATTATAAACTTAAATTATAATAAAATATAAGTATCACACATCATCCTCCATCCATTTTCATGCTTTGACCTAGTTAACCCTGCCTATTACATCAAAATTTTGAGAAATAAGGGGTTTCCTATAGCTTCTACTCACTCTTGTAGAAAACCAAAACCACTTGGAGGAAGATAGAATATTATTTTAAATGTTTCAAAAATAAAAATATTTCAAAAAAAATATTCTAATACACAACTAACAATATCTTTCCTATCGAGTCCTTATGAGGGTTTTAGGAGGGTTTTGACTGGTTTCCCTTCTTAGCAATTGTCCATAAAGGATCACCCCTCAAATCAAAAAATAATGATAGGAAATTCAAGATAGGGACCTTAACCAAATTAAATGAATTTATAAATATATCATGAAAATTTTTCATGTTCTAATGACCATAATAATTTCCTTCTCAGGTCTGTAATACCCCATTATGTGCACATAGAGGATCTCAACACCAATTTTCATTCTTTCTTCTTTAGGATATGACCTAAAACTTTGTAAAATAAAAAATAAAAAAAATATCATATATATTTAAATGATATTAATATATATATCACCTTTGGAAATGAACTTAAACCCTCATTAGGCCTTACTAGGCCTCTTTCCACACTAGACCTTAAACTGCCAGTCATACTTAAACCATGATCATACCTTGAAACCTCTTATACTATTCTCACTACCTCATCTAAATTTAAAATGAAATCATACCATGATTACATGTTTCTAATATTCTTCAAATAAGTCATATACTGCTTACCTCATCATGCTACCAAGCTTATGCCTATTCACTAGGTCTCTTCATGCAAGAATTAAACTTCAAACTTGAGCTTTGAACTCATCTAAAGGATTCTTTACCTCTTTCTCATGTTTACACAAATTTATTCACTCTCTCATGATTTTAATAACATAAATCACCAATACTCACTATGATTCATGCTTACACCTTATCTTAGAGCTAGATTAGGCTTCTCAATATACTTGGTATAAAATAGTAGCTTACCTTCTACCATGATCTTGACTTTGGCATGCCATCAACCTCATAATTATTACCAGGTTTCCTTAAAATTATATTTCAATAGAGGGAAAAGAGTTTTCATTTAAATTTTCTCTTATTATGAGACTTCTTTGACACATATCATCTCACCATGCATGGCCTCAACTCTGACCTTGACATAACTAACATTTGTCTTGACTTTGACATCAATGACAAAAAAAATTCTTCAAAACCAAAAATAGGAACATGCCTCAACAAGGTTATCATCTTCCATGTTATTTTCAAACTTATTAGACAAGGTCTTCCACCACTTTATTAAATCTTATGTTGTTTATGTCTCAAGTTGCTTGTAATTAATAAAATAAGCCAATGTATTTTTAGGGAGGTCACTAATTTGAAACTCTTGTACTAAAGTGTTAACTATATCTTCCAAACTAGTGATGGAATGAGACTTGAGTTGGTTATACCAATATAAATAATCTCCATATAGGGATTTTTCTATGATCTTGGTAGCAAAAAAAGCATTTAACTTGACCCAATATTTGTAAAGATTTATAAATGTTTTTAAGTAGAAGGTAGGATTAGTTGTCCTATTGTAACTAATGGTAGGGGTGATACCTCCTATATCTATGTTGTAAATTTGAGGCATAAGAGGTTCATTTTGAATATGTTTAATTGTTTTTTTAACAAGAGGTGGTTGAGGAATAAGGTTTCCATGGAAATCCCTAAGGCAGATGAGGGGCATTTTGGTTGTGCACTCCCCATAGAACCTATATAGGGTGATTTTGGATGTGAATAAGGTTATTTTTGCATTTTCATCATTTTTTTGGAATCATTATCCTATAAATCATTCATTTGGTTAAGAGTTTTCAATAAAAATTGATGGGTTTAAGTGGTGTTTTGATTAGTTTACACAACATGCAAATCATTATCATTAGTATTAGTGTCTTAGGTACTATTGTGAGTAGTAGCATGCATGATACTAATGGCTTGAGAGGCATTGGTATAAAAATAGGCACTAGTGGCATGATTAGCATGTGTTGTGAAAGATGCACTAGTAGAAGGATTAGAAGAAGGAGAAGCACCAGTGGCATGATTACCATTGTTAGTAAATGACACACTAGTGAAGGTATTGAGAAGAGTGGTCTTGAAAAAGGCCTACTAGGTGTTGAACATGACATGTTAGTATATATACTTGGCATGAAAGTAGAATAAATTAATGAAGAATATGTCATAATATGATAAGAAGCCAAAATAGAAGGAAGATATTGAGAAGCAAAGAAGCTATTACCTCCAAATCCATGTGAGAATGTGGGGGAAGTTGAATGGGGTTTTTCTTTTTGACCACTTATCATAAGGTTGAAAATAGTGGAAGGGTATTTTCCTCTATGTTAAGGAAATTCATTAATGAATAAAATCATCTTTGGAGTATACTCTAATTTAAGTTGATCTTCTAAGGAGAACAGAGGGGTACAAACTAAAGATGCATGAAGAGGAGCCCATAATTACCAATGTGAGTGGATACATGCACATTAATTTCATTTAGAGTAGGAGCCACAAGTTTTTTATGGGGAAACCTTTTGGGATTAGTAAATATCATCATATATATTAGGTTTAAATTTGTGTTATCATCAAATAGGAAGTTCATGATGAGAGAAAAAGGCTAAGAAGGATGATGTTAATGCAACGACAAAGGTATAAAATAGGATATAGAGTTAAATCAGTCAACTATGTTATATAACCCAATAGATAGATAAGAATAGATAGTCATTTAGGTCAACAATGTATTATAGATAGGAAAGATAAATTAGTTGATAAGGATACATAGTCATGCAAATTAACTATGTGCTACTGAATAGAGAACTAAATAGGAAGATAAGAAGATATAATTGTGCAGATCAATTATGTACTACTTGAAATAAGGTAAAATAGTTTGTAAGAGATTGTATCGACCAAGATGACAATTTTCATAAAAAGGGGGAAAAATTGTAACATATTTTAAAGTAATAATGAAAGCAAACACACAAACAATGGATCAATGTGATTGATCCAATTGGGACACACAACACAAACCTTGCAACACTACTGGCTATTGAAAGTTTTTTAATACAACAAATAATTATTAAAGAGAAAGTAATAAACTAAAATTAAAGCCTAACTAATTGGTCACCCTAATTTTTATTAGATATTTAGAAAGTTTTGATTTTAATGTGATAGGAAAGTTGGTTGAAATACGAAACTAAAAAGTAGTATAAAGCTAGTTTTAGGTTTGGGTAGAAAGGGATCTATATTGGCAATGGCTTGGTATTGGTGCTTACCCCCTTAGTTCACAATCCCACAGTGATAAGGGTATTAGGTGTGTTGGAAATATTGTCATTGATGTCAAAGGTCTAGTATTAGTGGTGATAAAGGCCCCATTACATTTAATGTTATTTGTAATAAATATATCTTGGCTAATATGAGTTAATATTTATTAAAATATATTTTTGGTTGCATATGAGACAAAAGAAGGGCCCATGGAGAAGTTGAAGAGCCACGGGGTAAAACAAAAGAAGGATGGGATGCATTTTCGCATGAAGAGTCATCATGGGGAATACCAAGAGTCACCAAGTGAAGACAAAAGAGTAAGGGTGCAATTTCTCATGAAGGGACACTTTGAGGAATACGAAAAGTCACCAAAGATAAGGACAAAAGTGGGAAGGACATTTTTCGTCATGAAGGGTCACCACATGACTTTTCAAAGGCTTGAATATGAAGGGTCATCCAAGATTGACACCATTTTCCATGAGGATTGAAGGGTCACAAAGGGGGAAGGCCAAAGTTCATTTGGAAAGCTATAAATAAAGGCTTGAGAAGCCATTTGTTATATGGAAGATAGAGGTTGATTTGATATTGTATTATCTAGATTAGAAGAGCAATTGTGAGAGTTGAATATGATTTGTATTTGTTATATCTAGCTTATAAGAGCAAAGGTGAGAGAGAGGAAAGAGATGTTGTATTGAACTATCATTTGTTGATATAGCAACATTGAGAGATAGGTGTGTGGTATACACAAAGTGTTTGGTGCTCATGTGGGTTGGTGCTCACGAATAATAACTGGGTTGGTGCTTAGCAAAGGGGTATGGTGCTCCTGTGGGTTGGTGCTCATGAATAGCAGCTGGGGTGGTGCTCAGCAAAGGGGTATGGTGCTCTTAAAAGTTTGGATTATGAATATTATTTGGGTTTGTGCTCATTCATATACTTGAAATTGTTCTCTGTGGTTTTTCCCACATTTTGTTTCCATGTTATATCTGGTGTCTCTCTCTTTCTTGTGTGATGTTTATTATTTGAGTTTTATTGCATATCTTAAATGTTTTATTAAGGTAAAGTTTTATAAGATATATAATATACTTATTCACCCCCCTTCTCAGTATATTCTGTGCTTAACAATTGGTATCAGAGCAGGTTCCTTTTTTTGAGAAAATTTTTACAGCTTGATGATAGATCAGGAAGCACAATATGGTCATACATAAAGGTGCCTCTGCAAGAAAAATAATAGTTGATCAAGAAGAAGAAGAGGATGAATCTGAAGTGAATATGGAAGGAGAACTCATGTGTGCCTTAGAAGAGTTGAAAATTGTTGAAAAGAAAAATTGAAGATTAAAGTATCAAATCGAGAAAAATGAAAAGGAGTCAAAGGAGATAATTGAAGATCTACAAGTGCACTTTGAAGAAGCCAAGAAAAATGAAGAATATCTGATGGCACAGTTGGAAATATCAAGAAAAGAATGTGAAAGGTATGTTACTGAAATTGCCTCTTTAAAAGAAGAGATTGAGAAAGCAATCAATAATAAAATTGTCAATGATTCAAAATTTGAGAATAGCACTAATATGCTGAATAAGATATTAGAAATCCAAAAGGTAATATCATATAAGATAGGTATCAGTTTTGAAAAGAAGAAGATCTATGTTGAAGCTCTTACAAATAAAGAAACAAGAAGGGAAGGAGTGAATAATATAGAGGACAAAGAAGGCTAGAAAGTGCAAAGCTATAAAAGGCAATTAGGTCAAAGATTCACAAATAGGTCCTATTTTTATTGTTACTATCTTTATTGTAATGGATATGGTCATAAGAAATTAGAATGTAGAAAAAGAGCTAACAATCTCAAAAATAAAGAAAAGGAAGGTCATGTAGAGTCAAGCAAAAGATATAACTCTTTTGTTCCTCTATCAAGCTTTGATGAAGAGACCATAATTTGTTACAAGTGTAACAACTTCAGACACATAGCTTGGTATTGTAGAAGTGTGTTCGAGTCAGTTAAGAAGGACTAGAGTTTCAGGGCTCCATTCATCAAGAAAAAGGTTCAGACATGGCAGAAAAAATAATCTAGAGGTTTTATGTTGGTCCAGACAACTTTGCATGCAAGAAATGAAGAAAAGCCATGGTTTATTAATAGAAAATGTTTGAGGCACATGATAAGAGATAATAGCAAGTTCATAACCTTGAAGAAGATCAATGGTGGCATAGTGAATTTGGGGACAATACTACTGCCAGAATTGCCAAAAAAGGTACACTAAGTTTAGATAATGGTAGAACTAAAATTGAAAATGGTTTATATGTATAAGGTATTAAGCATAATATTTTGAGTGTAAGTCAAATGTGTGATCAGGGGCACACACTAAAGTTTTATGTAGAAGGTTGTGAAATTAGAAGAAAAGATTAGGATATATTGATTGCAGATGCTTAGAGAACAGGTAATAAATTATATATGCTATCAAACATCAAAGGTCAAAAATGTTGTTTGATTCCGATTGAAGAAAGTTGGCTATGGCACAGGAGAATGGGGCACATAAATTTTGACAATCTTGTCAAAATTTGCAAAAAGCAAGCAGTCAGGAATCTTCCAATGATCACAAAGCCATCTAACATGCTTTGTGGACCTTGTCAGCATGGGAAGCAGGCTAGAAGGTGTTTCAAAATAAAAGAGTACTCGACCACTCAAATGCTAGAGCTTGTTCACACTGATCTATGTGGGCCTATGAGGACTCAAAGTACTCGAGGTGATAAATATTTCATGTTGCTTATTGATGATTTTTCACGTATGACTTGGATAATGTTTTTAAATAAAAAATCAGAAGCTTTTAGACAGTTCAAAGCATTCAAATCATTAGTTGAGAATGAAACTAATCTAAAGATTAAGTGTCTAAGATCAAATTGAGGAGGAGAATTCATGTCAAATCAATTTATTGAGTTTTATGAAGATCATGGAATAAAGAGACAGTATTTAGTAGCCATAACTCCACAACAAAATGGAGTAGTTGAACGGAAAAATAGAACAGTTCAATAGATGGTAAGGACAATGCTAAATGAATCCAAGATAGAAAATAAATAGTGGAGAGAGGCAGTTGGTATAGTAGTGCATATTCAAAATAGAGATTTATTAAGAGTCAATAGTGACAAGACTCCTTATGAGCTATGGAAAGACAAACCAACAACAATTGATTATTTCAGAGTTTTTAGTAGAAAATGCTTCATAAAGAGAACTAATGAAAAACTTAGTAAGTTTGAATCTAGAGCAGATGAAGGTATATTTCTTGGTTATTCTTGAAAAATTAAAGCTTATAAGTGTTATAACAAAAAAAACCAAGAAAATTGTTGAAAGTGCAAGTGTCAGGATAGAAGAAGATGGAACACAAAAGATCAGTGATCCAGTAGACATTCCTGAAATCATTGAAGAGGAAAGCTTTGAAGAATCAGATGAAGATGAGGAAAAGGAGAAAAAGGGAACCAAAACTCCATCCAAATATGTTCAGAAAAATCATAATGAAAGTGACATCATTAGGGATATAAAAGAAGGAATTCACACTAGAAGACAGATGGTAAGTGAATCTGAACAAGTTAATTTCTCTTTGTTATCTAAAATTTAGCCTAATTTTTTTTATAAGCCAGACACGATGAGCATTGGGTTAAGGCTATGGATGAAGAATTAGATTAGATAGAAAATAATGATACTTGGGAATTAGTGCCTAAACCAAAATATCACAATGTGATAGGAACAAAATGGGTTTATAGAAATAAGTTGAATGAAAATGGAGAAGTAACCATAAATAAAGAAATAGTAGTATGTAAAGGATATGTTCAAATTGAGGGAATAGATTTTGAAGAAACTTTTGCACCAGTAGCAAGGTTAGAGGCCATTAGAATGTTTCTTGCATATGCAGTATTTAAAAATTTCAAAGTATTTTAGATGGATGTCAAATATGCCTTCCTAAATGGGAATCTTGAAGAAGAGGTCTACATTGAGTAGTCTAAGGGGTTTATTCTCTCAAATATTAGTAATCATGTATGCAGATTGAAGAAAGCATTGTATGGATTAAAACAAGCTCCCAGAGCTTGGTATGCAAGAATTGATAAGTACCTACAAGATCAAGGATTCAAGAGAGGATTTGTTGATATTAATCTTTACATCAAAAAAGAAGGTGAGTATGAATTTATTGTTGTGGTTTATGTTGATGATATCATTTTTGGAGGAAATATTGAAAAGATGACAAAAGAATTTTCTGATAGAATGCAAAAATAATTTGAGATGTCTATGCTTGGAGAATTATCATTTTTTTTAGGATTACAAAAATTTTAGTCAAATAAAGGAATTTTTATATCTCAAAGTAAATATGCCAAGGAAATGTTGAAGAAATTTGGTTTTGAGGATTGTGTACCAGTTGGCACACCTATGTGTACAGGAAATAAGGTGAGAAAGGATGAAGATTCACATGTTACAGATCAATCTTTGTATAGATCTATGATTGGTAGTCTTTTATATTTGACAGCATCGAGACCAAACATCATGCATGTAGTAGGTATGGTTGCAAGATATCAATCATCTCCAAGAGATAGTCCTATTTAGTTGGTGAAAAGAATATTTAGATATATCAAAGGGACGTTAGATTATGGATTATGGTATCCCACAGGTAAAGATTTCACTTTAGTTGCTTATACAGATTCATATTGGGTAGGGTGCTTAGATGACAGAAAGAGTACAAGTGGAGGATCTTTCTTCCTTGGTGATAGCTTAGTATCATGGCTAAGCAAGAAGCATAACTCAATATCACTTTCTACAGCTGAAGCAAAATATATTGTAGCAGTATTGTGTTGTACTCAAGTGCTTTAGATGAAGCAAACTTTGGAAGATATCGAGGTAAAGTATGATGAACCTATTTCCATTTTTTGTGATAACACAAGTGCTATAAATATTTCAAAAAATCTAGTAATGCATTCAAGAACAAAACATATTCCCATTAGATATCACTTCTTGAGAGAGCAGGTTGCAGATCAACAGGTTAAGTTGGAATATACTAGTACTACAAAGCAGATTGTAGATATTTTCACAAAGGCACTACCAAAAGACACATTTGAGTATCTGTGAGAGAAGTTGGGAGTAATTTCCTTTACTTCCTACCATTGATGTCCAGCATCAGTTGAGGGGAACTAAGTGTTAGCTCCAGGTAGGCCCTTTGCCATTAATGTCAAAGGGGGAGAATAACAGGTACATGAACATGTGCAAAAAATAGGTACAGGGAATAGGTACAGGTTGCTACAATAAGGGGGAGTTACTTTATGTTTTCAGATGATAGGATGTGTAGGTGACACAATGTGGCAGTTTTAGGTTTGAGGTTGCCATCAATGACAAAGGGGGAGATTGTTGGAAATATTGTCATTCATGTCAAAGGTCTAGTATTATTGGTGATAAAGGCCCCATTGCATTTAATGTTGTTTGTAATAAATATATCTTGGCTAATATGAGTTAATATTTATTTAAATATATTTTTGGTTGCATATGAGACAAAAGAAGGGCCCATGGAGAATTCAAAGAGCCATGGGGTAAAGACAAAAGAAGGATGGGATGAATTTTCCCATGAAGAGTCATCTTGGGGAATACCAAGAATCACCAAGTGAAGACAAAAGAGTAAGGGTGCAATTTCTCATGAAGGGACACTTTGAGGAATACGAAAAGTCACCAAAGATAAGGACAAAAGTGGGAAGGACATTTTTGGTCATGAAGGGTCACCACATGACTTATCAAAGGCTTGAATATGAAGGGTCATCCAAGATTGGTGCCATTTTTCATGAGGATTGAAGGGTCACAAAGGGGGAAGGCCAAAGGTCATTTGGAAAGCTATAAATAAAGGCTTGAGAAGCCATTTTTTATATAGAAGATAGAGGTTGATTTGATATTGTATTATATATCTTAGAAGAGCAATTGTGAGAGTTGAATATGATTTTTATTTGTTATATCTATCTTAGAAGAGCAAAGGTGAGAGAGAGGAAAGAGATGTTGTATTGAACTATCATTTGTTGATATAGCAACATTGAGAGATAGGTGTGTGGTATACACAAAGTGGTTAGTGCTCATGTGGGTTGGTACTCATGAATAATAGCTGGGTTGGTGCTCGGTAAAGGGGTATGGTGCTCTTGTGGGTTGGTGCTCATGAATAGTAGTTGGGGTTGTGCTCGGCAAAGGGGTATGGTGCTCCTGCAAGTTTGTCTTGTGAATATTTTTTGGATTTGTGCTCATTCATATACTTGAGATTATTCTCTGTGGTTTTTCCCACATTGGGTTTCCATGTTATATCTGGTGTCTCTCTCTTTCTTGTGTGATGTTTATTATTTAAGTTTTATTACATATCTTGAATGTTTGATTAAGAGAAAGTTTATAAGATATATAATATACTTATTCACCCCCCCCCCCTCTTAGTATATTTCATGCTTAACAAGGTGTTTTTCCAATATATACCATTAACCATATATTTATACTTGGCTAGATAACCAAGTTGGCTTCCCCCTTGGTGATTAAATATAAGTGGGTAGGCCTTGGGAAGACAAATGTTTAAATTGTTTTTAAGTGTTAAGTGACTTTATAGTGTGTGAAAAAGAGTAAAATATTGTAATTAAAATGTTAATTTTAAAAAACACTTATTTAGACTATGTGAGTTAATTTAAGCATGTAAATAACTAAAAAGGAAATGTGAATTAATTTCTAGAAAATACATGTTAATTCCTTGATTAATAATAGTATAGATTTAGTTTAGGTGACATTGCATGCAAATAGTATAGAATAAAGTTGAATAGCTCATTATTGTTCTATAGAAGTAGGGTTTTTAAGAATAGATTTAAATAAGTCAAATATATCTTTCAAATAAAAGATAGATTATAGAACTAGGTTGACTAGGTCGGCCTAGTTAGTTGTAGGATTGTAGTTTTGAAGACTGCCAACTTGTGAAAAATAGAACTGAAGGAAGTACTAAAATGACAAAGAGATAAAAGAAATGAACCTTGGTTGGATTGAAGATGATTTATATTGAAAATTTTATGTTTTATTGATTTAGTTATTACTTTTGAATTCTAATAATTGAGTTGACTAGTTTGACCAAGTTCTCCAAAACCTTTTATACTAAAGAAAAATAAGGAACATGGTCAACCTATTTGATAGTGTTCATTGACCTATATGTTGGAAAAAATAATTAGCATATAGAGTTAACCTATTTGATAGTGTATGCTAATCTGGAACTAAATAATAATATTGTGTCAAACTATTCGATATGGTAACTTGTGTTTGATGAAGACCTACACAAATAGAACAAAGTCATTTTGAAGTGAATATATGTTAAACATGTGAACATAAGGATATAACTATATCAAATGGTTTAATACATTACTATAAATATGTAAAAATATAATAAAATAATAAAAATAATGGCATGAAATGAAATATTCAAGGGCTAGATTCATGTTGGGTTCGCTAGAATATATGCAAAGGGAAATGCAACTAATCTATAAATTAATCCTAACTCAGAGAAGATAAATCCTACTTACACTTCAGATTGTTGATACATTAGATATTTTGGGTCATGACTAAGATGGATCTTCTATACCTAGCTAAGGGATATCTTACCACAATAATATCACTAGGTAGGGTTCCAAATCCTCCAATCAAGCAAAACTATGAAATAACCCTAACTAGGTCATATGTTTTTATATTCATTAAACAAATAACAAGTAAAGTAAAGTCTAATATAGTGCTCACCAAAGCTTGTGACACAAAGTGGGGTAAATAGACACAAAAACTAAACATTCATATAATACATATACTCACATCAATGTATATGGAATCTTAATGCATGGGAGATAGTTATAAATGCATATCTATCTACTCTTACAAAGAAGGAACAAAGTTAGGAATACTTACTTTTGAAGATGAACCCGTTGAGCCTCAATCTATCCCTTGGCCAAGGTGATTCACAAAATTTTTTTATGGTATGTAAGGATGGTAAAGATAAATCATCTCTAGGCTATATAGCCTATTAATGCATCCAAAAGACTTCTCCGCAAGGCAATATCCATATCTCCAAAGAAGTATGAAACCCTAAGATATGTACCTCAAGTAGAATGTTGGATAAGTGGATGTGAAATATATATCTCTTCTTCCTCTCTTATCTTATAAATGATGAAATGGATGTGTTTATATAGTTATATCTAATCCTAGTCCTTTATAAAAGTTTAGCCAATATGGTTAGCCCAATTGATTTTGTATCATTATTGACAAAAATAAATTAGGTCCTAATATTGGTTGGATAGGGGTCGACCTAGACCCTAAATGAGTTTTTTCAATTAGATTATAAGGTCAATGGGTTCAAAAGTTTATCATAAACCATCAAAAAGTATTTTAGACTAGGGAATGGTGAATGAAGGCATAAAATGACTAGAGGAGGGTGAAAAATAGGAGGCAAAGCTTAGGAGAATGTTTTTAAGAGATAGTTATGTAGATATCAAGTGGTAATAAAGGGAAAACTATCTTATAAAGCACTAATGGTCTACCTACCCATTTCTCAATGTACCACTTAAGGTGTGTGCTTAGAGAGATTGAGATTCAACATGTCCCTATAAGAGAGAAAGCATTAGTAATTGATAAAGTTTGAAAATATTATGTGTGTATAATTTTTGATGATGTTTTTGAGTTTTTGGAATTTAAATGGGACTTTTATTCCCTTAAAAATATTCGGAATATGTTGTAGGACCCTTGAAATCTGATTGTTCTACCTCAATAGCCCTTTTCTTTGCTCTTTTGTGGGCTATTATGGGGGTAAATGCCATATTTTGACCCTCAATTTGGTTTACTCCATAATATTCTTCATCTTTCCAATTTAGGAGTGTAGAATCAACTTGTACCTAAATTTGAGAAGTTCCTCCTTGAGATGGAACTTTAACTTGTGTGTCTTGAGGAGGTGCTAGAATTTACACCATCAATGCCTAATTTAAGACACCATTAGGATAGGTTGTTTGATTATGTTATTGGTTGTAAGGAAAATAACACTTTAATCTTAGATAATATTTTTTTAATATGAAAAATTCCTTTTAAGTACTAGGATCAAGGGGATTATGGTTTTTATAAGGCCTAACATCGGTAATAGTACCTTGTGCTTGACCATTTACATGGAAGGTTTACATATTGAGCTAAAAGGATTGGTTTTATGGCTAATAAATTCTTCTATTTTGTTCTTGTTACCTCTTCAAGGAAACTAAATCATTCCCAAAATTCTTAAGTAGACTCTTCACCTCATGGATCTCACTAGGAGGAGTTGGTCCTTGGCTAGCAAGCCAACTTATAGGCATAGGAATGGGGGGGAAAATTAGTTGGGTAGGTGGTGTAAGCTAAAACTATATAAATATGGGCATAGGATGTCTTGGTGTTATGTTTCCAACCTATATGAGAATTTTCTCATCCCTAATGGCCACTTCATAAGCATTTGGAAGTGTTCTACAACCCATAGATTGTATCATAATTGAGATGTCATTATTCAATGCTCTTAGATAATATAAGAAAGCATACTCAGGTGTAGGCCTTACCATGGGATCCTATCCCATGTCTTTTGAAACCTGAAGTTAAAATTAGACATGTAGTCATGTTTTCCTCTCTTGATGGTTTTTAGTTATTTAACCAGAGATAAATGATCTAATTTGTCTTCAAAATAGTTACATAAAGCCTCTCCAAGTTCATCCCATGTGTCGATGGAATTCAAACTTAAACCTCTATACCACTATAATGTATTTCCCTTGAAGCAAGTATCTAAAAATTATTAGGAACCCATGCTACCCCTTCTCTTTACTTTGTTAGTATATTAGTTGCTATCGATGTATATGATTTGTAAGTCATCCTCTGAGCATTTTTTTATCCCACATTCATGGGAAGTAGTATTTGTTTAGATTAGACTTGGTATATAAGTAAGTTTTGAGGCCAATGAAAACATACACAAATTTATTGTATTGAGCTTGCTCAAAGGAGGTTGCCCCCTGGAAGTGGCCCGTGATCAATATAATCCTTTTGGTACTTCTACTAATTATATAAATCTAGTATTTCATGCATTTTCATTAATTTGTTGTAGGAGGATCCTCTCATTTGGTATCAGAGTGATTTTTAGGGCCAAATTATTTTTGTAGAAAGTCTAAACTATGTTTTGTTGCATAATTCATTGAAGTATTTTTCTCAAAAAGTCTTAACTCTATTTTACTGTATAATTCATTTAAATATTTTTTTGTATTATAATAATCTATTTCAGATCTGGGTAAAAACCTATTTTCATAATAATGGGAAGTGCTTGGGTGAAATCCCTAAAACTCATTGTGAGGAGTACCATAGGAACCCAAAATTTGTTAGCTCATTGAGAGGACTTTCTAGTGAAATGGTAAATGACCCCTTCTCGATTGAGTAGTTCCCACCCATGAGGAAAACCAAGAGTTGTCACTTAGGGGTAAATCCATGGCCAAATTTTTTTGGAGGGTAGTACTCACTTAGATAAGATTGGTGGCCAAAGAGATATATTTAAAACCTTAGGTAGCCATTGAAACTTAGGGCCCCTTTATATGAGTTTCATAATATTTCTAGAAAAATATCAGAAAATCAATCAACAAAGTATTAGAAGACTCTCAGAGGACTTGTATTTATACAATTGATAGAAACTAGAAACCAAAAAATCTTCATCTTATCAGTTTCAAAAAATAATCAGTACAGTACTAGAAGATTCTCAGAGGACTTACAACCAAACATTTGATAGAAAATACAAACCAAAAACAAACAAAAAACATTTTTTCCATATCTCTCCATCTATATCCACATTGACCCTCAAAATTTATCTAAAAACCTGAAATTCCATTCTCCACATTTTCTTCCTTGAGGTCCCATATCCCGATTCCACTCCTAATTTTTGTAAATCTCAAATTTCCTTTTTTTTAGGTTTTGTCATAACTTATATTTTTATCCATTTCCCTCAAAAATTTTCCATAGTTTTCATCTTGCTTTTCTACTTATTTGTCCCTCTTTGATAAATTTTCCATTTTTTCCATTTTCACTTCTGAAATTGCCCTCACCTTCATCAATCATACTCCCACTATGCAAAAAAATAATAAATGTACCTTTACCCCTTCTGATTTCACCCAAATTAAAAAACTTCCTCACTAAACATGTCTTAACTCTAGATTTCCTACCCATTTATAAATAAAATATCTTATTCTATTCATGGTAGTAACCCAAACATGAGTAAAAAACATGGAGGATGAAATTGCCACCCTTAAGACCCAAATCAAAGATCTTGATGAAAAATTCTTAGCCTCAATCTTCAACATACTACCTTGAACCATAGACAGCATCTAGAGTCCTCTTCAGACATCAGATTTTCTTCTTCTAGTAATTTTCATGAGCTAAAGCTTGATTTTCTTCAATTCAATGGTACAAATCTAGTTGGATAGATCTATCAAGTAGAACAATATTTTATTCTACATAATACTTTTGAAGCCAACAAGGTCCTACTTACATCCTTTCACTTAGAACATGAAGCCCTTCAATGGTATTATTGGTATATCAAGGCTCATGATGATCCCATATGGACCAATTTTTTCACCCTCATTTTTCAACGATTTGATCTGAGTGCTCTTAATGACTTCACTGGAGCACTCACTAAACTTTACCAAATAGGAATTGTGAGAGAATATCAAACATAATTTGAAAGACTAGATAATCACATAAAGGGATTGTTTGATGAATTCTTTAAGAGTTGCTTTTTTAGTGTACTGAAGGATGCAATTCAATCTAAGGTTAAAATGTTCAGGCCCAACACAATGATGGAATTCCTAGGGTTGGATAAGTTGGTAGAGGATAAGGTCATAACTCAGCAATGATTCAAATCCAATTTTACTCCATTCAAGAATATAACTCTATAATGATCTCAAATAATGCCAACCCCTAGAACCACTCTTATCAATCATTTGACTGAAGCAGAGATGTGAGCACGTAGAGAAAAAGTAATATATTATAATTGTGATGAAAAATTCACTTAGGGACATTGATATGTTGAGAAAAATTTATACCTACTAGATGTGGACTCTCTACCTGAAACTAAATTTTTGGAAGATGTTCAAGATGTAGCAAATGATCTATAAGAATCTTTCCCAATTATGGAACCTACTTCTCAAGAAGACCAACTAGAGATCTCTCTCCATGCTTTAGCAAGAATCACCACCCCACAAACCATGTAGTTCAGGGGTTACTTCAAGAAGATCCCTCTCATAATACTCATTGATTCAAGTAACACTCATAAATTCATTAACCCTTAGATCACCAAATAAGTTGATTGTTTTGTCCATCCTTATTTTAAATTTGAAGTCATGATTGCCAATGGGAGATCATTACCTTGCAAAGGTAAGTATCATAATGTGTGTATCTCTATTTGATATTATAACTTTCACTCTGACATGTTTGCCTTGCCTTTAAGTGGATGTGATGTTGTTTTTGGAGCCCAATGGTTATGCACACTTGGACCCATCTTATGGGATTTTGTTAAACTTTGGATGTAATTTTTAAATAGTGAGCAAAAATGCACATTAAAAATATTACACCTAGGGTCTCTCAACATCGTAAGTTTATATCACATGGAAAATATTCTTAAGAATAATTCACATGGCATCATTTCTTAGCTCTATTCCATTCAAATGTAACCATCAATAATATTCACTACTCCTAATATACAAATTATTCTACATAGGTATATAGGTGTCTTTGCCAAACTAGTGGGATTTCCACCTTCACAGCTAGAGGACCATTGTATTTAGATCCTTCCTAGAAGCATTTCTCCTAAAATCAAGCCCTACTGCTACCCATTTTAACAAAAGACCAAGATTGAGATGTTCATTCAAGACTTACTAAAGTAAGGCATTATTCACCCTAGTACCAGCCCATATTCTTCTATAGTTCTACTTATCTATAAAAAAGATGGGTCATGGTGCCTATGCATTGACTTCCATGTATTTAATCACATCATAATCAAGGATAAGTTCTCGATTATTTATGAGCTTCATGGTGGTCATTTTTTCTCCAAGTTTGATCTCCACTCTAGATATCACTAGATCTGGATTCATGAAGATGATATCCCTAAGACAACTTTTTTCATGCATGATGGCCAATATGAGTTTATAATCATTCCCTTTAGCCTCACTAATTCTCCTTCAACATTATAGGCATTGATGATTAAAATATTCTATTCCTACCTATGGAAATTCATTATGGTCTTCTTTGATGATATCCTCATCTATAGTAACATGGTCTGAGCATATCCAACATCTGGAGATTACCACTACAAATTCTCTTTGATCATCATCACTATGAAAAATAGTCCAAATGTGCTTTTGGGATAAGACAAAGTGGATTATCTTGAGTATATTTTTTCATCCCAAGGGGTTTGAGTGAATCCTAAAAAAATAGTTTCCATGATAAATTGGCCTCATCCTCAAACACTCAAGATCATCCATGGTTTTTTGCGCTAAGTGGATACTATCACATGTTTATCAAGGAATACAAAAATATTATAGATCTATTGACATCTATGTTTAAAAGGATGATTTTACATGGATATAAGTTACTAAGTGTGTATTTGAAGAATTGAAATAAGCTATGTAATATACCTATTTTAGTTATGCTAGATTTTTGCCAAGACCTTCATGATCGAGAGTGATGCTTACGAAAAATGGACTTGATGTTGTTATCCTCCAAGAAGGATACCCCATTGTGTTTACTAGAAAATCCCTTTATATCAATAATTTAGTACTCTCTACTTATGAGAAGGAAATGATGGTTATTTTTTATGTAATATAGAAATGGAATCCATACCTAATAGGGAATCATTTTTGCATCATAACTCATCACTAGAGTCTCAAAATATTTCTTGAAACAATGTATCTTCACCCCATAACAATATAAATGGGTTATCAAACTCATGGGTTATGACTATGAGATCACTTACAATAAGGGTAAGGAATATTGTGATTGATGCTCTATCTCACACATTTATGGACCAAGCTTCCCTTTTAGCTATTTCTATGCCTATTCCAAATTTGTTGGACATTGTATAGTAGGGGTATTTTCAATGACTCCTAATTATCTCAAATCATTCAATAGTTGGCCACTAACCCCTCTACTATATTTCATTATTATTGGGATGGTGATTCCTTATGATATAAGGGTTGCTTTGTGCTTCCCTAGAGTATAGATTTTTAGTAGACTGTATTCTATGAACTTCATGCTTCTCCATCCATAGGGCACTCTAGGTTTCTCAAAAACTTATGAACAAGCATGACACAAATTATTTTAGAAAGAAATAAAAAATGCAATTCAATAGATGGTGGCTACATGTGATACCTACCAATGCAGCAAGGGTGAAACAACATTCATTCTTAGGTTGATCAAACCCTTGCCCATCCCTACCAAGATTTAGACAAATATTTCTATGTATTTCATTAAGGGGCTCCCTAAATCTAGAGGGAAAATAGTGATCTTTTTTGTGGTTGATTTCCTTTTTAAATATAGAAATTTTTATGCCCTCAGACATCCCTATACTGCCTCCATAGTTGCACAAATTTTATTGGACTAGATTTTCCATCTTCATGGCATTCTTTCTTCCATTGTCTTAGATTGTGATGTAACCTTCACCAACCATTTTTGGATAGAACTATTTTGATGTACCAACACCCAATGAATATGTGTTTTTGGTATCATCCATAAATGGATGGATAAACTAAAATTGTCAACAAATGCGTGAAAAATTTCCTTCATTGCTTCACCTTAGAACAACAACATCAGTGGCAAAAGTGTCTCACTCTCATTGAATGGTGGTATAATACCTCCTACCACACTTTAACTAAAATGAATTCATATGAAGCAGTCTATGGTCAAGCACCACCAGTGCTCCTTTTGTATACCCCCAATAGTTTAATAGTTCAAGCAGTCAACATGCTTCTCCAAACTTGGAATCATATCCTCAACACCCTGTAGGATAATCTGCATATGGAAAAAAATAAAATGAAACAACAAGATGATCAACACTATTTCGAGTGTACTTTCTAACTAGGTGATATGGTTTTTCTTCACATATAGCCATACAAGTAATCCTCCCCAAAACTCAAAGGGCATCATAATCTAGCTTTCAAGTTCTATGGGCCATATAAGGTTCTCTAGAAGATTGGGTTGGTTGTTCATAAGTTTAATCTCCCACCTTCCTAAGTTTACCCAATATTTCATGTCTCTTATTTGAAAAAAGTCCTTGGCATAAACATTAGAGTGCAAAATATTTTACCAAAACTTGATAATGAAGGATCCATCCTTCTTGAGCTGAAGGTAATCCTGCATAGGTGCACATGCCAACTTTGCTCCTGATCCATCGTAGAGGTATTAATTTAGTGGTACAAAATATAACTAGAGAATGCAACATGGGAACCACTATTTCAGATTCAACATCAATTCCCACATCTAAAGCTTTGAAGACAAATAATTTTCTAAGAGGGAGGGGATGTTAGGAACCCATGCTACCCCTTCTCTTTACTGTGTTAGATATTAGTTGTTATGGATGCATATGCTTTGCAAGTCATCTTGTGAGCATTTTGTTTTATCCCAAATTCATAGGAAGTAGTAGTTTATTAGATTATACTTAGTATATAAGTAAGTTTTGAGGCCAATAAAGGCATCCATGAATTTATTTTATCGATCTTGCTCAAAGGAGGTTTCCCCCTCAAAGTGGATTGTGATCATTATAATCATTTTGGT